>CM041791.1:11701925-11896925 GCA_023375725.1 Nephotettix cincticeps | reverse complement strand
GAAAATCCTAATTTCTCAAAAAATGGCTATAACGATTTTGGTTAAAATTTGATAGTTTATTCTGCATAGAGTACTAAATAGTATCACACCACCCGCATGTCTGTAAAAATGGTGGTTCTAGAGTTATGTGCTTTTTAATGTAAAAAATTACAGTAATTGCAATCGTCTTTTTTAAATTTACTTAAGGGGGAAAGTATCTGTCAGTTCACTGATACCGTTTATTAGTTTGATGTATTTGTTTAACTACAATAATAACATGACAAATTCAAAACACTAGTTTTACTAAATCGACTCAATTACTAAAATGAATCTTACCAGCGGGCTTTTCCACACAGCCGACGGGATTAGTCCAAGAACCGTTGACGCAGGATGAGAGGTAGGAGGTGGTGTTTGGCAGGTTTAAAGTGCTGCATTTGTATTTGATGGTCCAGGAGGAGGGCACCAGCGTGCCGGGCGTGTTCCAACACGCGTCCAAGCCCACTTGGTCCGGCCTGCACGGGTTGGGGTTAGCGACCTCATACGAGCCCTGAGTCGGTTGTTCAGGCAGATAACAACCGTCAGCTGGACAAAAGTTCATTGTGAATAATAAAGGTTACATAAAACACCTATACATGGGGAGCACGCTGGTCTAGTGGTAGAGCGCGGGGCTTTGGTGCCCAAGGTCCCGGGTTCAAATCCCGCCAATCACCAATGGCTTTTCGCTATATGATAATGCCAAAACCCACACAGGGGTGTGCAAAAAGTCGCTACGGCTGAAGTTCCTTGGGAGTAATCCGCCCCTTCCAAAAAAAACACCTAAACAGTGTGTACAAAAATGCGCACTGTGCTTTGCAGTACCGAATTCTACATCGAAAAATAAGTAAAATATGAAGTCGTCAATTTTTTGGTTCCGGCTTAGTTTTGCCGCAATACGCCTTTTTTGCAATATACGGGGGCTATTCAGAATAAAATAAAAAGATTTAATGAGACAATAATTGTAATATATACATTTGAAAGACCAAAAACTACTACTTTTCTACATAGTCACCAAACAGATATAGGCACTTATCATAGCAGTGGAATAGCTTTGAAATTCCTTCGTCATAGATTTCTGCCGCCTGTGACTTCAGCCACCCGGTGACACATAACTGCAACTCCTCCTCGTCACCAATGTGCTGTGCTGCTAACCGAGCCTTCATTTTTGGGAACAAGTGAAACTCACTTGGAGCAAGGTCTGGACTGTAGAATAGATGAGGGAAAATCTCCTAATTTAATGACTGAAGAAGATCTTGCGTGCGATTTGCCAAGTGAGGCCGGCGGGCATTGTCATGCAAAAACCAAATTTTGGACGTCAACTTTCCTTTACGTTTGTTTTGAATTGCTCTTCTAAGCAAGGTTTCACAGTACTGCTCAGAGTTTATTGTCGTTCCACGTTTAAGATAGCCAATAAGAAACACACCATGTCTATCCCAAAATACAGTCTTAATTATCTTTCTGTTTGACAAAGTCTGCCACCATTCCTTAGACTGTAAGTTTGTCTCGCAATTGACGATTTGCACCAATGTCACCAGTTACGATCCGATCCAATAATGAATCACCATCTTAATGGTAGGCGTCATTGTGGCAAATGCCATTGCCACTCGCAGATCTGCTGGTCAGTAAGCATTTTCAGCACCCATCGTGCACAAAATTTGTGGTAACCTCGTAGCGTTTGCGTGACAATTTCAAACAGCAAAGTCATTGAAACCTGTGTGTAACAAAGTGAAAGCTCCATTATTGTAAAGCGTAGATTTTCCTGAATTTTCTGATCGACTTTGGCAACCATTCCATCTGTGACAACGCTCGGTCATCCACTCTTCTCCTCGTCATAAACGTTAGTGCGGCCATTTTACTTTCTCCCCTTATACGTACGTAGTATATGGAGAAAGTATTGTTTTCGTCAAAATTTTCGAATTTGAGTTGAGGGTGTATATATCCGTTTTGGGGTCCCCTGAATCCAAAAAAGTGGGTTTGGAGGTGATGTCTGTCCGTCCGTGTGTCTGGATGTGTACAGTGCCACAGCCTACCCCGTTGGTCCGATTTAGATGAAATTTGGCATGTATGTATATATTCACGGTATCTCCAGGTGTTTTTTTCATTTTTTTGAATTTTTTATTTTAAGGGTAGTTCACCCCTAAAAACTCTTAAAAAACGTGAAAAATCCAAATTTCTCAAAAACGGCTCCACAACGATTTTGATTATAATTTTATAGTTTATAGTGCACAGAGTACTAAATAATTTGACACCACCCGCATGTCTGTAAAAATGACGGTCCAAAAGTTATGGGCTTTTAAATGTCAAAAAAATCAAATTTTTAAATTTTTAAATTTTCAGCGAAAACAATAAAAGTAAAGTATAACTTGACTGGTACCACCATTGAAACCAGCTTAAAAATCTAAACAAATTAGTATTATGAATTATTTGTCTGCGACTAACGGTTCCAGAGAAAAGTTAAATTTACTGTCCACGATAAACGCAGTACGTTGTCTAAAAGCGCCCAATGTTATTCTTATGGAGAATATAAACAAATCAATTTCTTCCTTACTTTCCAACCGTTTTCCATGAAACTTGGTATGAAGTGTAAGGTCAAATCACCGAACAAAACCAGCTCAAAAAAGGTTGGTATTGCCGGGGGGGGGGGTTTCCCCCATACAATTTGAACAATAAATTACTAAATGATATTTAGAATAACTTTGTAGAACATGATAGTTTTATTACAGATTGTCTTTTTAAATTTACTTAAGGGAGAAATATGTCAGTCCACTGGTACCGTTTATTTCACTCGCAGTATTTTCAATTGCAGTACACATTTTAAACTTGAATGCTGCAACAATGCGCAGCGCAACGTCACTTTCGCCAGTACAGTTGGAAAGCCACTAAATAGGAGAACACGTCTTTACTTGAAAGTACGCAATCGGTTTATTACTTTGAGAATAACCCTCGTATTTTATATCTCAGTCATTATACAATCATTGCTTTGAAACTTAGTATGTGACTTTAATTAGTAAAGACTTAATTTATACAAAAATATCGACGCAGCGTAATATTATTTTCAACTATTATTTTCTAACTAATATTTTCCATAACTTAATAACGGTGTATTGTTTTTCAAACTATATTCATGATAGTTATAAAAACTATTATGAATATAGTTATAAAATAGTATAAAATAGTTATAAAAACTATTATGAAACGAATGTGACGTAAAATTCAATTTACTATCCATATGAATAAAATATAAAAAATTATGAAAATCGGTCGATAAAAACGAAGATTTAGCACTTTTGCCCGTATTATGTGTGTAAGAGTAATACGTCATCATCTGCAACGATAGTTCACTCGCCGGCCCAGCTTAGCGAAGTAGCAATGATTGTAGTACTCGAACACACTTAATGTAAAAATTTTTGTGACAACCTGTATAAAGTATAACATGACTCTCAGTTTTGACGTCGTTATGTCTGAGCTCTTTTGGAAGCAAGGGTTAGCAATTCAAATCACACGAAAAATTATAAAGGAAGTGACGTCATATCGTAATAAGAACAGCTGTTTTAAGGAACTAAAAACATTTGTTTCATAATCCATGATTTGACGTGTTTCCTACAGGGAAGTAAATACTGTACTTTTTTCGAACATGTATATGTATTATAGGGGATTTTGGCAATCTGTCAGACCATAATTAGAAACGGGAGTGACGTTATGTGGTAATGCTACATAATAAAGCTGGGTATCGATTTATTTTCTTTGTTCTTACTGATTTGTTTATGATTTCAGGTTTACATTTTGGTATTATCATCTTTCTCCTTTAAACCAAATACTACAACCCGTACAAAGGACGGGCTTACCGCTAGTCTTTACAAAAAATAATAATGATTGCTTATTAATCGTTAGAACATATGTCAAACTTACCAACACACTGTGGTAGTGGTGGTACCCACTTCCCTTTAGCACACACAGAAAATGTTGTTCCATTCTGTAGTTTGTATCCTGGAATACAGGAGTGGAAGATGACCCAATCGGAAGGGACAATTGTTCCAGGAATCATCTGGCAAGCCAAGGAGGAAGAGGTGCCAGGACATTTTTTTTGGCTGGGGTTGAAGCGGCCGTGGTCTAGTGGAGGGGGTAGTGCACAACCCCCTTCCATCTCGTCCGAATTTCTTCACAAAGAATATCAAAATTCATCAAATATGTAACATAACAATAAGAAAAAATTGTGCGAGAACAGTCTCAAAACCTTGAAAATTAAACTTACTAGCTTACCTAAAATATTTTAACTTATCAGAAAAAACTTCTTATGCTACTTCATAAGAAAATTTTTATTTATCTCAATGACAATTTGGTTCCATTAAGTCGAAAGGTTTTTAAATGTGGCTACAGTTTTGAAGAGAGAAACGGACTTTGGATTCGTAACGAAAAATTCCTTCAACGAATGGGCGATGGATCCAGAGCAATTGTTGTGACGTCATTGGACCAGATGACAGCCCTACAAGAGTTGTCAGGAGGAAGTGTCCCTAAATCCGGATAAAATTGTTCCGAATATTACTAAGTGATGTGTATGGAAATTGAAATTGAAATGATATGTGTATACACACATTTATAAAATTTTAATTTTTAAAAGCTAATTTGTTTATTAATAAATCCCTTAAAACTATTTTGTTTGAATATTTTCATGAACAATATTCAATTTCTTAGGCAGAAATTTTTAATTTATCAGAATATCTTTTTTAGTTTTTTCACATGAAATTTTGTAAAATGCTACAAATTGTGATAGTTGCCATTTTCCCTATACATTGGAACCTACGCCAACTAAGTGAACTTGTATAAGGCCTTACACATTTCAACTAACCATAAACAATCATCACTTGAGTCATTGTTATTACTTTTTTCTTCACTGCAATATTCTTCATTCAAAATTCTGTATATTTTACTAGAATATAAATCATCACGACGAGCCATCATGGTACATAACCTAAACACTAAAATTGTCAAAACAATATCCTACCCCCTAAAATTTTAAAATTAATGAATGATGGCTGAATACATATTATAAAACAACATTATGTTGTTCAACTATAGAAACACAGTTAAGTAAAAACTTCTATGTTAAAAAAATGCAAGTACAACTGAAGACGTGAACTGCAATACAGTATTTAGTTGTGTAGCTGATCGGTGGCGGCGTAGGGATGACCAAAAACCGCTGTAAACAAAGTCATACCTGCTATGCAATGGATATAATAATTAACTAAATGATACAAATTTAATCAAAACAATCTACATTATTATTTACATTCTTATTGCGGACATTTTCCATCACGATATTATGTAAAACAAAGTTTCACGACGTGCGGGATCTGGAATCTGATCCCGTCCTCAGGTGAACTAATATCTAAAACATAGCACAATTAATTAACATATAATCCGGACCAAACCGGTGTAAAGCTGAAAACATAAAAGTGTAAAGCAGTCAAAAAAACTTACAAACGAACCATACACTAACCAACACACAAAAGAAACCCAACACGTCCGCTCGTCACGGAGACTCAAAGACAACTGTAGTTGTCCGGATTATATGTTAATTAATTGTGCTATGTTTTAGATATTAGTTCACCTGAGGACGGATCAGATTCCAGATCCCGAAACGTCGTGAAACTTTGTTTTACATAATATCGTGATGGAAAATATCCGCAATAAGAATCTAAATAATATCAATCCACCATCACCAATAAGGAATTTCAAACAAAGAATCTACATTATATTTGTCATGAACCCATTTGCAACTCTCTATCAAAATAAATCCGGGGGCTTACATGTTGGTATCTGCAGCTTGTCTTGCTATTCTCTGATTAGCATTATTACATCCGTCTCTTGCCAGACATGAAATGGTTAACGAAACTGCAATCAAAGATATCAAATCCAATTTTAATTATAAAAAATTTTGGAAATTTTAAATGAATTCTACTAAGTTAGACTCGAAAAGATTTTTCCTAAATTAATAATTCTGAGGAATTTTCATTGTTTTTTTAAGATTTGCAATTAAAGCAAAATGCTCTTAAGAGCTATCAATGAAAGACAGTTTAGTTTTATAGAGAAAACTTCCATTGAATTAATGTCACTAACAGATTCAAAACATTTAATTTTTCTTTAGAAACTTGAGGCAGCTGGATGATCATTTCTGATAGCAGGAACTTCGGAACAGATAGCAAGGAACTTATAAAACAACAAGAGAAAATACCAAATGGACTGAGGAATAGCTTCAAAGTGCAATAGAAGAAAGAAGAAAAAGGATCATTTATATGGAATTGGTACAATTAAAAATGGGTCTTTCATAAGTTTAAGCAAAATTAATTAGTCAAAATTTCAATTTCCAATTTAAACTTTATATTGACTTGAACTTTATATTGAGCATTTGATTTTTTTTAATTTTTTGAACATTATGTGATTAAGTCGAATTAACAAGTAGTTTTATTTTAATTTTTTTTAAATAAACACAGTCAGCGAGAAATAAAAATTGCTTGTTGTAAAACTCAATGCATTCGCAATTTTTTATTTATTAAATAACTTATTTCTTAAAGGTGTATATTTGTCAAGTTTAATAATCAATCCAACAGTTTAAAATTGTTCTAAGCTATTTAAAAATGCAAGTCCTGTGTTATGCCTAACTCAGGTGCGTGTAATTTCCATACTCTTCCTTAAACAGTAATATTTTTTAATTAATTTCATAAAGACCTTTTAAATAACAAAAAAGTGTAATAGAAAATGACGAGATATAAAAAATTTTACTACTATCTATGTATAAAATGTGCCATAAACACATTTTAAGGTTAGCGAACTGAAGAAGACTGTATGAATTTCGCTTCTTAACCCTGGATGGTTTAACTCACACAACGAACGGGATAACTACTAGTATAAAATGTTGTAATTGAGAGAAAACATATTTATAACAATAAATACTGTATTAGAGAATAACTTACCTAAAACAGTAGCAATAACAGGGATTGAGGAGACAGAGAAAAACATGACCGCACCAGCTGAGGTCCTCACAACAGTGGGGCAGGTTAAGCGTCTCTGGCCAGCTGGTTGAACGGGAAAACACGTCACAAACAGCTGGGGCAACCCGGGGCCCGGGACCTCTGAAGGTTATCTGCAGGTTATCCTCCGTCAGTTGTACTAGTACTAGTGTGTATTGCGAGCTGCTCCCGCATTGTCACTACTTATAAGTGGGTCACTTGGGAGAGTAAACGGTCATAATAAATAATGTAGCAAATAGAAGTTGGCTCGAGATACACAAGGTATAGCTATAGAATATTTACCTATACGAGACATGCATTATAAACATGTTTGTGTGGGATATAATATATGAGGAAAATATGAGGTGGCTTGGGATTGCATGGAACGTCGCCGAAGACAGAGACAAATGGAGGTGCTGCAAAGACCAAGCTAGTAAGTAAGCACCATGTTCCTTAACATTTATGAACATAACAAATAATTGTTGTTATCTAAATGCTTAATAATTATCAAATTTCTCCCCCACACACTCTTAGTTAAAGATTTAGGGAACCTAAATACCTCCAGTGTGCTTTTTATTGGGCAAACCTACGATGGGTAAGATAAAAGTTTTATACAGTAGTAATCCTTTGAAAAATAATTGATAATTCATTTTTGTCGTGAATATGTCTTATTTTTGGAGCCGGAGGTATTAGTAATCCGTCAGACTAAAGTTTTAAACGGTGCCTTTTGATGTTAGTGTCGTCATCTAAATATATAAAACAAAGTCGTGTTAGTTACACGCATTATAACTCGAGAACGGCTGGACCGATTTTAATGATCTTTGATTTCTTTAATTCGTCAACGCCCGGTCATGCTTTAGGCATATTCAGTTACCATAAACTCAATTAGTTTCCATTTTATAGCGTTTTAAATTTCTAATGATAACCTTATGGGGACTAAGTTTGTTTACAAATTTTCTAAAATCAAAACATTTGATTTCTTAAAACATCTGTTGGTTTACTCTCCGTTAGCAATATGCTTTACTATCCAATGCTATATGAATCATTCATTAATGTAAAGCTATGAAGTAAATATATTCTGTACAAAATGAACGGCATTTTTCGCCACGTTAATAGTTTACAGTTTTTGGGAATTATGTCCTGTATTTATATATTTTTTTCTTTTCTGTATGATTAAAAGTAATGTGTTTATATGTTTGCCAAATAAAATAATTACAATGTTTATACATATTAGGTATATTATAATAATCAGCTGTTGAATATTTAAAGCTGTTTTATGGGAATGTTATTAATATGTTTTATCGTTTCAGTATTGTTATTCACTATGCAGCCAGAATATATAACCTTTTACAATGAAGCCGCAATGCTATTTGACTTCAGAAAATGCCCAATCTTAAGGTTAACATGTATTTTCTGTTAGGCGTTACGAAGTTCGCCGGGTCAGCTAGTATGGTTATAAAGACAGCTATTTAGAGGAGCTGAAAACATTCTATTTAGACAAATATATGATTTAAGCTATGAAAGGAAAGAAAAGTTAATACAGTATATTTCAATATTAGCTTTGAGATCAACATTGGACTTTCTCAGACAACCAAATCGATGTTTACCGTGAACTGTAAACTGAATGTTTTACTGAAACCGTTTGTTATATACTTATAATACAAAGTACAAAATTTCTTTAGTTAGTTATTCTCTCTTTAGAACTACCCCTCCCCCGGCCCGTCGTAATGCTAATCTAAAAAAAAAGATGTCTTGAGAAATGTGGGTAGTGTCATTATTTTATCTCATAAAGGACTATAAACCTTATAATTTTGATCAAAATCATTAGAGCATTTTTGGAGAAATCTTCATTTGACGTTCTCATTTGTATACCTTTAAAAAAATCGAAAAAATTAAATAAACGTCCCGAGATACCGTGGATTATTGCCGATATGCTGAATTTCATGAAAATTGGACTAATAGTTTCGTCTCTAGGCTTCGATATATCCACACACACACCCACACACACACACACACGGTCGTCACTAAAAAACCCTTTTTTTCGATTAAAGGGGTACTAATATTTAGTCTTTCGCACATCCCCACACACACATACACAGGCACACGGACAGACATCAATCTTAAACCCCTTTTTTATCGAGGGGAATTTTTACAATGGATATATCCACCAGAAACTCAAATTCGAAAATGCTGACGAAAATAATACTTTCTCCTTATCGTATAGGGGGAGAAAGTAACCAGAAACTCAAATTTGGAAATGCTGAGGAAAACAATACTTTCTTCTTATACTGTTGTATAGGGGGAGATAGTAAAATTACAATACAATAGCTCTGGTAGTTTCTAGGGAAATCTGTTACAAATTTTCATCTCACAAAGTGCCAACACCCCACCCCCCGAGCTAAGACATACCCTTGCCAAAAGAAAGCACAGATAGATAAATCTGGCGATCAAGCTGGCCGGAGTATGTTGAGATCAACATCTTGAGGTCTATCGGACTACCAACAACACCGCTGAGAACGGCCTGAGTTTCGGTTGTGACTCTACTCTGAATCGTCAGATTAGGGACTATGTAAAGGTTTAGGATGGGGGGCTATGTAAAGTTTTTAAGGGTTATCAGTACTAAAGTATTAGATATTTTGCTTATTTTCGTGTAAAGATAGGTGAACAATGCGCTTTATCAGATACCAGCCAAAGTACCCGTTCTTCGCACGGGTTAAAAGGGCTGAAAGGTGTAGGCTCTACTGATACATTTGAGTTCTTGTTAATTAATTCTTCATTGTTTACAAAATGACAAAACACGAGTGTCTAAAAAATTTCAAAGTAACATAATTTACATTAGAAAATGTAAACATTGAAACCTAGGACGGTCACGGCAGCTCTTTCTTCTTCTTCTTCCCGAACTGTCAAATTTTAGTGTTCACAGCTGTTGACAATCGAGTAATTTTATGTTTTCATTCTTTGAAAATGTAAACATTGAAATTTAGGACGTTCATGGGGCGTAGCCCGAGGGGATTTTAAGGGAACTAATATGCCTATGTGTTGCATGTGAGTTTAAGATCTATCTTTCTGTAAAATTTCAAACCGGTCGGTTCAGTATTTTTCGCATTTACTTGCCACAACAAACCCACAAACAAACATACAGAAACCACCTCTTCTTTATAATATTAATAATAGATGACTATCAGGTTACGCAGATTATCTTAACCATATAGCTGCCACAGTGCATTTTGTGATTTTAAAAATTTCTTGACTTGTTCTATTAGTTTGACGATAGAATGCAAACTGTTTTAGTTAGGGCACGGAAAGTAATAGTATTTGAAACATCGTTAGGTTTTCTATAAAAAACATAGTACTTTAATAATATCTCCTTTTACAATGGTTTTTAAATAAATTTAAAGTCAAAAATATTTTACTAAAAATGTTTAAACAAATTTAAGGCTTAATGAAACCAGTTTAATATTTCTTAAACTATGTTTAATTGCATAAAAAACATTCCCACTTATTTAGCCTAGAATGTATGTATAAATATTAAGGGGTAATACATTGAAAAAAATGTTGAAATTTCGTATAAACATTAAGTTACAGCATTAAAAATTGTCACATTGGCTCTAAACAATAAACTGTTACTGTTACTAAAATAACCGTCAATAATTTCTTTATTAACTGAATATTTTGACTAAATAAGCTGATAGGGATGTAAATAAGCTGTAATCAGCATAGTTTTTTGGTACAAAAATACATTTTGCAGAAATTGTTTTATTAAAATAAAAATAGATTAAAAACTAAAACTTTTACAAAACTGTTCGGATTTCAAGTAATTTGATCATTTCAGGGGATTTTCAAAATTGGCCACCATGACGCACATGCAGTCTTTTCCTGAATTCTTTCACAGTGGCCTTCAAGCTTAGTTAATCACGTAGAAGTTCACAAAGTGTCAAAATTCTTCTAAATTTTGAACTTGTGTGTAATAAACTTGTTGCTTGAGTTGATCCCAAACAAAGTAGTCTAGGGGTGTGACGTCTGGAGATCATGGGGCCAAGTGATAGTTCCTCCTCTTCCAATCCACATGTCAAGAGAAGTACTGATGTGCTGACGGACCTCAACATTGAAGTGTGGGTTACGTCATCTGCTTGGAAGACGATGTGTTGACGCAATTCAAAAATCTGTCTGGAATGTTGTTCGTAGGGAGGCGTGTGAGCCCAAGTCATCATTACAGATTCCACCTATCAAACACCACGGCAAGTTGGTTTCATCGACATCTAGAGTCGTGGAATTGTTCAGTAACCATTTTTCGGATATTGTTGATCAGCCAGCATCCAATTTGTCACATGTCACTTACAATTTAGCTCAGCAGCATACACCAGCCCATTCCTTGTTCTTTTCTCCCACTACTTCGTATGAAATCACGCAATCAATTCTTTCACTGAAATCAAAGAAGTCTGCAGGAGTTGATGAAATTTCAAGTTGTCTTTTGAAGGAAATCCACCCTGTTATCATTGGTCCGCTAGTTCATCTTTTCAATCTATCTCGTCTGGAGTTTTTCCTGATGTTTATAAGACTGCCAGGCTTGTTCCCATATTTAAGAAGGGGGATAAAAGCAACCTCAACAATTATCGACCACAATTAGTTGCTCTTCTCTGTACCTTGTCAAAGATCCTAAAGAAAATTGTTTATTCCAGGCTACTGAATCATTTGGACAAAATTATATCTTAGTCCAGAACCAATATGGCTTCAGAGCAAATCACTCAACCACCCAGGCAATTGTCAATTTTGTACAGGACGTTTTAGTTAAACATGAACAGTGAGAGCCAGCTCTAGGGGTGTTCTGTGACCTATCAAAAGCGTTCGATAGAGTCACCATGGAGTTGCCTTCGATTGGTTTCAATCGTATCTCTGTAACCGCAAGCAATTTGTGGAGATTTCTGGAGTTCGATCAGAGCTTTCACTATACAGGTACGGCGTACCCCAGGGTAGTATACTCGGGTCATTGCTCTTCATAGTGTACATGAATGACCTGGCTATAAATCTACCACTTTCCAAATCTATATTTTATGCTGACCACACGACATTGTTATTTGGAGGTCCACAGGTTAGTTTGCAAGATAGAGTCGAGGAATCAGCTAAATCCCTACTAAACTGGTTGTCAGCCAACAATCTTCAGTTGAATACAGACAAGTCTAAATTCATGCAGTTTTTAACTCCAAACAAGAGACCTGAAACTATTTCTTTGGACGAGTTTCAAATTCGGGAATGCACCTCGGTGAAATTGTTGGGTTTGGCTGTGGATGGTGGTTTGACGTGGACTTGTCATATTTCCCGACTATGGAGCCGGTTGAGCCGGATTTGCTACGCTCTCAGGGCACTGCAACCTCTTCTGGATCCCAGTGTGTTGCTCATGGTTTATTATGGTTGCTTCTTTTCCACCATGACATATGGAATTGAGGTTTGGGGTGGTTCTCCAAATGCACATAACGTCTTCCTGGTGCAAAAGAGAGCGATTAGAATCATTTGTAGCCTACCTCCTTTACAGTCATGTAGAGGGATTTTTCGGACTCTTAATCTCCTCACCTCGCCTTCTGTATTTATATACAGAACAATAATGTCATCTCTATCAAATTTGAAGTCCATTCCAACTGTTGGAGAGAATCATCGTTATCCAACCACGCACGGAAATGACTTACGCACTCCCAGTCATCGCCTTACACTATTTGAGAGGAACCTTGATTTTACTGG
This sequence comes from Nephotettix cincticeps, assembly GCA_023375725.1. Taxonomy (NCBI): domain Eukaryota; kingdom Metazoa; phylum Arthropoda; class Insecta; order Hemiptera; family Cicadellidae; genus Nephotettix; species Nephotettix cincticeps. Next base: position 11,884,170 of record CM041791.1, on the reverse strand, counting down.
GCCATAGTTTTTTAATAGCCTTCCAAAAGAGTTGAAGAGGTGCTTTGGGCTGTGTCCTAACAGGTTTAAAAAGTTATTGAAAGAATTTTTAATTAAAGGGGAGTTTTACTCTGTGCAGGATTTTCTATCCAAATTTTAGATCCCTAAGATTTTTAATTGTTAATTAGGAAATAAGACAGTTTTATATTTAATGACCACTGAGATGTACAAACTTTAATGTACTTTTATTCAAATAAAGATATGTCTATGTCTATGTCTATGTCTATGTCTATGTCTATGTCTGTCTATGTCTATGTCTATGTCTATGTCTATGTCTATGTCTATGTCTTTGTCTATGTCTATGATGTCTATGTCTATGTCTATGTCTATGTCTATGTCTATGTCTATGTCTATTCTATGTCTATGTCTATGTCTATGTCTATGTCTATTGTCTATGTCTATGTCATGTCTATGTCTATGTCTATGTCTATGTCTATGTCTATGTCTATGTCTATGTCTATGTCTATGTCTATGTCTATGTCTATGTCTATGTCTATGTCTATGTCTATGTCTATGTCTATGTCTATGTCTATGTCTATGTCTATGTCTATGTCTATGTCTATGTCTATGTCTATGTCTATGTCTATGTCTATGTCTATGTCTATGTCTATGTCTATGTCTATGTCTATGTCTATGTCTATGTCTATGTCTATGTCTATGTCTATGTCTATGTCTATGTCTATGTCTATGTCTATGTCTATGTCTATGTCTATGTCTATGTCTATGTCTATGTCTATGTCTATGTCTATGTCTATGTCTATGTCTATGTCTATGTCTATGTCTATGTCTATGTCTATGTCTATGTCTATGTCTATGTCTATGTCTATGTCTATGTCTATGTCTATGTCTATGTCTATGTCTATGTCTATGTCTATGTCTATGTCTATGTCTATGTCTATGTCTATGTCTATGTCTATGTCTATGTCTATGTCTATGTCTATGTCTATGTCTATGTCTATGTCTATGTCTATGTCTATGTCTATGTCTATGTCTATGTCTATGTCTATGTCTATGTCTATGTCTATGTCTATGTCTATGTCTATGTCTATGTCTATGTCTATGTCTATGTCTATGTCTATGTCTATGTCTATGTCTATGTCTATGTCTATGTCTATGTCTATGTCTATGTCTATGTCTATGTCTATGTCTATGTCTATGTCTATGTCTATGTCTATGTCTATGTCTATGTCTATGTCTATGTCTATGTCTATGTCTATGTCTATGTCTATGTCTATGTCTATGTCTATGTCTATGTCTATGTCTATGTCTATGTCTATGTCTATGTCTATGTCTATGTCTATGTCTATGTCTATGTCTATGTCTATGTCTATGTCTATGTCTATGTCTATGTCTATGTCTATGTCTATGTCTATGTCTATGTCTATGTCTATGTCTATGTCTATGTCCATGTCCATGTCCATGACCATGTCCATGTCTATGTCTATGTCTATGTCTATGTCTATGTCTATGTCTATGTCTATGTCTATGTCTATGTCTATGTCTATGTCCATGTCCATGTCTATGACTATGTCTATGTCTATGTCTATGTCCATGTCCATGTCTATGACTATGTCTATGTATATGTCTATGTCTATGTCTATGTCTATGTCTATGTCTATGTCTATGTCTATGTCTATGTCTATGTCTATGTCTATGTCTATGTCTATGTCTATGTCTATGTCTATGTCTATGTCTATGTCTATGTCTATGTCTATGTCTATGTCTATGTCTATGTCTATGTCTATGTCTATGTCTATGTCTATGTCTATGTCTATGTCCATGTCTATGTCTATGACTATGTCTATGTATATGTATATGTCTATGTCTATGTCTAATTCCAACAGCAAGTCTCCAAGCAGCAATGGTAAGACTTCAGTTAAATTACAAGTATTGAATATAAAAATCACAAAATGGGATATAACAGCTTTACGGTTAAGATATGATGTGAACTTGTATCAAATTATTGTTCCTTGTATAAGTAGAATACGCAGGAACAATTCTTGCAGTGAGTAGTGACTCCCTCTGTATATGTCACAGAAAATTACTCTCGGGAAATAGGGAGTTAACTTTTGTTTCTCTAATTTCATGTAAGCCTACAACTTGAATCGTATGAATGGTAGTGAAAGTCTTCATGCCAATCTCCACAAAGAGATCAGTTAGGTATCAAAAGCGAGCTTGCATTCTAGTGGACCTCTTTGGACTTGGAGTTACAGGGACTCGGACTTTTTCTTCATTGGCTGGTACAACCAATGAGGCACAATAACAGACACATTTAGCACTGTTGGCAAAACGTATAAGTAGTACATTCCCGCTCTAGGGTAGATATTATCTCATTACCACCCTAGTGTGGGAAAGTAACACACCAATCACATGCGCGAAACGCTCCAAATCTAAATGAAACTAACCAATAGCATACGCTAAGCGCTCAGTCAGCTGATAGACGGTCGCCGTTCCTACAAAATGGAACAACATGCGATCCGTTTTTTCACAATGAAACTCTGAGGTTACCGTAAACCTAAAAGTTATGTTTACATTTTATCCCAGTAAAAAAAATCAAACATAACCTAAATGACTTGTGCAATACGAGTGCCATAATGTCATGGCCGCCCACGACGTTCTGGCAGCACTCAGCTGACGCTTCGTGTTGCTGAGTGCTACTGAACCTTTCTTGGGATATGATGAGACATACTTTGCGCTCTAGTAACGCAAATAACTATTCTCAACAATCATACCTAATTTATGATCGTTTTCTGATCTATAATAGCTCTATGATGCCCAACATAAAAACCTAATTACTCGTGAATATTCTCTTTATTTTTGCAATAGAGTCACTGTTTTTAGAAAGAGCTTCCACAGCAAAATATGGTTATCTAGCACTCCATGAAACTATGTTTACTAGTTTGGAATAGTTTTATTGTGGTCGATAGCCTAGCTGTTAATTCATTGCTGCAATATTTATTATGGGAGAGCGAAAACGATGGCGTGTTCTCATTGCTTCAACCTTTACAACTGACCAGCAAAATTATGAGAAAAAAATTATTATTAATTAGTAATATTTTCCATCTGAGCGCGAGCGTGTTCAAAGAAAAAAATACTGCAGTGTTAAAAAGGATTATATGAAGAAAACGAACTAGAAACCGATGTAATTTTAATTTATAGAATAAAAAGGATATTGTTTTAGGATCACAAGTAGTGCCATGCTTTAACTATGGTTTATTAGTATTAAGGTAAAAGACGAGGTATCCTATCTGGTGGAGTCCCTGGCGGGTTCCCCTTGGAACAGTTCAGGGCCTCTTGAGTCCCTGAGGTCTTCAGCTCTAAGTAATCTCTTGGCCTCACACACCGCCGCCGCCCGCAGCTCGCTCTGTCGACAAACGCCGGAAACACTGTTAGCAACCATCATATAAAACTATCTATAGGGACCCTATCTCATGGGGTCCCCGGTGGGTTCCCCTGGGAACAGTTCTGGGCCTCTTGAGTCCCTGGGGTCTTCAGCTCTAAGTAATCTCTTGGCCTCACACACCGCCGCCGCCCGCAGCTCGCTCTGTCGACAAACGCCGGCAGCACTGTCAGCAACCATCATGCTATCTAGAGGTATGCTATCTGATGGAGTCCCCGGTGGGTTTCTCTGGGAACAGATACGTTTTAAATGTTGAACTGTGCAGTCTACTGCACACTTCACTACACTCGGTCACTTGAGGTAAACTGTGCAGTAGAGCAGATACGTTTTAAATGTTGAACTGTGCAGTCTACTGCACACTTCACTACACTCGGTCACTTGAGGTAAACTGTGCAGTAGAGGGGCGTGAGGTAAACTGGGGCAGCTACTTTTTGTGACTGCTAATCATCTCTATATATAAAATTGAATGTATGTATGTATGTCTGTATGTCCTTTATGCGTTGCCAAACTACTCATCCGATCGCCATGAAATTTTAGGAAGTTGCTCTACATGTGTCCGGGAAGGTTTTAGTGAAAAAACATTTTCGAAAACCCCAAAAGTTTCCATTTTATGGAGTTTTAAATTTCTAATCCAATACTATAATACGAGCAAGGTTTGTATATATATATATATATATATATATATATATATATATATATATATATATATTTGCACACGGATCTCGAAAACGGCACCGAGGAATTTCTTTAAATTTTGGAAATAACTAATTTCCGAGTAGAAAATAAGTTCTAGATAGGTCTAATGTCCAGGAAAATTCGTGTTTTACTGTAATATTAAGTTTAAAATCTAAAAATTTAACATTACGCTTATGGAGAATAAAATGTAAACAATGCAAACCAAAACAGCTGTTTATAAACGTTTGACAGTTCTTGATTGAAGACGGCAAAGAACAATATGTGAATAGAGGTTTTTCATAAATATTTATTTTATGTATGTAATAAATGTAAAATTATCAGGTTACTAAACAATTTGTAAAAACTTTAGGGTAACATAACTGTGCGAAATAAAAGCAGGAAAGAGTATTTCCAAAATCTTCCGTGTTTTGATAGAAAACGTATTCGTTGTATTGCTTGAAGCCACTGTAACAAACCAATTAATTGATGTAAATTAAATTTCTCTTTTGCTTTTCAATCCTCATTCCGTTTCTAACAAAATCAGTTGATCACAGGATAATAATAACAAACAGTATGGACATTTAAATTCAGTATAAGGTTAGCTAAAACAATTAATTGAGGTTGGCCAAAAACTCTTAAACGACGACGCGAAATCGGCTGACGCCGTAGCTTAAGCGCTTAGATCTCACGTATGCAAGATCGCGTAGACCCGAGGGCTATATATTTGTTCAGTATTTATGCCATATTAACTAAGGGATATTAAAACGGTTTTATTTAAACCACATAAATGTTTTCATTGAGCAGTAAATTTGTTTTAATTTTGCTAATTAACTTGTAAAATACATGTCTTATTCTATCCGAGCAAAGCTCGGTCACCAGGTACTGTTAACCTTATGGAGAGTAAGTTTGTTTACAAATTGTCTACAATGAAAACATTTGATTTCTTAGCTACAGCTGATTGGTTTACTTTCCATTAGCAATATGCTTTACTATCCAATGCCATCTGAATCATTCATTAATGTTAAAACTATGAAATAAATGTGTACTGCAAGAAATGAACAGCTTTATTCACCACGTTAATAGTCTCGGTTTTGGGGGATTATGTATTTATATTTTTATTTTCTGTCTGATTAAAGTCACTTGTTTGTATGATAATTACAATGTTTATATTATTACGTTTATTATAATAATCAGCTGTTGTATATCTTTCCTATAAAAGCTGTATTACAGTTAGGTTTCGTTTGCGTTCGGATTGGATTTGAAAATTGTGAATTAATCCATGCAGATTTATTTGTTTTATGGGAATGTTATTAATATGTTTTATCGTTTCAGTATTGTTATTCACTATGCAGCCAGAATATATAACCTTTTACAATGAAGCCGTATTGCTATTCGACTTCAAACATGGCCAATCTTAAAGTTAACATGTATTTACTGTCAGGCGTTACGAAGTTCGCCGGGTCAGCTAGTAAAAAATAATTTTAAAAGGGCCAAAACTTAACGGCAAAATCCAAGCCGGGGGTCCAACGATAGAACATTTCCATCATAGGGAAAACTAGCGTTTATGAGGTTTTAAAGAATCCTATTTTAGAACCTCCTAGCAAAAGAGTTGATCGATTGTACTCATGTTGGTTAGTCCCGTTGCACATCAAAATTTGAGTTAGGTCTGAAAGTTAAAGTCTATAACGATTTTGACATGGATGTGTCTCAACTCTGGGGGGTGTTTACGATTTTTAAGATGGAAACTATGTAACAGACCACTAGAGCTGTAGTGTTGAATTTTTAATATAAAAGAATAATGATACCTGTTTAGATGAAGTGAAAGCATTCCCTTTACACATATCCTGATCTAACCTATTTCCCACAGGGAAGTAAATACAAACATTTTTTCTTCAGGCCCAAACTAATATTTTCGTCAAGATCCGTTTCACATCAACTTGAGTACAATATTTCCTTTTTTTACAAATCCTGTTGATTACACATTGGTAATACTGTACAATATATATAAATAAAATTGGATTTTAACCTGTAACTTTAATTGGTTAAAATTATGATGTAGGCTATTTTTACATTAAATTACTCAGAAAAGCCGTAATAGGTCTTATCTGAATTCCTGTCCGTCTGTAACGTTAAAGAGAGCATTTGTATTCATATTGCACCTAGAAACTTGAACAGTTGTAGCTAGGAAACTCATTTTTCATATTCTATACCTTTTAGAGAAGGCTTTGTTTATTTTAACTAGCCCACAACATATTACAATAAAATAATAAGCTCTCCAAAACCCGATTTGGAGCTATATTGTACGTTATTTTTTACAGAACGTTTTTATCTATATGAGTAATTAAATATAAATAAATAACCGTCAACTGTCAAACAAATGTGGTGATTTTGTTTACTTTGATTATTAATTTTATAACCATTTCAAAACTGTTCTATAGTAAAATGTTAACTTAACGCATGATGAATTTTAATATTTATACATATGTTTTCTAAATGATCTAATTGTAGATTATTGCTAAATAACTAAGCTGAGGATATATTCTCACTTTGAATGTATTTTATTGTGATTTTAGGATTATATTTGGTCTTGATAAACTTTCTTACATACAGTGAACCCTATACCAGTACAAAGGAACGGACTTACTGCTTGTAAGTGCTTAAAAAAGGGGTTTTTAAGAAAAAAAATGTTTTGCCCTGGCACTTCTAGGTTAGGATGTGTGTTAAGGTAAAATTAAACGTTGCAATTCTAAAGTGTCATAAATTTTCATTTGAGATTCATTAATTGAGTTCACAAAATAATGAAAAAATCGTCTAGTAAAGTTACTAAATCATTAAGTTTTGTAGAAACGACATCAACGGTATTAACAATATTCATAATAACATATATTTTTCTTGTTTAGTATTAAATAGCCTATGTAATTTGAGAAACTGTGAAAGAAATATAGCAGCGGGTATACACTATAGCCTTCACCGGCTAGTCCATATAAACGTCAATACTCATTGGTGAATGAGGAATTACTGTAAAGTGTTCGATGTCTTGTGGAAGACGACACCGATGTTAAACTTCATCCCTGTGGAGTTTCTTTACCTCTTGAAGATAGTTTTACTTTTATATAACATATAACCATTTTATAAAAAAAGCGTTATATTCAACGCTTGTTAAGTGATTTAAATCTTTTTGTTTTTGTTCGAAACAATATTTTTAAATTACTTCATTATAATTTAACCAAACAAATAAAATATGATTTTCTCTTTAAATTGTTTAGATTTATGATATTTTATGTTATTTTTAAGTTTCATTTCCCAGAAAAGCCGAAATGGTCTTGTCTCAAAATCTGTAACGATAAACAAGGATTTTTATAATAACGGTTCGTCTTGAAAACAAGATAACCCTTTTTGGTGAAATTTATTTTTACTGTACCATACATATTGGAGAGGTTTTTTGTTAACCTTAAACTGACCCACAAAATAAATAAATTATTTATGAAAAACTATGTTTTGAGTAATATTAAGCTACACTGAAAATATTATCTATAAAGTGATCAAACAAAAATAAATAAACGGATGTCAAATTAAAAACTATATTACTAAATTAAAAACAAGTTTTAACTTTTTCCAATTTACACGATAGTATATGGAGAAAATACTGTTTTCATCAAACTGTTGAATATGATTTGAATATAGAGTTTTTTAGGGTCCCCTGATTCAAAAATAAACTTGTTTCGACGTAAAACTTCTTAGAGTAACGGTATGTAATACCGTTAGTCTAACTACTATATATATTACTAACTAAGGCTGACATATTCCATAGACAGCTCTATCAATGATTAAACCAATATCCAACGGCATCTATGGGGTCTACAGTTTAACTTGTGTTCCGAACAACTTTATATTTTGAATTACGAATTGGTCTAATCATAAGGATGGTCTTTGCGGATGAACATAGTATTCAGTAATGCGACTATAGATCATAACTATCCACAATTCGTGACCTCCAAATAGCTGGATTACAGGACACGCTACTGTCCCAGTAAATGTTATAGTAGTGTCAGAGTTACCATGAGGGCGTGACAGATCGCCAGGGGCGGAGGTAGCGACTCCAGGCAAGTCAGGGAGGCATCAGCCGAGGAAGCCGACCTCTTGCCGTTCTTCCAGTCTCGCGAGAAAGTTATCTGCAATCATCACTGAGTTAAATAACAACGCTAACAGCTGTTTAAAACTACACAATAACTAATGTTTATTAGAGCATACCACTGTATGTATAAAACATTCTGTACCTAGTGTATAGTCGATATAAAATACAAATTCTTCATAAGGTAACTAATACCTACTTTTTATAAGCATAAGAAAACAAATAAATAACAATATAAACTCTCGTTGACTTTAAGAAATTATATATATATTTTATTTCCCTTTACATCAAAATTAGATTATTTAAAATAAAAACAAAATCATTTAAAATTTTTCAATTTATAAAATAACAATGTAAATTCAATCACTTATTATGACTTTGAACCACTGTATTAAAAATGAAACAGTATGTAAAAACATTCTTAACAAATTTCCTGTGTTGAAGAATTTTGACAGTGCCTTCTAGTATCAAATCCCATGGAAGAACTATTATTCTCATGGTAAGACTTCACATGTCGTTTATTGATGTAAAAACAACAAAATTTTATTTACGTATTAATAACATATATAATTATAAAAACTTCTCCCTAAATTTATAAAGAAAATAGTATATAAATATTAATACATTTAAATATATTTAAAATATTTATAAAAATTTAATTGTTTTTAATCTCGTAAAAAAAAAATAACATGTGTTAATGATTGATACTAATACTTCTCCCATAAAGTAAAAGACTGTAATTTATTTATTTTAAGTAATTAATATATCATTATTTATTATTTTACAAAAATCTAAATGAAATTACGAAAGAAAAATTTCGTAAGTTCATTAATATTGGGTTTCTTTTCATATGATACCTGGTTTTGTATACAAAATATAAGTGATGAGATAAAAGTAAATCATAACTTTAAAACGTTGCATTTGAGTGAGGCAATTAATTTTTTTACAAACAATATTTTTGCATGAGAAATTAACAGAACATAACTTTGTCGTAACAAATATTAGTATACACAATAGTATACTAACAATATAAAATACTATATTTGTTTTTAGGATTCGGTTTAGAAAAGTAATCATACCAAAAGTAACCAACTTAAACAAATATCAAAAAAAATCAAAATTATTGTTTTTACATTAAAAAAAACCATCTTTATTAAGTTATACTTGAAAAACATTTAGTATGATCAAATATAAATCTGACATATAATTTAATTATTGTTAAAATTCTTTTTTTAAATCTTTTTTGATACGTTTACAATAAATTAAACAAGCAAAAATGAAAATCAATAAACTCGTTTACTTTTAATAACAATTTATCTAAATCCTTTTCCATGAAAATGTATGAAAAAATAACTCCAAAAACGGCAACACACACACAGACAACACACACACAACAACATGACGGCGGCCGCACAAAAAAAAAATAACTAAACAAAAAAATAACAAATGACGAAAAACTTTATTTTTTTATATAGACTTTACAGTAATATCCAGTATGGTCTAATTTTCACTACAAAACAAATTCAATTGTTAAATTGAAACAATACACTTCGAGTATTTCATTGTTTGTTTATTGACGCATTGACCCAGTCAAATTCTTGGTTCAAAACAGGTCGCTGCTCTGTCATCATGACTTCACCATGCTAGCCTTTGTGACTCACAAGGTATCCAACATCATTTTAACTCAGTTTTTGGCACTATTTGGCAGTGGATGTTAAAAGATAAATAAATAATTTTAAATTTTTACACTAATTTATTGTCGATACTTAATAAACTATTGCTAAATATCATAAAAAAACTAATAAGCTGAAGTCTTTATGGTAATTTTTTTCAAATTACACATGAATTATAATTATAAAATTGTTGTTTTAAAGACTATTGTCGTTTAATACTGAGGTCTGATTGACCTCGTAGTCAAGGTTCTTGGTTCAATCCCACTCTTTTTGTAATTAACTATATTAATTTATCCAGTAAAATTTGGAACACAGGGTTTATTTTAAAAGTAAAAAATATTAGTGTTTTAAAAAAAATAAATAAATAAATTTTAAAAATTAAATAATTATTTAAAAATAAAATGTAATAAAGTTAAAAATTATAAAATACAAAAACAACTAAAATATTTAACGAATTTTTTATATATTTATATACAACATAATTTTGAATAACAGATATTTACAGTTGTTATTATTTAATAAGATAACAAAAATTTTACTGTGTAAATATGTGTTAAAAATAAAAATAAAAATATTAAAAATTATAAAAAACTATTATTATAAAATAAAAATATTAAATTTCTACTAAATAATAAAATAATATTTTTTATATGTCAAATACGCATCATAACAAATACAACTTTTCAGAATACAAAATTTGTTGGTCTATTTCTTTATTCAAGCTAGAACATAAATTTGAAATGGTGAAATATTCAAGTTCCCTGCGCAGGCTGTCCATTAGGGGATACTTTAATAAAAATAACCAAGGGAAACGTGAAAAATTTTAATAATCGTTGGTCATTTAACAAAATTTTATATCAATGTCTTCTTGTCAGTAATTAACAAATTAAATATTTGATCTTTAGTATCTTTAAACCTATAATATAGTTTAAAACCAAGGATTAGTAATAAGTTAAGGTTTATTGATTAAACTCTTAATAAATATTCAAAATTTTCAATCCCTAAATACAATTTTTTATCCTTTGAGGTAAGAATTAAATTTATAACTTATTACGCTTTAAAATAATTGAAATTGTAAATTTAACTGTGATTTTTTTATATTATTATTATTAAAATTTGTAATTTTTGTTGATAAGTTATATTGAAATTTTAGAAAAATAAATGTTTTTTTAATTGTAATTATATGTTTAATTTAAAAAATTATTAAATCTTGTATAATTTAAATGGTAATGTTAATTGTTTATTTTTGATATGTAGAAAATTTATTTTCTGTCATCTAAACCATATTCAATAAAATAAAATGCAATTAAAAATGTTTGTATTTACTTCCCTGTGGGAAATAGGTTAGATCATGGATATGTCTAAAGGTAATGTTTTCACTTCTTCTAAACAGCTGTTCTTATTCATTTATTTAAAAAAATCAATACAATAGCTTTGGTAGTTTCTATGGAAACCTTTTTCATATTTTCCATCTTAAAAATCACCAACGCCCCCCACCAGAGCTAAGACATATCCATACCAAAAGAATTTTAAACCTAAAAATATTAATCGGTAATATTTTTAGTGTAGTTGATATTGGCTATTGACCAGCACTGTTCTAATATAAGTGCCTCCCCAGCATGATGATACATAACCAAATTTGTATCCTAAGAGTTATATTTTTACGTTTGCCATTGTTTAAGTCCTACACCTTACACCTTGTTGTACGGGAATCACAACAGAGACAGACAGACGTGGGTGACATACCTTGAGAGAGCCATGGAGAGGAGAGCAGTTGACACTTGACACTAGAGCGTATGTGACACTCTCCACAGGTGGTGGGTATATATACGCACGCCACACTCCCACAACAAGACCTCGGGCTGGACCAATCATCGTCCTCACAGAGAACACGTGTTTGGACAACTTTGTAAGAAATTGATTGAACATCTAGGCCCAAGGGTATTCCTGATTGGATGTTTTAATTGGAATTTATATTTATTTCAGTTTCGCATGGGGGTTACTGGGTAAATTAATACATATTTCTAGTTTTTAATTGTTTGATAAATAAGAAAAATATGTTTGTACTCGTATTTACTTCCCTGTGGGAAATAAATTAGATCATGGATATGTCTAAAGGGAATGGTCTCAGTACATCTAAACAGCTGTTCTTAGTTATTTTTAGAAAAAATTCAATATAATAGCTCTGTTAGTTACTATGGATACCTGTTTTCCATCTTAAAAATCCAACCTCAACAACGACAACATCCCCCCAGAGCTAAGACATGTCAAAATACAAATCTAAATTCAAATAATTTATTTCTCTTACATATTTTTTATTACAGACCAGTACCATTTTTTATCTCTTTAGCTATATATATTGAGACATCAAATATTTGTGTTCAAGAAATCAACATTAAATATACAAACTTAAAAAAATTTACTTACAGTAATATAGTATGTATATTTGTAATACAAATTAGGAAATTTTAATACCGTAGGAATAAATTACAATTTATAAGCTGAACGAAAGAAACCCTGATTTGACGGAGTGAAAGTGAAAACTTTCAAAGCGTCTAACTTGGACTTGCCAAGTGTGCTAATCATTCAAAATCAAACATAAATAAATCACATTTGCTTTGTGTATAGAACTAAACTCACCTCCTATCGAACAATACATTTTTTTAATGTGGTGCAGATGGAATATTGTTGAAACAGTTATTTAATTTGTGAACTTGCCTACTGTATGTTTTTTTGTGCTTTGTGTGTTAGTAGGGGTATGTGTGTGTAAAGTATTTTCAGTGTTGGATTTGATGAGAGAAATACAATATTTTGAAAGTGCTAAAGCTAATAATTTATCTGTCAGAATTTACAATATCATGGCCTCGCCAAGTTGTTATCAAATCTCGTCCACGAAGTTTATTTTGTATATTAGAACGTGCATATTTAAAATTTACATTCATAATTGGTTACAGCTCAACAGTTAAGGGCAGGCACCTTTTTTAGATTTTTTTCAGGGAGCAACCGCGTAACTTTTCTATATCTTTATATTTCCCTTTTTTGTATTAGTTTGAAAAATATCACCCAACGGTCTTGTTAGTGGAATAAATCAAGATTAAATTTCCTAAGTATAAACAATTCATTTACAGTACCTATATAAAAATAAAAGAGAGGGGAAAATTTGTATTATCGAGATTAACTAAGACACATATTACACTAAATCAAAACTGCGTAAAGTAGGCTATGTATTAACAATAAACTATAAAATTGTATTTAGTTCCCTGAGAAAAATAGGTTAGATCATGATATATCTCAAGGTAATGATTTCATCAGTTCCTTTAAGCAGTTATTCTTCTCATGAGTGTAAGACGTCATTTCCATTATACCTTTTTCTTCTCACAAATTACTAACACCCACACCCATCCCAGACCTTAGACAAATCCTTGTCAAAAACAAAGAAGACGACATTTTAAATGTAATAACTACAGCAGCAATTTATCACAACATAAGTATTTTTAGGTATCAACTAGGAGGGTTCGGTTGACTATTCAACAGTCTTTGACTGGTAAAAGTTCTTCGGACGTCTGAGGATTAGAAACATAACCTAACTTAAGTATGAAATAGGATGATGCAGAGGCATAATTGACTAAATTAAATTAAGTGTTTTAACTTGCTTGTTGTAATAAAATCTAAACTCAGTACATTGTATTTTGGTGTTCCAAAGTTAATCTTACGGAGGATAAGGAAAAATTCATATTTCCTTTATTAATCAATATTTTTGATAAAACTTAGGTTTTAGCTTCATGTGGTAGAATAGGATAACACATTTATTCATGGATAGACTAGCTAACCCGGCGAACTTCGTAACGCCTTTTTTTGACAGGTGGTAACTCTTTATGAGTACCCCCGCTCCTGCGAGGGTTATGTGGTGACTCCACCGTTAAGCGGTGTTTACCCAAACTAAACCCACCTTCCCCCATCCGACCAGACGTGTATGAGCAACTTACATACGGGCGAAAGGACTTCATTTGAGCGAACTACAGCATTAGCGTTTACCGCTGTAGCTGCTGGATTACCTCTTGGTATGGCTAAAACAATCAAATCAGACCAGGGCCGGAGCAAGTGAAATATCAGATGTTAATCAAAATATAATAAACACAAACTTAAACCAAGAAGATTCAACACATTGCTGTGTCAGACTTTGGCTGGGCAGGTCATGCTGTTCCTACGGTGGATCATCCAGGATGGCGATGATTTCTTAACGCCTAACAGAAAATACATGTTAACTTTAAGATTGGTCATGTTCTGAAGTAAAAATAGCATTGCGGCTTCGTTGTGAAAGCTTTAAATATTTAACAGCTGATTATTATAATAAACCTAATATAAACATTGTAATTATTTTATTTGGCAAACATATAAACACGTGACTTTTAATCATACAGAAAATTATATAAAAAATATAAATACAGTACATAATTCTCATAAACCGTAAACTATTAATGTGGCGAATACAGCTCATATTTACTTCATAGTTTTACATTAATGAATGATTCATATGGCATTGGATAGTAAAGCATATTGCTAAAGGAGAGTAAACCAACAGCTGTTCTAAGAAATCAAATGTTTTGATTTTAGAAAATTTGTAAACAAACTTAGTCCCCATAAGGTTAACATTAGAAATTTAAAACGCTATAAAATGGAAACTAACTGAATTTATAGAAACTGAATATGCCTAAAGCATGACCGGAGCAGAGACGAATCCAAAAAAATCAAAAAATCATTACAATCGGTCCAGCCGTTCTCGAGTTATAATGCGTGCAACTAACACGACTTTGTTTGTATATTTAGATATTGATAAACTTTGTATACGGTCAAAATAAAAATAGTTTATTGTAAAAATGCCTACTTGCGTTGTTCCTCACAGCAGGAAACCTGCGTAGTCTTTCCCATGTTAACTTTGTAGATAATAGGAAAACTCATTTATTACGGATATCAATCAAACCTGTTTTATATTAATAGTGATTTGGAAATTCACTGAGTACGCAGATCTGCTATTTTATTGTATCATAAATATGCTCTGGAACAATTTGTTCAAGTTTTTAGTGAAAACTTTCCGAGTTAGAGGGTGATTAATTCGGAAGTTTGGTGGTTTTCTTTCAGTGTGGGGAAACCACTTATGCTTTTGAGCTGAAATTTCGGTAACGAGGATGGATAACAGACATTTTTCACGTAACATATGTGAAATTTTTAAATAGGAAAAACAATTTCGTATACTACAAAAAATTTATTTTTAAGCCACATTTTTTATCTGATTTTCTTATAAATTATGCAATTTTGGTCTAAAAGTGTTTTTAAAATTTACAAACAGAACTCTTATCATAAACAGGACACTCTAGAAGCTTGAATTAAACAATCACATATTATGCGTTACAAATATGTAACACTAGCGCCGACCTAGCGGATTTCAGTTGTCACTAACGCAGATCGTACCGCCCTAAGTTGTGGTCCTTGTCGATAGATAGTAGCATAGCCCAGCCCATACGTTACTGCTGCCAGTGGCTATTTTCTCAACTAAATGGGTTATATTATCTATAATATTATAAAGAAGAGGTGGTTCTGTATGTTTGTATGTGGATTTAGGGGTTTGTTTGTGGGTTTGTTGTGGCAAGTAAATGCGAAAAATACTGAACCGACCGGTTTGAAATTTTACACAGAGGTAGATCTTAAACTCATGCAACACTTAGGCATACTCATTTCCTTAAAATCCTCTCGGGCTACACCCTGTGAATGTCCTAAGTTTCAATGTTTACATTTTTAGAAAATGAAAACATAAAATTACTTGAATGTCAACAGCTGTGAACACTAAAATTTGACAGTTCGAGAAGAAGAAGACATGGTTGCTGTAAATACCCTGGGATTCAATGTTTACAGTTTTTAATGTCAACAACCGTTTACTTTACATTTTGACAGTTCGGGAAGAAGAAGAAATAATGTTCATTTTTAGAGTTAAACTGCTGGATCGAAATTAATATTGCCGAATGTGGTAGATTTTAATTTTTCTCCCGATGACTGTCTCTATTACGTTAATCCTTATCCTCTACCAATATTTGACAGATGTTACTTTGTCATGTTTTATGTGTGTCAGTAAATTCCTCGAGTTTTGTCATTTTGTAAAGAACGAAGAATTAATTAACAATAACTTAAATGTATCAGTAGAGCCTACGTGCGAAGAACGGGTACTTTGGCTAGTTTATAATAAACGGTATCAGTGGACTGACACGTACTTTCTCCCTTAAGTAAATTTAAAAACGACAATTTGTAATAATACTATCATGTTCTTCAAAGTTTATCTACATATTATTTAATAATTTATCGTATAATATTAAATTATATTATTTTTAAATAAAATCTGAAATGGCAAAATAAACAGTAAGTGGAATGAAACCACTCCAAGATAGTTGTTTACACTAATGTAAGTAAGAACTACACTAAATACAATGTTTATAATATTTACTTCCCTGTGAGAAATAGGTTAGATCATGAATACGTCTAAAAATAATGTTTTCAGTTCATCTGAACAGCTGTTCTTATTATCTAAATATATAAAACAAAGTCGTGTTAGTTACACGCATTATAACTCGAGAACGGCTGGACCGATTTTAATGATCTTTGATTTTTCGGATTCGTCTCTGCTCCGGTCATGCTTTAGGCATATTCAGTTTACATGAATTCAATTAGTTTTCATTTTATAGCGTTTTAATTTCCTAATTTTAACCTTATGGGGAATAAGTTTTTCTACATATTATCTACAATCAAAACATTTACCATCCAATGCCATCTGAATCATTCATTAGTGTAAAACTATGAAGTAAATATGTACTGTACAAAATGATCATTTATTCACCACGTAATTAATAGTTTACGGTTTTTGGGGATCATGTATTTATATTTTTTTATTTTCTGTCTGATTAAAAGTTACGTGTTAATAATTATGTCGGCCAAATAAAAAATAATAAGGTGCTTATACATATTACGTTTTTTATAATAATCAGCTGTTTCCTATAAAAGCCGTATTACAGTTAGGTTTTGTTTGGTTTTAGGTTGGATTAGAAAAATTGTGAATTAATACACTCAGATTTTTTTATTTTGTGGTAATGTTATTAATATGTCTTATCGTTTCAGTACTGTTATTAACTATGCCGCAACCCAGAATATCGCATTTTTCACAACGAAGTCAAGTATTTCGACTTCAGAACATGGGCAATTTGAAAGTTAACACGTATTTACAGTTAGGCGTTACGAAGTTCGCCGGGTCAGCTAGTTATATAATAAAAATTCAATACAATAGCTCTGATAGTTTCTATGGAAACCTGTTTCAAATTTTCATCTTACAAATTGTCAACACCCCCTAGAGCTAAGACATATCGATGTCAAAAATGTATGTCAATTTGTATCGTGTCAGTGATAACAGTTGGTCAAACTAGTAGTACCAACTCATAGTATTAAAAAATAGACAAATAAATATATGAGTATATTTTATAATAGAAATATAGGTTACTAAATCAAAAACCAAATATATATTGCTCTAAATTAACCATTTAAAGAGAAATAACAGTCTTTAGTATAATAATTCATTAAAAACAGTAATGTTAAACTGATTTACAAGAACAAATAGAATGATTTGTTTCATATAATAATGACGATAAGGCATTTACATATGAAACACATTTAGTTCATTTAGATAATTAATACGGTTAGATAAAACATTATAAGTAAGTTACACTTACACCAGTAAGTGTAACTTAGTTACACCGCTACACAAAACCATTAACAGGAATATGTTAAGCGCTTACCAACTAGAGATTATATCGTTTCCAGAAGCTGAAATAGTGTTTCATTCCTAACAAAATAGATTAAATAGCATTACATTATGGTTTACTGTGACATACAAAGATAAACCCTGTAATTATCTCTTTAGTGTTTTCATACATTATCTTTAACATGATAAATTTATGCACAATTAAAACCATGTGATCATTTTATAGTTGATTATTCTTCTGATGATGATGTATTATTCAATTAGCGTTTGACTAATGTTAATTTACTACCGTATTTTTAATTAAAATAACTAAATATATAAAACAAAGTCGTGTTAGTTACACCATTTATAACTCGAGAACGGCTGGACTGATTATAATGATTTTTTGGATTCGTCTCTGCTCCAAGTAGGCTATAGGCATATTCAGTTTTGTATTTAGCCATAGTGCTAAGCCCAACTGACCTGTAAAGTTTGTATATGTTAAGCTCAATGAGGAAAAGACGTGATGCATTTTGATTGTAATATGTATAACTCAATAATGTAACAGCTGATTTTGTGTTGTTTTATTTTTCCCAATCGGCAGCTAACGTCATTTCGTTTACTTTTAATTTGAATTTTCTCTATTTTCTTAAAATGTGAGGTGGTACGAAGTTCTCCGGGTCAGCTACTATTACTATAGCTGTCATCTTGTTTACACTATGAGAAGTGTCTATTCTGATATAAACGACTTTTTACCTGAACGATTACTCACGATAAACATAATAACATAAAAACCAATCGTTTTACAGCAGTAAAGAAAGCGTAATTTGAGACTGAGTTTTCAAAGATTACTCTAAAGAGAAATTTAGGTGCTTATTAGAACCCACCTTCTAATCCAATTAAAACAAAATACATCTCGGGAGCCCAAACACAATGTTAAAACTTTATCTCTTTATAACTGTGGATTTCCTCAGGCTGGAAGCAACAATAAAGTTGAATATTTAACATCAAAGAAACAATTAATCAAAGACGAAAGTCTCTCACCAACTCCTCGGAATCCGGGAACTCCGACAATCTCGCGAAGCTGAACATACTTGTGTCTTTCATCGTTTATATCTTACTTTCCGACTTCCGTTTGATTTATACCCCGTTAAATTCCTTACTTTGAGTATCCGTTTTCGTTAAAATATTCGTTTTTCATCGAGGAAAAGTCGTTAGTAACTTAACCCTAATATCCTCAGGCCGGTCACATTTTATTTTGCAAATTTTCTTAGTAATGTGTGGTACAGTGGAGACCATCACTCTACAAAATATTTTCAAGCCAATTTAGGATTGCTAATAGTCGGGGTTCTAACTTAAGATTGGCTTCAGATAATTCACTCGTCATTGAAAAACTTTAGACCACTTTACCAAAGTAACATCTGAGATAGCACTTACGTAGCTAAAAAACATACTCTAGCGGTAAACCAGTGAACTCTAGCGGAAAAACAGTGAACTTCACGCGTTAGTTCCAGTATTATTTCCAGATCGCAGCACGGTGACGGTAAATTGTTGACACTATTATACGTCAGTGTTCTGTGTTTTACTATTATACGAGTCGCCGATATGATCGCGGACTAAATAATTTTTTTTTTTTTGCTAGAAACAACTGGCGCTATCGTGCACGTAGGTGGCTTGGAGCTTCAGCTAGTCGCTGCCTACCATCCTCCAGGCAGACACATCGATGCGCTAACCCTTACAGAATTACTAACAGGCACTGAGCCTATTGTTGTTGCAGGTGATTTCAACGCCAAACACCCGTCTTGGAATTCACGAGGCACTAATGAGAGGGGTGTGGCGCTGAGAGCTTTCCTCGACGAACGGGCCAACACAGACGTCGTGGCCCCCGACGAGCCGACACACCTCCCTTCGAATCCTCGCCACTCACCTGATGTGATTGATTTTGCTCTGTGCAGGAACCTGCCGTTCGAAATTGTCGCGAGCACGGTTAACGGTCTGTCATCAGATCATTTGCCGGTTCTCGTGACCATCAACGCTAGTCCGACGCTGAGTCGCCCCCCTGTCAATGCCCGCATGAGGACCGACTGGAAGAAGTACCAACGACTGGTCTCAGAGCGCCTCCCACCAGCACGGGACCCAGCAACCACGGAAGAACTCGACGGATGCGTCACGGAATTGCATGAGCTTCTAACTTCGTCAATTTCAGATGCGTCCAGAGAGGTACCGCCCCAGACACCCAGAGCCGGCTTGCCGGACCACGTACGCCGTGAGATTACGCTGAGAAACCAGCTGAGGGCCAGATGGCGGGCGACCAGGCACCCAGAGTTTAGGCGACAGCTCAACAGGCAGAATAGAATAATCAGATCACTTGTCGACAATTTCAGGTCCGAGGGTTGGAATGAGTACCTGCTAACGCTAAACGTGGAAGGAGGCAGTGTGTGGAGGGCAGCTAAGCAGATCAGGGGGACCAAACCGGCAGCCCGTCCCCTCCATGGAGATCACGGCCTAGTCTACACAGCGGAGGACAAGGCGGAAACTTTTGCTAGTACAATGTATGCTCAGTTTCAGACGAACCACGATGTCTACGATCAACTCCAAGGGGAGAGGGTAGAGCATTTCATGGAGAACTTCTTTGCAGAACCCCCAGAAGACAGCTTAGACCCCTTCACGATGATGGAGATGGAAGCAGCAATTCGAAGGCTCAAGCCGCGGAAAGCCCCTGGCCTTGACCGGATAGGCACGTCAGCCCTACAGGCCGCCCCGGCCCCCATATTTGTATATTTATTATTAATTTTCAATGCTGCCCTCAGGTTCCATTACTTCCCGGCAATGTGGAAGTCCGCGAAGATAATCCTGATCCCGAAACCAGGCAAGAATCACTTGTTCCCTGAAAACTATCGCCCCATTTCCCTACTCTCGGCGGTCTCGAAGCTTTTCGAACGCCTGTTCCTTTCCAGGATATCCCCCTTCCTGGACGGATACATAAGGCCGGAGCAGTTTGGATTTCGTCGCGGACACTCTACGACGCAACAGCTGGTACGGGTGATTACAAAGCTGGTCGACAAACATAATATTAACCTATGCTCTGTTGCAGTGCTACTGGATGTCAGCAAGGCGTTCGATAAGGTCTGGCACGAGGGACTTCTTCTCAAGCTCAGCGAGTCCCCGCTCCCGGCTGCAGCGGTCCATCTCCTCAAGTCTTACTTAGAGGGTCGCCAGTTCCAGATATGCGTTGAGGGGGCGCTATCAACGACACGCCCGGTTGAGGCTGGGGTACCCCAGGGCAGTGTCGCCGGTACTCTACCTTGTTTATACTAATGACATGCCGACTGTTCCAGGGGTAACGTTGTCGCTGTACGCTGACGACGCACTGCTGCACTACAGCAGCTGTCGCCCTGTCCACGCCGCGAGGATGATGCAGACACAGATGGACGCCCTGTCACCATGGCTCCGACAGTGGCGCATCAAAGTCAACGCTGATAAAAGTAATGCCATTTGTTTCAGGAAGAGGCGAGGAATGCCGAGAGCAGTTCCACCCGAGATCCAGCTAGACGGAGTGGGGATACCGTGGAAGACGTCCGTGAAGTACTTGGGTGTCACCCTGGACTCACGCCTGTGTTTCAAACAGCATGTTGACAGGAAAGTTGCTGAGGCAACGGCAATCCTGGGGCTGATGTGGCCACTTCTTGCAGCGAGGAGCCCAATCCCGGTCAGGACGAAGGTCACCATGTTCCTACTAATTGTGCGCTCTTGTATCATGTATGCTTCAGAAGCATGGTGGATTCTGGCCAGCAAGACCAACAGGAAACGCCTAGAGGCAATCCAGACGAAGTCGCTGAGACGAATCACACGACAACCGTGGTTCGTCAGGAACTCTGTAATTATGGGGACGTTGGGAGTCCCAACTCTTGACCTATTTAACAGAACAAAAGCCAATGGGCTGTTTCAGAAAGCAGCCGAGTCCAGCCTAGAGCACATCAGGGAACTCTGTACACGGCAAGATGTCGCAGAGGTCTGGAGGCCCAGGCCCATCGCCATCCTGGATGATCCACCGTAGGAACAGCACGACCTGCCCAGCCAAAGCCTGTCACAGCAATGTGTTGAATCTTCTTAATTTAAGTTTGTGTTTATTATATTTTGATTAACATCTGATATTTCACTTGCTTCGGCCCTGTTCTGATTTGATTGTTTTAGCCATTCCAAGAGGTAATCCAGCAGCTACAGCGGTAAACGCTAATGCTGTGGTCGCTCAAATGAAGTCCATTCGCCCGTATGTAAGTTGCGCATACACGTCTGGACGGATGGGGGAAGGTGGGTTTAGTTTGGGTAAACACCGCTTAACGGTGGAGTCTCCACATAACCCTCGCAGGAGCGGGGGTACTCATAAAGAGTTACCACCTGCCCAAAAAAAAAAAAAATATTATACGAGTCGCCGATATGATCGCGGACTAAATAAAGATAAACTGGAATCAATTTCCCCAGCCATATCTGAAGCGGTTTGGCAATAGAGTTGCTTTTGAACTTTCCTAATTCACTCCAATTAGTGCTCTACTCCGTCGTTTGTAAACTCAAGTCTTCAATAGTTTCAATTCGCAATCAGATTTAAAGTTTAGCCAATTTTCTATTACGCATTAGTTTAGTAAGATTTATTATTAGAGTTCAAATGACCTCGTAGTAAACCTCTAATGGACGTTTTTACAAGCTTCGTTATGTTTTATATTAATTTATCTTTATGATCTGGTGTTGTTAAATATTATAAATATTATTCTATGTGTTTATTTGATGATTTCTTTTGTAAACTAAAGCAAAATAATTGAGCAGATGATTTGTTTTACTTATTATATATTTGTTCAAGATTACAGGTTTTTTGTCTTGATAATAGGTATTTTCCTTTATAATACTGAATACTACTGTAAATAAATAAATATTAGATATGTTTAAACTCTTCAAGCAGACTTTAAAGTAAATGAATATGAATGATTTTATTTTTTGAAAAATGTTTACGAAGATTTAAAATTTAGGTGTAATGAATCAAGCAAATAAATATGATGGTATTGGATTAATTACAGAGAGACAAAGCACTGAAGTATTGTTGGATTGTTGGGAACAGCTGATTGAGTGACGAAGTGTCGGGGATCGTTTAACGTGGGAGTTGTCATAACAACCCACCCCTCCCACCCCTAACACAAACCTGGCAATCCACTGATCTCCTGGCATTTCAATCCTTTTGTCTCTGCTGTTCACATGTCTTGAAACCTAATTACTTTGATTATTCTGCAATGTTTACAATGTTAAAGAGCTTGTTAACTTTTTACTTATTTTTCACTCCTCTCTATTTATTATTTTCACTTCCCTATGTTATTTACTGCTTCTATATTAATATTAGTTCTTTAGTTAAACCATTATAGTTTATAGTACAGTGAGCATATGTGCAAAACTGGAAAAAGTATTGTTAAATAAGTACCACTACAAATTGACCTCCGATATAGAATTTAATTTAACCAACAAGTCGGCCTAAGGGGGTTTAAATCAATAAATTTAAACTAATATTTGTCAAACGTAATTTTTCGACGATACTTTACGAAAATCTAAATGATCACATTTTAACCATCTAAAATACAATGAAATAAAAATACTTACTGGTTGATACAAAATATATGTGTATATGTGTCCGTGAACAAGAACTCTCGTAAAAATTGTCCAAACCAAACCAAATTTGGTCGAGACGTGCATTCCTACTTTTACTCGGACTAGTTTTTAATCAAGACATATCGGTCAACCGGAACAGGTAGTTTGGGGGGATTTTGTAAAAAAAATGTTTTTTGCGTTTTTTAAATGTAATTTATTTTTTTTAATTTTTTCTTTTACTATTATAATCAGCTTAAAAACCATACAATAATATTTTAGCTTCTTATAGTTTTGCTCTATCTCCAACGGTTACCGAGATATTAAAAATTCTATACACATTACGTTGTATTTTGGGGCTCCAAAACTAAATCTCATAGAGGATAAGGTAAAATTAATATTTTCCTTATTAACCAATATTTTTGGATGAGTTTTTGGTATTTAGCTTAATGTGGTTGTAATATATCCGTTTATTCTTCGAAATAATAGTTTATGTGTCCCTCACAGTAGCAAACCTGCATACTCTTTTCCATTTTAATCTTATGGAGGATAGGCAAACTATCTTATTCATTATGGATATTGATCGAACCTGTTATGTAGGTCTGCTGTGACGGGGGTATTTTTTAACTCAGTAGTTAGACCTTTCTTTTGAAAAAATTCTAGATTCTTAAGATCAAACTATAATTAATAGCCAAACAGTCAACATTGTCTCTGAATTACAAACGGGTCAAATTATGAGGATTGAATTTGCGGATGGACTTTGTATTCAATAGTGCGGACGTTAATCGACTCCAGAGAATATCCTATCCACCAACCATCGCTCATAGCTATCCACAATAAGCTAAATGCTAATATGTAAACTAAAAGTAAGGTAAATTACCGATATATGTAATTGTCCATATTTAATACCAGAACAGGCCACTGTGGTGTCAGATCTCGAGGAGGCATTGGCTTGAGCGGTGTGGACGAGGAATGTAGCTAGAGGAATGTAACCTACATTCTGATTCTGATTCTGAGCGACCGCGAATGCTTCCGCAGCTTTGATGCATCAACTTTGAGCGCGGAGGTTATCGGCAGGATTGTGGCTTTGTCCTCGTATTTCCCATCTCACCGACACCAAGTTGTTTCTTAATCAAACAGTACCTGGTGACCAAGCTTTGCTCGGATAGAATAAGACATGCATTTTAGAAATTAATTGGCAAAATTAAAACAAATTTATTGCTCAATGAAAACATTTATGTGGTTTAAATAAAACCATTTTTATACCCCACTTATCTATCCCTTCTTTTCGGGACCTGCACCTCAGTAATACGTGTCTATTTAACTAGGCGTTTCTAATGATTCCTAATATTACAGTATTTAACACCTAACATAAAAGGTCACACGTATCTTAGAAATTAAATAATTAATTAATACTCATTGAAAGTCTGACATACTGTGTTTGTGATAGTTAAATTCACAAAAATACATGAAATGTTGATTTAATTAAATTATATAACACGTTTGATTTAAATACAGATGAATACATTTTTAAACAAACGAATTAGTCATTGGTAACAAATATTGTTTACAATCACTTCCTAAATCGGTAAATTTTAGAAAAAATCACAAACAGTTTACTAATAAGGATAAATATTTAATTATACTAGGATCTACGATAAAAGATAAATATAATGAATCAAAGATGAAATTCTGGCGAATGATCTCAAACACAATGAGAGGTCTAATGACACTGACGCTGCTCTAATGACACATATGTTCGTCCATTGTTCTCCTAATGACTTGTTGATGGTCATTACACATGCTCATAACTTCCTAGTTTTGAATTCTACACATTTAGCCATTAATTTAGCAAATACAAATACATTGAATAGAGTTACAGTTCAATTCGATCAATGATCTAAAGGATTTACTCCCTGAATTGTGTACTAAATTGTGTTCTCAAATAGTAACGGTTATAGTGGGTGATTAAACATCATATTTAAATAATACAAAAAATGGTGTTAACATAATAAACTACTTGAACTGATAAAGTAAAAATCATACAGGTTGTCAAACTCTGGGAAAAGATGTTCTTGTTCAAAATAAAGAGAAAATCAAGAATACAATTTTTTCCAAAAGCGTTTTGTTTAAGAGTCTGCATCAGTGGTAGCCATCTTGAATTTTAGTCCCGTAAGAGCAATGTTAAATTCTGGCGGAACATACCTTCACTTTGGCGTCTGTAGTAGCGTTAATTATCAAAGTATCAATGTAAAATTTTGGAAGTACATTGATGAGATGTGGCTCAAGGGCATGACCTTTTAATATGTTTAAAAATTTAACTTGATATAAAAACAAAAATCCAGGATTATTTTACAAAATAAATCATTATTTTTTTATTGAGAGCGAAAATAAGAAGTTCTGTAAGGTGGTGCCCTTGAGGACTGTAATACCTTTAATTTGACACATCTTCTGTTAGTTTAAGACAATAGGTCAAGGAGATATAGGCGCCAGAATTTAACATTGCTCTTACGGGACTAAAATCCAAGATGGCTACCACTGATGCAGACACTTAACAGATATCCGCCATTTTGTATTATTAACAAAATAATAGATAACTTCGAAAATTTTCATCCGATCTTTATAAAAATCAATGTTTGATTAAATTATGTTTGAATAAAAGAGGCCGAATGTGAAAAAACACTCAACCTAGTCAATTTTAAAATTAACCTGGTCAAAGTTGCGGTCATTTTAATTTTTAATCTATAATGGTGGGAAAATTTTACTAAGGCTATATAAAATTATAAATATGCTGGTGTATTATTCTCATAGGTATAACATAAACGTAAGGAATATGTTTTTGTAGTCAGTAATGGAATAAAAACGTGAACACAGCTTTATACCAAATCGAAAGTCCCTCATAGCCTAAATTTAAGATAAGACAGTAATGACCAGCTGGAGCAAAATTATTATTGTTTATATCTACAATTTTATTTCTGTGTTATGTTTAGTTAATTTTAATTTTTATACTTTTTGATTGTCACCTGAAGACGCGGAAAGCGAAATATAATAATGCAACAATAATATTTCTAATTTATTGAAATACTAGCCAAAGTACCCGTTCTTCGCACGGGTAAAAAAGGCTGAGAGGTGTAGGCTCTACAGACACATTTAAGTTATTGTTAATTAATTCTTTATTGTTTACAAAATGACAAAACACGTGTCTAAGTATGTACTTAGACTTACTTATGTACTGTTTCGACATGTGTCGAAACATGACAAAGTAACATCTGTCAAATATGGGGAGAGGATAAGCATTAACGTAATAGAGGCAGGCATCGGGAGAAAATTAAAAATCTACCATTCCACTATTTTGAACTAATAACTCACTAATTTCGATCCAGCAGTTAATGTGTAAAATTCAACTTTATTTCTTTTTCTTTCCGAAATGTCAAAATAAATAGTAAACGGATGTTGACATTAGAAAATGTAAACATTGAAACCTAGGACGGTCATTACAGCTCTTTCTTCTTCTTCTTCTTCTTCTTCTTCTTCTCCTTCTTCTTCTTCCCAAACCGTCAAATTTTAGTGGTCGCAGCTGTTGACATTCAAGTAATTTTATGTTTTTATTCTTTAAAAATGTAAACATTGAAACTTAGGACGTTCATGGGGCGTAGCCCGAGGGGGGTTTCAGGAAATTAATATGCCTATGTGTTGTGTGAGTTTAAGATCTACCTTTGTGTAAAATTTAAAACCGGTCTGTTCAACACAGACACATTTTTCGCGTTTACTTGCCACAACAAACCCACAAACAAACCCACAAACATACAGAAACCACCTCTTCTTTATAATATTATTTGAAATATATAACATTTGAATGACACCCCAAAACGTGTTCAGGTGGTTGAATAATGTACTTCTATCATGGTCCCGGGCTCAACTGTCACAGTGCAGGTCATGTGAATAGCTCACTTTTCCATAGGAAATTCGCAAATAATCCAATTGATTTTTGCAGTTTCAATGAATGTAAAACACATAATTGCGAGAAGGACAATTAACAGGGCGACCAACGCCATGTCATTAAACGCAGCTGTTGAGAGAATCCAGCTAATTAATGACGGAGAGGGAACGATAATTATTTTCCTCCTCTTCAGATCTCCGTTCTTGCCTTACTCCTGCTTGTTACTTAGTGTAATAAACGGTTTCTCAGGACTGACATAATCCTTCTACTTTTAATCTTATTTAAATCCTCAATCTATTCAGAAGTAATCAACTTTATGTTATAAATTACTCTCTAATTAATCATTTTCGGTACAAGGAAAATACTTTTTTGTTAAACATTGTCACTTCCGGAGTTATTAAAAAAGGAAGTTAACTATACCTTATTTATTTATTTAACAAAATTTACTGTAGAGTAAATTTTAAAACACGGGTTTTTAGAGGTCTTTAATTTTTAATGAAACTTCAAAATATTCAGTTCTTTAATCGAACATATGGAAAATTGTGTTCATGCAATATTATTTGGATGAATTATGCAAAGACTATTAATTCATCTATTATAACTCATGCATGTTTATTGTTATGTTAAATTTAATTACGTTTTTCTACTTCAACATATTATAAATATTCTCTTATTATGTTCTTCTTACGAAAAGTATGGTTTTTATGAACTTACGACTAAATTCGTATAGGATTTTCATAAAAATCATTACAAATAACCTTAGCTCCTAGAATAATCAAATGAAAACTTATACATGCATGATTCAATAAATGATCTATAAAATAAATTAAAGTTTTGTCTTGACAACGCTTGGAAAAATCATAGTTTTGGTTGTGTTTACAACTTATACCTCAGACACAAATTGAGATAAGACTTGTTTCGGCTTCTCTAACGCACGGAACGTAAAAATAACTGAAAAGTTAATAACTCTGAGCGATGTACAGACAAAAATCTAATTTTATTTATATAGATTATGCAATAAATATAATACAAATATATAATACCATCAGTATTAAACAGCATAATAAGCATTACAATACCCAGACCGATGCTTTGCCATCAAGCACGTAGTTGAGTGAATCTAGCTAATTAATGAGGGAGAGAGATAGAGATATATGAATGTTTCGCTCCACCAGACCTGTATTTCTGCTTGTTTCTGAGAATCGACTATTGCACAGTTTAATTCATATTATGAATAATATTATAAAGAAGATGTGTTTCTGTATTATATGTTTGTGGGTTTTTTATTGTTTTGTATTTTTAATGAACGCAAAAAATATTACCAAACATTTGAAATTATACACATAGACAGAATTAAAACTCATGCAAAAATACATATATTTCCTTAAAATTTACTATGTGAACGTTAAGTTAATGTTTACATTTTTAGAAAATGAAAACATAAAATTATCTTGAATGTCAACACCAAAACTTGAAATAAATTTTGATCGAGAAGCAAAGACATGGTTTGCTGTAAATATGATTCAATTTTTACAGTTTTAAAATGTCAACATCCTTTTATTTACATACTGTTCAAGAAAAAGAAATAAATTAAATCACACAAAAAATTGGATCGAAATTTGTGAATTATTTTTCAAATAGTGGAATGGTAGATTTTTAATTTCTCTGATTCCTGCTATACGTTAATGCTTATTTCTCAATATTTTTTGACATATGCTACTTTGTCATTTTAGATATATACTTAGCACGTGTTTTGTCATTTTTGAAAACAATTAATGAATTAATTATCAATAACTTAAATGTTCTGTAGACCACACCTCTCAGCCTTTTTTTTTGTGCAAGAACTACTTTTAGTAAATAATAAATGACGTCAAGCAAAATCTTTAAACGTCTATACCAATTATTATAAATACAGCGCTGAAGTAGACGATATATTTATGATTGTCAGAGATATGTGAATTTATTGTTTATTTTATTAGATTTTATCAATTAATATAAGTGTATACATTTAAAATTAAAACTATAAATATATATTATTATTTAATTTTTATTGTTGAAGAACATATTATTAGAAGAGGTTTAACCTGGTCTATTTTTTCAATGACTTGAAATTATTTTAATAACTAAAAACTATTAATTCAGTTTATCAAGCCATAACATGGGGTATTTATGTACTCTTATTTGAGCTGAATATTGTTGTAAGTTAGAGTCTTCAATTCACTGATTTGAATAATTGTAATAACTATTTATTCTTATAAGCTAAACAATAATCATTATTTCCTATTTTATGATACAGATAAAGAGTAGTAGAGGAAAAAACGGTCGTTTTTGATACGAGCAGCTGAGTCTATTAAATGCGAGTATATATAGCCAATTTTTTTCAACGTGATCAACTATATTTTCAGTCATACTGCAAATAAAATGAAACAAACTCTAGGATCTAGGAACAATAGTTGTCGACCATTTTTGTCGCTTTAGACTAATCAGCTGTTATGTTACTTACATTGTAGCAGTTCTTTCTTGATTCCTGATTGGTTGTTTAGGTTACGTCAGTTATTTTTATCGATAGTTCGACCTCAACCATTCGATAGTTCGATTTAATAGTCGATTACTAGTTTTACAATCGATATTCGAAATACAGAAAAAATTGATAATGGTTGGTGCAGTTACTTTATCGATTATTTACAATCGAATGCTGACCTCGAATCAAAAGTATCATCAACAAATGACCTTTGAAACAAATCATCATAATGGTAGGTTTAGTCCTAAGAAGAAAAAGAACAACGTTTGCTCTTGAACACAGTTATTTAAAACAGCTAATTTTCAGGCAGTATGATGTAAATGTTATTAAATAATCAATATAAAATAATAGAAGTTGTAACTTCAAATATTTTATTTCGTTACAATACAAAAGGTTTTTTCATTGAGTTGTTTTGATTTGGAGTTGTTTATAGTATAGTTATTGCTTCATTAATATTATTAACTTTTTAAATGGTAACCTATCCAGGTAGGTATTTTTAAGCTAAGTGTGAATCAGAAATTAGTGCATGCATTATAACTGTGGCGCGATCTTGTAGTCTTGTTACAGACTAAGACTGATATGATCCTTAGACTGGACTGTTAGTTAATAGCCCAGCATCCAATCGCATGGGACTTAAGGTTTAACATGGGATCTGAACCACTTTTGCCTCTACAGGACGAACTGGTCTACCTATGAGGATGGTCTTTTTTTATGAATGTAGATAGTACATAGTTTTCATTTATTCACAGGAAATCAAAAAATATAGATTGGATTTGTAACGGAAAAATTATTATAAACAAAATAAGCAGAAATCAGCGAATTCCAAAAAATAATTTAATAGATGACAAGTTTTATAAAATATTCCATAAACATAGAATTATTTGTATTCTCCTTAAGATTAACATGGGAAATAGTATGCAGGTTAGCTGCTGTAACACTGAATAGAAGTCATTTCAACATGATAATTTTTATCTTAATTTATACCAACTCATCAACATCTGTCCATAAATAAAGGAGTTTGTTCTATATGATTAGTATGGGAAAAGAAGCATACAGGTTTGCTGCCAT
This sequence comes from Nephotettix cincticeps, assembly GCA_023375725.1. Classification (NCBI taxonomy): domain Eukaryota; kingdom Metazoa; phylum Arthropoda; class Insecta; order Hemiptera; family Cicadellidae; genus Nephotettix; species Nephotettix cincticeps. Next base: position 11,853,320 of record CM041791.1, on the reverse strand, counting down.
GATAAACACATAAACTATGATTTTAGCATATTGTAGATTTCAACAACATGAAGTAAAATATCAAGTTTTATCCAAAAAATATGATTAATATAAATATGATTTTTATTTAAGATTAACATACAATACAATACTGTGTTTAGATTTTTAATATCTTAACCGTTTGGAGTGAGAAAAATTTAAAACTTATTGATAGTTTTTTAAGCTTATTATATATAAAATTAAAATTAAAAAATATGTAAAAACCAAAAAAATTATTTTACAAAAAAAGTTTGAATTATGTCTGTTTTATACTTTACATTTGTAGGTTTTAATTAAACACCAAATTTGTCTGATCACCATTTTTAAAGTTATCGTGAACAAAAATATAATAATATACCTTTTTTCTTACATATTATCTTTTTTATAAAAAAGTAAAATAGTTTTCACTATTTTTTGACTCTGGACACCTAAAGACAAAAATAAATGGTTTTTGTCTGTAAAAAAAAATATTTTTAAAACAAAAAAAAAAAGTCAACAAAAAATTAGAGGATTATTTTATTTTAAGAGCATCAACTCACATACAAATACCAAGTGTTTAAAGTAACTGAAGAGGCTAATATATAATTGAACATATAAAATATCCAGTAATTGTAATTTCCATTTATGAGAATGGCCAGGTGACCATTAAGGGTTGTTCAGGGTGGGGGGAGGGGTAAGGGGGGATGAAAAGCTAATTTCCGGACGGGGGAGATTTTATGATGCGGCAGCTTTGTTCAACAATACCCTTTGTTCCTTTAATTGTTATTTCATCTAGTAAAAGCTCAATTTATATCGCTTTGATTAATCGATAATAATTTATGTCAATTGTATTATGTTTATTTAATTATAAAGGGTGTTCCATAACTCTCTATTAACCTTTTGAGGTGATGTTTCTGGGTCAGCAAAATATCTAAATATCATGAATTGTGATGATAATTTATATAATTTTTTTACACGTAATACTAAAAAATTGTGGCGATATAAAAATTTAAAGAAGAATAACTTTAAAACTGGAATTGTTATAACAATTTTACAAAAATAACTATTTTTAAGTAAAGTCTAACGATACTTCATGTTTGGTAATCGAGTAAAAATTAATAAGATATACCTTTTTGTGGTATGATGATGTTGGAGCAACAGACAATATATCAACAATAAAAAATCACTTACAATGGACATGCACGGCAAAAAGTGTATTTTTGGTTTTGTCTGTCAACGTGAACGGAATTTTTACCAAAGAATACATTAAACAAAAACGTTTTTAAGATAAATCGATCAAAACCCATCAAATATTTGAAAGTTTTTACTGGATTTTATTTGAATGTTATTCTTATGGAAATATAAAAAATCAATTTTTTTACAGTTTTTGAAATTGGTATGAAGTGTAAAATATGAAAAAACCATAACTTTTTACCTTCATAATTTGAACATAATTTTATATTTAGAATACTTTGTAGAACATGTAGTTTTTATTAGTTTTTTATTTATTAAAAAATATGTGTTTCTTTATTACATATTGATATTGGTTTGTTACATCTTCAAGCAATAGAATGTACGTTTTTTTAAAAAATGTTTTAGAAATATTCTCTGATTTTATTTAGTTATACTTTTAGTTTTACAATGTTTAGTAATTGATAGTTTTTTCATTTATATAAAATAACTGCATAATATATTATATGTATGCAAAACCTCTATTACTATTGTTCAATCTTATAAAGTCAAACTTTAATGTTTTATGTATTGTTTACATTGATTACATAAGCGTAATGTTAGTTTTTTAGATTTTAAACTTAATATTACAAGAAAACCGGAATTTTCGGACATACCTATCTACTATTACTCGGATTTTTATTACCAATTTGATTCCCTAAAGCCGTTTTCGAGATCCGTGAGCAAATTTATACAAACCTTACTCGTATTATAGTATTGGATTGTTGTGGACTTAAAACTTTCAATTTCGAGAGAGAATAACTAAATAACTAACTTGTAGAGAAAACTTAACTGTATTTGCAGATAAAGATTACAAAAAGACTCTTCCTTTTAGATCTCTAACAAGCAATGAAATAAATTCCTGAAAAGCCGCTTTGCGCAATTGAACTCATTTAGGGGTTCAGTTCTGAATTCCGAGTTAAAACCACTTCACCATTTGCCTTTGTTTTTGCTAGACAAAGCTTTGCACTCCTTATTGATTTTATATTAATTATTATGTATAATAATGCTCATTTAATTACTTCTCCTTAGTATACGAGTATAAAGACTAACAATGGTTTTTATTTGTGAAGTCTTCAGAAGTACGTAATTATTGGTAAAAAAAACTATTCATAATAGTTTGATAGTTTCATTCAATAAGTTTTATTTCTGCGTAAAATAGAGATTTTTAATTTTTATACTACACTAGCTGACCCGGCGAACTTCGTACCGATAAAAATAAACATTTGATTTTAAATCATAAAACATAGTCACAAAACTTCCTTCTGAGAAATATTATATTCATACAGTAATTAAATACCATTAAGTACTTACTATTTTATGCTTGCTTCTTTGGCTTGCTCAATGTTTCAAATGAAAATAGCTGCTGTTTATATCTTAAAAGGTAAGATACATATGTTGGAATCAAAAACTAAATTATTTCTCCATAAGATTAACATGGGAACTTTGAACGCGTATAGGGTAGAGATTTATGGGAAAATCGTCACAAAAACTATTAGACTTTCCTATTTTAGGCCTAAAGGAAGTAGGAGAATTAGTGATGAGTGAGTGAGTGAGGGCTTTGAATTTTATATATACAGATTCAACGTTATTCATCTCAGATATTATTTTTAGAATTATAACAAAAATGATTTTTTAGTCTTAAAATAGCCATAGGCGTCTTTCTAGCCAAGTGGTTAACTGGAATGGTGGTGTGTCCTGTAATCCAGCTATTAAAACTATTTGGAGGTCACGAATCGTGGATAGTTATGAACGATGGTCAATATTTTCTGATGTGGAATAATGTCCACACTATTGAATAATACCAAGCAAAGTACATCCTCATTATTAAACCAGTTCGTACTTCAGAGGCAAAATTGTGGTTCGGATCCCTTGTTATCCTATAGGTCCTTTAGATGCCATTAACTGTTGGGCTATTAAGAGTCTGCATCAGTAGTAGCCATCTTGAATTTTAGTCCCGTAAGAGCAATGTTAAATTCTGGCGGAACATAGCTTCACTTTGGCGTCTGTAGTGGCGTTAATTATCAAAGTATCAATGTAAAACTTTGGAAGTACATTGATGAGATGTGGCTCAAGGGCATGACCTTTTCAATATGTTCAATAAGTTCAAAGATTTAACTTGATATAAAAACAAAAATCCAGGAATATTTTACAAAGTAAATCATTATTATTGAGATCGAAAATAAGAAGTTATGTAAGGTGGTGCCCTGGAGGACTGTAATACCTTTAATTTGACACCTCTTCCGTTAATTTATGACAATAGGTCAAGGAGATATAGGAGCCAGAATTTAACATTGCTCTTACGGGACTAAAATCCAAGATGGCTACCACTGATGAAGACTCTTAACTAACATTCCTGTCTAAGGAATACCTCAGTTGGAGTTAGTAACAAGATATAAAGATGGCGAGATAATCTTCTTACACTCATTTCCCATTCGGCTTTGTATACCCACGTGGGAAAGTCACCATTTCAGATAGGTAAAGGTTAGTGTCTTAAACTTTGGTGCTTGAGGTTACAAGTTCAAATCCAGGGATGCTCATTTGCATTAGGACCACATTATCAAAACGTGATTTTATATTATCACTCCCTAAACTCTGTAAAAACGCCTCAAGCTTTAAAAGAACAAAACAAATACTTTTTAGACGTTTAAAATTGGGTATAACTACAAAAAATACAAGTTTGAGGACTATTAAAAAAACTATTTAAGACTGATAAGTTTGATTGAAGATATTTCAACCCTTGAATGACCAATTCCTCTCAGTTGTATAAATTATGGATCTGCATTACTCCCAGGGTCTATAATATTTATTGCAGCCATAAAATATATCCTCTCCCGAATAAATTTACGTTCATACGTCTCCTGATGTCAGTATAAAAGGTGGCAATCAAATAACTTTCAACATGAGAGTAATTTTAAACTTTTTACTTTCTCCCCTTATACACAGGAGAGAGTATTGTTTTCTTCGAAATTTCGAATTTAAGTTGAGAATGGATATGTTTTTGTCACCAAAAAATCCTACCAAATGTTTTAACTTGTTTTCTCTTGGTGTCAGTTTAGGAAATCGGATGATAATGTTTAAAATAATAAATTTTTAAATGCTTTACGAATTAAAGAATAGTGTCAGTGGACCCGTTCATAACCATAAAATCAAAACAGATGTCCACGGCAATCTCAATTAAGGCTACAAATGCCATCAACTTACACCCAAGCCAGCCACCGTTTATTTAAGGTGGCCGTCCATTCCACTATACCAAACAGTTGTAAGCCGAATTGGGATTTCTCATGATCGAGATTCGAACCCGTCGTCCCTCCGAATAGTTTCAACTGTTGTACTTGTTAGCACAACGGTCTAACCACTACACCATAAAGGACCACCGTCTGAGAAAGCACTTATTTGGCTATAAAAGCATACTCTAGCGGCAAAATAACGAACCAAGCGTCAGAACAGGGAACTACACGAGTAGTTGCATCTATTAGCTCGCAGATGGCAGCACCGTGACGGTAATTGTTGAGTACTATAGCGCTATACAATTGCACCTCGCTGACATCTCACAGTGAGATGTTAAAATATTAAATACAGAATTCGATACCAGTTTTCCAGTGAACGAACCAATAATTTAAATTCATAATTAGTTAAAATATATTATGCAAGTCCCCGAATATGTGATACGTATAAACACAAAATTAGTCTAAAACCCATAGCAAATGCATGTTTAGCCTATAATGGCTAATTTGTTTAGTTTTTTAGCTGCTTTCAATGGTGGTAGTATTTTTTGCCATTTTTTGAACCACTAGCTAAACATGGCAGTACGGCGATGCTATTTGTCGGCTCCCAGCAAGTGAAGCCAGTTAACTTCTAAAGATTCTTCATAAATTTAATTTAGATACAGAGAAATAAACTTATAAAACACTTATTTTCTGGAAGCTTTACTGGAAGTCACAGTGGTAAGCGATTGATGTCTGAGATGAATAGCGAATACATGAAAGTCATTGAAATTCACAGTAATGAAATTAAACATTTTGTGCTTTAATATAATAAAAGGATTCAGACATCACTGACAAGGGTGAGATGTTTAACAGTGCAACGTAATAAACAGCTTCATGAGTTAATTTGACACAGTTGTTGTCATAACAACCTCTTCTAATCTCCCCCCCACACAAACCCCACCCCATTCCCCCTAGCCACCCCTCAAACCCCTGGTGTTTAACTTTCCATTTAAAATTACTTAAAGATCGCTATTGCTGACTGGGGTAGGTCTAATGATAACCTTGGTATATTTATTTTAAAACAACTTAAGAAAATTACATTTTTTAACAATATACCTTGTCATACGTTTTTATTTATTACTATATTATCGACTAGCAGTAAGCCCGTCGTTTGTACGGGTTGTAGGATTCAGTTTAAAGAAGAAAGATCATCATACCAAAATTTAAACCAACCAGAAATACTAAACAAATCAAAACAAAGAAAATAAATCAATAGCCAGCTTTATTATTAACATTACTTTACAATTAAATAGATTAGAACATTTATAACATTATTATTATCAGTTATACGTTAAAATAACTTTTTAATATAGTATGAGTATAGGTTTAAATCAATGACCAATATAAACTAACTAGCTGACCCGGCGAACTTCGTAACGCCTCACAGTAAACACATGTTAACTTTAAGATTGGCCATGTTCTAAAGTCGAATAGCAATACGGCTTCATTGTGAAAGGTTATATATTCTGGGTCGCGTCATAGTGAATAACAATACTGAAACGATGAGACATATTAAAAACATTCCCATAAAACAAATAAATATGAGTGGATTAATTCACAATTTTCAAATCCAATCCAAACCCAAACGAAACCCAACTGTAATACGGCTTTTATAGGAAAGATATACAACAGCTGATTATTATAATAAACGTAATAATACAAACATTGTAATTATCATATAAACACGTGACTTTAATCGGACAGAAAATAAAAATATAAATACATAATCCCCCAAAACCGTAAACTATTAACGTGGTGAATAAAGCTGTTCATTTTTTACAGTACACATTTACTTCATAGTTTCACATTAATGAATGATTCAGATGGCATTGGATAGTAAAGCATACGGTATTGCTAATGGAAAGTAAACCAATCAGCTGTAGCTAAGAAATCAAATGTTTTCATTGTAGACATTTTGTAAACAAACTTACTCTCCATAAGGTTAACATTAGAAATTTAAAACGCCATAAAATGGAAACTTATAGGGTTTTCGAAAATATTTTTTCACTAAAACCTTCCCGGACACATATAGAGCAACTTCCTAAAATTTCATGGCGATCGGATGAGTAGTTTGGCAACGCATAAAGGACATACATACATACAGACAGACATACATTCAATTTTATATATAGAGACTAATATTGATTTGACAGCTGTTTGTTTTCTTACTGTTAAATATTTAAACTAAAAAGACAGCTGATTATTACCAGTAGGTTATTTTCATTGAAAACTGAATCAAAATGCGAGTAATATCGCGTAAAAGTGGGTTTTTAAATGCTCGTTATTTACTTTTCAAGGGGCGGCAGGCGATTTAAAGCATTTACAAGCCTTCTCTGGAATGTAGAGAATACATGAAATAAGTTTCATTGTAATCAGTTCTCCCGTTTTTTCGGAGAAGACGGCGTAAAATGTCTCCTGGAGCGTCACAGACAAACCGACAAACAAACAAAAGTTGAGATAAAACCGGTTTTGGCTTCTCTAACGCACGAAAAGTATACATAACTCAAAAATGAATAATTCTGAGCAATGTACAGACAAAACTCTAATTTTATTTATATAGATTTGTAAATTCGCTGAGTACAAAGGTCTGCTGTGACGAGGGTATTTAGGTTTTACAGAAAAAGTGATCCATAAAAATTTAATTTAAGAGAAGAAATAAACTGCTTGCAAAATAAAAACATTAGTTTTTTAAACTGTTCTTTGATTTTAAATATTTCCTACAATTAATTATACTATATTAAAATGTTAACTTAACGATTGATACAAAAAACTTTATAATACATCAAATTTCAAATTAATGCAGTATAATTATTTAAGATTATTTTAATCTTTATTTGTTTATGATTTTAGGTTGAAATTTTGTTATGACTATATCTGTCGCTTACAACCCATTCTGTACTTGTATCTATACCATTTTTTCACATTAACCGATTAATTTCAAACATGCCATTAACATTATGTCATTATCTATTTCTAACACTGAATAAAACAACCTGTACAAAGGATGATTACACGTACAAAATAAAAGGAAAGCAGTCAAATGTAAACAGTATAGATGATGAAATGGAGGTAACCTTGATTAAATTGTAGTATATTGTATACTGACAATGGTTTCCAAACTGATCGAGGTAAAGGGCCAGTAAAGCGATGAGTGTACATGGAATAATTAGCCTAATGCAGGTTCTCGGCACTGCGGTGAAAACGATTAATGGAACCTGCCCCTGTGTCGTCCAAAACATGGCAGTACAGCGGCGCTATCTGTCGGCTACCGGGTGTACCACTAACATGGCAGTACAGCGACGCTATCTGTCGGCTACCGGGTGTACCACTAGCAAAACATGGCAGTACAGCGACGCTATCTGTCGGCTACCGGGTGTACCACTAACATGGCAGTACAGCGACGCTATCTGTCGGCTACCGGGTGTACCACTAACATGGCAGTACAGCGACGCTATCTGTCGGCTACCGGGTGTACCACTAACATGGCAGTACAGCGACGCTATCTGTCGGCTACCGGGTGTACCACTAACATGGCAGTACAGCGACGCTATCTGTCGGCTACCGGGTGTACCACTAACATGGCAGTACAGCGACACCATCTGTCGGCTACCGGGTGTACCACTAGCAAAACATGGCAGTACAGCGACACCATCTGTCGGCTACCGGGTGAACCACTAGCGAAACATGGCAGTACAGCGACGCTATCTGTCGGCTACCGGATGTACCACTAACATGGCAGTACAACGACGCTATTTGTCAGCTACCGGGTGTACCACTAGTAAAACATAGCAGTACGGCGACACTATCTGTCGCCTACCGGGGGTACCATTAACATGGCAGAACAACTACGCTTTCTGACGGCTACCGGGTGTACCACTAACATGGTAGTACAGCGACGCTATCTGTCGGCTACTGGGTGTACCACTAGCAAAACATGGCAGTACGGCGATACTATTTGTGGGCTACCGGGTGTACCACTAGCAAAACATGGCAGTACGGCGACGCTATCTGTCGGCTACCGGGTGTACCACTAGCAAAACATGGCAGTACGGCGACGCTATCTGTCGGCTACCGGGTGTACCACTAACATGGTAGTACAGCGACACCATCTGTCGGCTACCGGGTGTACCACTAACATGGCAGTACAGCGACGCTATCTGTCAGCTATCGGGTGTACCACTAGCAAAACATGGCAGTACGGCGAGGCTATCTGTCAGCTATCGGGTGTACCACTAGCAAAACATGGCAGTACGGCGAGGCTATCTGTCAGCTATCGGGTGTACCACTAGCAAAACATGGCAGTACGGCGACGGTATCTGTCGGCTACCGGGTGTACCACTAGCAAAACATGGCAGTACGACGACGCTATCTGTCGGCTACCGGGTGTACCACTAGCAAAACATGGCAGTACAGCGACGCTATCTGTCGGCTACCGGGTGTACCACTAACATGGCAGTACAGCGACACCATCTGTCGGCTACCGGGTGTACCACTAACATGGCAGTACAGCGACACCATTTGTCGGCTACCGGGTGTACCACTAGCAAAACATGGCAGTACAGCGTCACAATCTTTCGGCTACCGGGTGTACCACTAACATGGTAGTACAGCGACACCATCTGTCGGCTACCGGGTGTACCACTAGCAAAACATGGCAGTACAGCGACACCATCTGTCGACTACCGGGTGTACCACTAACATGGTAGTACAGCGACACCATCTGTCGGCTACCGGGTGTACCACTAGCAAAACATGGCAGTACAGCGACACCATCTGTCGACTACCGGGTGTACCACTAACATGGCAGTACAGCGACACCATTTGTCGGCTACCGGGTGTACCACTAGCAAAACATGGCAGTACAGCGACACCATCTGTCGACTACCGGGTGTACCACTAACATGGTAGTACAGCGACACCATCTGTTTACCGGGTACCACTATAAAACATGGCTAGGTACAAGGGGGGGGCGTACACTATCTGTCCGACTACCGGGGTACCACTAACAACGGGTGTACCACTAGCAAAACAATGGCAGTACGGCGACATCATCTGTCGGCTAACCGGGTTGTACCACTAACATGGTAGTACAGCGACACCATTTGTCGGCTACCGGGTGTTTACTAGCAAAACATGGCAGTACAGCGACACCATCTGTCGACTACCGGGTGTACCACTAACATGGTAGTACAGCGACACCATCTGTCGGCTACCGGGTGTACCACTAGCAAAACATGGCAGTACGGCGACGCTATCTGTCGGCTACCGGGTGTACCACTAACATGGTAGTACAGCGACACCATTTGTCGGCTACCGGGTGTTTACTAGCAAAACATGGCAGTACAGCGACACCATCTGTCGACTACCGGGTGATTTTAATTGGGGCCTGAAATACTAATTTTAGCTTACCGACCATCAACTTATAGGGAAGGGTTTGTACAAAATCTTATATACTCGCAGAAGCATAAGTCTAGTTAAATGCTGAATTAAAAAATAAATAGACTATTAGGTCGAAAATGGCAGCCATTTAAAAATTGCTTGAATTTTAATTTTTGAGTTTAAGCTACAAGAGTAAAATACTTTTCAATTCAATTTTTTGCCACAGAATAATTTTTACGTTGTGCCCATTAATACCTCCCAAGGGTCATAGCTCACGAGGAGTTTTCAGCACATAAAAGTTTCAAATTCAAGTCAACTTTGAATGACCAATATTTAAAGTAAGAAATTAAAAAGCTAAATAATAATACTTACACATGATAGTAGGTAATGACATTATTTTAAGGACTTTATTACAGCTTATCATATTTAAGGAAAACAGTTGTACGTTTTTAATGGGATTGTATTTTATATATTTTGTTAATATATAACTCACTTTAGGAAACATATTTGTTACTAAAAATTGTCCAAAGAGTCTTGACAAAATTACATTTTCAGCAATTTTATAGCGACAAAGTTAAAAGTACTTATCCAGCAATAATTTAATGGCAATAGTTCAATGGCGGAATCGAACAATCCAGGGTTGCCAACCGTTATAGCATTTCATTAATCAGTTTTGCTCACAACGCCGTAATCAAAGTCCACTTCACCTGGTCGCGAACATAAACCACCATCAGTGTCATTACCAGATGTCATTAATCTTTCATTAATCACCGCTGGAAATCCGCTCAACCCGCTGTCGCTTACACATTAAAATTTACTGACAAACTTTATTTGATTTTAGTTGTGTTCACTAAAATGGCTTTGTGAAACATCAATTATTATACCATTTTTATAGTATGCACTGGAGTAAACCGCACGAAAGTAGTTCGATGAGGTCTTGGACAGCTGGTTCCCCCTCATCCCCTCTTGCTCAGCAGTGTTGCTATTTTACATTTAGCCTATCAGTCAACGTAACCATTATTATAGAATAGGGCAATTTGGCAACACCGCACTCACTCTCATCGGACTACATTCGTGCGGTTTACTCTTGCAGTAAGTCCTATGTACGGGTTGAATGACTCAATCTTAATACTGTAATTGTTTTTATGGCAAAATAGTAAATATTCAAATAAAATAGCAGCACGCTGGCGTAGGTAGAGAGAATTTCACAGAACTTATATCATTCCCATCATAGTAATCGAATAGTACAAAGTATGCAGGTTTGCTGCTGCAATGTGGGTTTTTTACATGACAATGTCCTAATATTAAGGCTGTTCACTAAGTAAAAATGTATACATCATTTAAAAAAAATTATGTCAATAACTAAGTTATAACAATTTATCTATACGTAAGTTTCTGTATATGTATCTATTACATACGTTTGCTTCCGTAAGAAACAATAAATTTGTGGTTTGATACATATAAGTTGAAGTTTAAATAAACTTCCATGAAATAATTTTAAAGAAAAAACATTTAAATTCAAACATTGTTAATACTCTTACTCTCAACAGTAATTAATTGTTAAAAACTCTTTGAGTTAAATATGTTTAACCTTCCAAGTGCTAACATCTCACTGTGATGTCAGCGATGTGCAATTGTATAGCGCTATCGAAGTCAACAATTACCGTCACGGTGCTGCCATCTGCGAGTTAATACATGCAACTACTCGTGTAGTTCCCTGTTCTTACGCTTGAGTTCGTTGTATCGCCAACTAAGCGCTTTCTCAGACGGTGGTCCTTTTGGTGTAGTGGTTAGACCGTTGTGCTGACGAGTACAACGGTTGAATCCATTCGGAGCGACCAGGGTTCGAATCCCGATCATGAGCAATCCCAATTCGGCTACCAAATTTGTGGTATAGTGGAGTGGAGGGTCCCTCTGAAATAAACGGTGACCGACTTGGGTGGAAGTTGACGGCATTTGTAGTCTTAATTGGGATTGCAGTGGACACCTGTTTTTTATAGTTAGTGGTTATAAAAAGGAAATTCTCTGTGATCTTTTGTGTATACTTTGTATTTTAAGAAGAAATGCGTAAAAATAAACAATTTAAAGTAAAGTCATAGCACTCGTATGGATAAAATATTATGTACAATCCACCAAATCAGGTTGATCAACCTCAGTAATAATAATTATTGTTTAATTTTCTTTGTATTGTGTATTTGTTCAATTGTTTGTATATTTAAAGCTATAAATATTTTTATAAATACCAAAAATAAAATAATAGGACAAATTTCTGAAGCGAGCTTGGATTTAAGCAGTTAAGGAAACTATTACACTGTAAATATCCATAAATTATAATTCTTATATATTACGTACGACTTTGATAAATAATGTTGTTAAGAAATTTGCAGCTCAGTAAGCAGAACTTTTCATGAAATAGTGTTACAGGTATTTTGAAAATATACAGAATATCCTATAACTATCAGAACTTACTGCCATTACATAACTTAACCGAGATGCTAAACGATGAATCACCTCACACCTGTTTTAGGATAAGTTGAAGACACTTGGTAACTAGAAGTGAATTGAAGCCAAAACAGGAATGAAATGCAAAAACGTTGACTCTTACAAGTAGTTTTGTTTGTGCTTTGTCAAACTGACTTTTAGCGATCAGCATGGCGAAGAATGAGTTCCGAAAAGAACGAAAACTGGGAAGTTTCGCAAATTGGGTGTAAAATTTATCCCATTTTGTGCGTCATCTTGAAAAACAGCTTGGCTGCTCAAACTTTTGAGCCATGTAAAGTCAGTTACCCAAAGCCAAAATTCGGAAGGGATCCGTTGCCCACAGGGTTCTTTGGGAAAAGAGCGCTTGCTAAAAGTCAGTTTTACAAAGCACAATCAAAACTACTTCCAAGAGTCAACAGTTTTGCGTTTCATACCTGTTTCGGCTTCAACTCGCCTCTTCAGCTAGGAAGCCTTGTCAGACGACACTAGTTTCCAAGTGTCTCCAACTTATACTAGGACAGGTGTGTGATGAAGAGTAAAATTCAACGTTTAGCATGATCTATCCACATTGTCATAAAGCTGTTTGGCAAAGTACCGTTTGGTCAAAGACCTTCAGCAAAGCCAAGGAACAGAGATATATGAATATTTGTGTTAACAGGCAGCAAAAAATCTTTTTGTTGCAAATAGTTATTTTAGGTTTGATTCCCATGTTTTTGGTATCGAAATTTCTTAATAAATAGTTTTTTATAAATTTTACCTATTTTTTGTAGTAGATCTCTTTTATTTAATCATACCTACTTAGTTTTATAAAAAATGGTTAAACAATTTTGGAGATAACCATTATTTTTTTAAAGAAAAATAGAAAACGTAGAATATTTAGTAAACGAAAAGTAAAAGAATCCTTTAAAATCAATATACAAATAGGATACTCTGTATAATTACTTTAGGAAACACGTTTCTACCAAATTGTATTTCTCCGTGTATTTTTTACATTTAAAAACAGGATTTTCTATTCAGCTGTTTTTATAATTCTTTTGTGATCCATTTACATGATCTGTTTTGTATATTTCAAATTAAAAGTTGTAGTATATTGACACAAATAAATGTAAATGGTAAATGTAATGCAAATGGCACAATTTGTTAGTTTACCTTACATCGTGTTACATTTTACGCTAAACGATGTTTTTATAAGTTCTGTGCTGCAATAAAAGTGCTAATTGGAAACAAAAGTCAAAAGGAAGTAACCAACGCTAGTATATCCGAGCCGTGTTATGGGTTGTGGAGGGTTGGGGGGTGAGGTGGCAAGGTGGAAGGGGGAGGGGGCCGGCGTTCCCCATTTAGACTAATTAGTCCCGGGCTGCGGTTCGGCAAATTAACATCCAAACTCGCGGGAACTGCATCCTTTATTCACTATAATTTCCTGTCCACCAGCAAATAAACATTGCTTTCATAGAGGGGTTTCTGGAAATTGAAACAACGAAGCCGTTCTTTAACGAGTTTCATTATTCGCACTTTCTGTTTAAACGATTTTCAGAATAAAAAATTAAAACGTTTGTACGTTATGTGCAAAACGTTTTTGCTACAACTGTTGTCAAAGTTTACTCTCTACAATGCAATCATATAACAGCTGTTTATAGGTAAGAGAGCGAAAAATAAATGACTAAAAAAGTCATCTACTTTTTACACGGCTTTTGAAGTCATTTATTTTTCCGTACTCCAGTGTTCTCAGCCCATAAGAATGACAAAGTGTAAAACAGTACGCATTTTCATAGCCATGTGGTGTAATTTAACATTTAAGTTGGTCATACTGTTCACTTATACCAAATTAAATTGAATAATGAGACTAGTAACTGCTTAACAGACAATTTAATCCAACTTAAAATGGAAAATTATGTTGGTAATACTGGCAATATATAAACATCTGTTTCAGCTGTTCTGTAATGGATTGTTGTAGGAAAAATGTTGTATGTAATTCAAGAGTCTGCATCAGTGGTAGGCATCTAGAATTTTAGTCCCGTAAGGGCAATGTTAAATTCTGGCGGAACATACCTTCACTTTGGCGTCTGTAGTGGCGTTAATTATCAAAATATCAATGTAAAACTTTGGAAGTACATTGATGAGACGTGGCTCAAGGGCATGACCTTTTCAATATGTTCAATATGTTCAAAAATTTAACTTGATATAAAAACAAAAATCCAGGAATATTTTACAAAATAAATCATTATTATATTTTTATTGAGAGCGAAAATAAGAAGTTCTGTAAGGTGATGTCCTGGAGGACTGTAATATCTTCAATTTGACACCTCTTCCGTTAATTTATGACAATAGGTCAAGGGGATATAGGCGCCAGAATTTAACATTGCTCTTAAGGGACTAAAATCCAAGATGGCTACCACTGATGCAGACTCTTAAAATCGTCTTTATGTCAAACGCTAAATTATCACACTCCGCTACGCGTCGCGCGGTAACTATTTAGCTCAAGCGATAAAGACACGCTTTTCACTCTTAATACATAAATAACTATTTCAACAACAATACCAGGGTTTTGAAGATTCGCTGTGTAAACATTAAAACATGCCACTTAAGAGGTTGCTAAGATACCAACTGTAGGTTCAATTAACAATGTTTAAAAATGTTTAGGTAGATTGCCCCCTTAAAATAGGACTCCCATTGTGTTTACAGGGACGGTATGACTTCAAGAACGCCTTAATACTTTGCTAGTATAAGGATTGTCTAGTAGTTTAACGAATTTTTTTGTAGTATTATTATGGAATAATAATACTACTATTGAACGTCCTACTAACGTCTGCAGTATTGGATACTAAGTCCATCAACAAATACCATCCTCATAATTAGACCAGTTCGTAATTCAGAGGCAGTAGTTAGGACTCCACGTTAAACTTTAGGTCCCTTAGATATGCCATTGACTTTTTGGCTAAGAATTAACAGTCCTGTCTAAGGAGCATGCCAGCCTTAGTCAGTAACAAGACTACAAGATCGCACCACAATCATCTTACACTCATTTCTCATTCATACTTGGCTTAACATACCTGGACAGGTTCCCATTTCAGTAGCTAACAAACAATGAAAGAATTTCGATGACGTAATGCAGATGGTGTACATGCTAGAGCTTGCTCGTCTTTGTAAATTGAAAACCAACCTCACTCAGGGACGAGACATGTCTATAAATGTTTTCAAAACGACACAGCACAAATTGGTGGCTTCTTTCCTTCTTATTCACAATATCCAAAATGGCCGAAAACTTGTGTAACTTTATTCTACACTTGAAATTGTGGGTAAATATTATGCTATTGTGTTGATTATACACACAAACCTTTATTACTTTATTGGAAAGATGTAGTAAAAAATTAAAAATAATATCTGTAGTAATTATCGACTTATTGAAACTATTGGGTACTAAATATCTAAAAAAACACAGCTTTTAGATAATCATGATAAAAGTTTGTTGTTGAACAGTGTTTGCAATACAAATCGCTAAATGCAGGGTTGTGTATACAGATACACAGTGTCCCACGAAGAGGTTTACACCTTTAATTTTATATAACGTGCCCATTCATTCACAATTTTGTTTTAAATTTCACACAGTTTAAAAAGTAAGTTTTAAAAATATTCTAGGAAAATTTCAGCTCCCTACCTTTAAAGAAAGAAATCTGGCGGCATATTGAAAATGTTACCAATTTTTCTTCTTATAAAACTACCTTCATGAGTTATTATCAGATTTGTTTACTAAGTTGCGGTTCTAACACTCATTGTTGAAGAACAGCTGTTTGATTGTAAAATTTCGCTTGAGCCATAAAAACATAACATAACTTTCTTCGATACTGTTCCACTGAAAGTGGAGTCGAGAAATGGTTTTTAACATTGAACAAAAAGTTAAGTGTTGTGCGTGGGCTATTGCTTTTAGCAACGTCACTGAAGCAATTAGACAATTTCAGGTTGCCTACCCAGGAATTGAACCACCTAGTACACCAACAATAACCAAGTGGAAAAATATTTTGTTAGAAACTGGGAGTGTTGTCAAAAAGTACTCTAGGCGATCTAATGAGGAAAGAGAAGAACTGGTAAAATTTTGAATATGCCGCCATTTTGTTTTTACAAAGATTAGGGAGCTGAAATTTTCCCAAAATATTTTAGAACCTACACTGTAAACTGTGTAAAATTTTAAAAAGTTCGGTACATGAATGGGCACGTAATATAAAATTAAACGTTTAAACCTCTTCGTAGGACACTGTGCATTTCTTTTCTTTATAGGGTGTTATAAGAATATTATTATTGACTGGGACGGTGGCGACGTCCTGTAATCCAGCTACTTGGAGGTCACGAATTGTGGATAGTTGTGAGAGATGGTTGGTGGATGTAGTGTTCTCTTGTGTGGATTAACGTCCGCACTATTGAATACTACGTTAATCCACAAAGACCATCCTCATAATTAGACCAATTCGTAATTCAGAGGCCGTGGTTCGGATTACACGTTAAACTGTAGGTCCCTTAGTTGCCATCGGCTGTTGGGCTATTAATTAACAGTCCTGTCTAAGGAACATGTCAGCCTTAGTCAGTAACAAGACTACAAGATCGCGCCACAATCATCCTACATTCATTCCCCATTCATACTTGGCTTAAAATACCTACCTGGGTAGGTCGCCATTTCAGTTAAAAGTATAAAGTATTAAGACACTTAGGTTTATGTTCACAAGCACATGCTTTTTCATAAAATACAATAAACTTTTGTAAAATTAAAAAATGTATAAAAATCGTCCAAAGATAGTGATGTATCCCTTTAAGCATTGCTAACATTATTGCATTATAATTTTCAATATTATATGAAAAACGAATCTACTTATAAACGTATAAAGCAGCAGATCTTGATATATTTGCTATTCCTTCATTTATTATAGGAACAAGCCTGGTGACTGGTAACAGAGGGGCGACTAGCGCAACAGCTGACACAGGTCTGTCCGCGGCGCGTCTCCATGACAACCAGGGATTAATTAATCACTAATTTAAAATTGCCACTAAATCGCAACATCCTATTGACTGCCTGGAATCGTTTAATATCAACCGATGAATCGAAGCCGTTCACAGCTGTTACAATCATTACAGTATCTGCGGTGTCATTATTGTTTTGTACTGAATCGGTTTTCATTTTATGACGTCTCGCTTGGCGCACTCATATATGGAATAAGAGGTTACAACTAAATTTGGTAACTAGAAAATTAGCTTCACTTTTCGGCAATAATTCAAAAATTTACTGTGAAAATAAATTACGTTTGTATAAATTTATCTTAAAACCTGTATGGCTATATGAAATACAGTTATGGGGAACTGCTTCTAACTCCAATATTGATATCATCCAGAGGTATCAGTCAAAGACTTTGAGGATGATTCTACGAGCTCCATGGTTTGTTACTAACAGAGTTATCCATGCTGACACAAAAATGCTGACTGTCAAAGAGAAAATTACGAGATACAGCAGGAAACATCAATCTAAACTCGAAGATCATCCTAATAATCTAGCAGTTAATCTGTTGGACAACAGTGAATCTACTTTTCGTCTTCAGAGATACCATGTCCTTGAGCTCAGTTATCGATTTCAGTAAGATTTAAGTTGACATTTACTTTTTTCCTATGTTAGTGCAAACTCTGGTTTGTTTCTGACTCATACTTTTTTCCTATGTTAGTGCAAACTCTGGTTTGTTTCTGACTCATGTTATTTAATTTTATAATATTTACTTATTGTTCTTCTAAAAAATTTTTTTTATCAATTTCAATTGGATACACCCATCAAAACCAAGATAAAAATAAAACATATTACTATTATCTTATAGATAATTTAATGTAGATTAAAATGGTGTATAATATGTTATAGTTACTATATTTTTACTATTTTACGTGAATTTTACTAAAAGCCTAACTAAAAAGTAAAAAGATATACAACAGCTGATTATTATAACAAACGTAATATGTATAAACATTGTTCTTATTTTTTATTTGGCCAACATATAAACACGTGACTTTTAATCAGACAGAAAATGAAAATATAAATACATAATCCCCAAAAGCCGTAAACTATGTAACGAGGCGAATAAAGCTGTTCATTTTGTACAGCACATAATTACTTCACAGTTTTACATTAATGAATGATTCAGATGGCATTGGATAGTAAAGCATATTGCTAATGGAAAGTAAACAAATCAGCTGTAGCTAAGAAATCAAATGTTTTCATTGTAGAAAATTTGTAAACAAACTTACTCTGCATAAGGTTTACATAAGAAATTTAAAACGCCATAAAAAAGTAACTTACGGAGTTTTCAAAAATATTTTTCACTAAAACCTTCCCGGTCACATATAGAGCGACTTTCTAAAATTTCATGGCGATCGGATGAGTAGTTTGGCAACGCTTAAAGGACATACATACATACATTCAATTTCATATATAGAGATTTACAGAACCTACGTTGAATTTGTATTTATCAAAAGTTCATTTGGAAAACGTATTACAACAATAGAAAATTTCAATTAACAAGCATACTGTTGGAAAAAATATCTAGTAAAAAATTGTTCTACCAAAATCCTTCCTCTCTGTGTAAATCGCTTAAAAACTTCGCATGCGTGCAGCACGCTGGCGTGAGTAGAGCGAAATTTACAGAACTTATATTATTCCCATCATAGTAATCAAATAGTACTGAGGATGCAGTTTTGCTGCGATAAGGTTTGTTTTACGTGGTAATGTGATTATATTAAGGCAGTTCACTAAGTAAAAACACATGAAAAATTATATCAAATTATGTCAATCGAGTAATACCAATTTATCTAATCTCGGTGTGAATTACATGGGCAATGAGTTAGTTTGCCTTAAGAAACAATTAATTTGGAATTTTAATGGCTGTATTGATAAAACATAACTAGATGGAATTCCTTACCAAATTTTGGAAGAATATTTAAGTAAATAAATGAGTTATTGATTTTTAGCTGTTTTCTAAGTTTAATATTTCACAAAGTACATAATCAATTGACCTAGAGACATTATGCAAAATACTAAATAGTGTGTTTTTAAGCTGAATCCATAGGAAATTCGATGAAATAGTTGTTCTATGTATGATTTCGTACTTTCGTTTTTCAGTAAATCATTTTTGCAAATCAGTCATGAATTTCTTAGATTAGATTAGATTATTGCAATGACGACCACACTACAAGGTAGGTATTTTAAGCCAAGTATGAATGAAGTTTAAGATGATTGTAGCGCGATCTTGTAGTCTTGTTACTGACTAAGGCTGGCATGTTCCTTAGACAGGACTGTTGATTAATAGCCCAACAGTCAATGGCATATAGTTAGGGAGAAGAATTTTTTACAAAAATAATGGCTTACATGTAGATTGAGAAGACAGTTAAAATTCTAGATCGAAGGAATAATGATCTGAAATGTTCAGTTTTGTGTTGCAGAAAAATTAATCTTCACTTAAAAACACTTAAAAAATTAACTCTTAACTTTTTTAATATTATTTAAAGCTGTTGCTCTCCACACATATCTAATGGGAAGAGAAGAGCATATGATGTCTTGCCTATTTTAACTATATCTTATTTTGTTGAGCCTTACCTTGTACCTTTGTTGTCTTACCTTGTATGTGGAATAAGCTTTAATTCTAGTGATAGCTGCGAATGGTGGATTTTTTTTTCGGGCAGGTGGTAACTCTTTATGAGTACCCCCGCTCCTGCGAGGGTTATGTGGTGACTCCACCGTTAAGCGGTGTTTACCCAAACTAAACCCACCTTCCCCCATCCGTCCAGACGTGTATGCGCAACTTACATACGGGCGAAAGGACTTCATTTGAGCGAACCACAGCATTAGCGTTTGGTAGAATATAATAGAATTAAATTTAATCTTGTCAGTATTTTCCTCCAGGATAACACAAACATAATAACTATTGACCATAAGTTTATAACACGTGGACATTCTTTTTATACAGAATTATGCTGAATTTTGTGTCTTAACTTGAAAACTCTGATTGTTTTCAGTTAGGGATCAAAATGAAATTTCGTTTGCCAATTTGAAAAAAGCAAATACAAAAAGGAAAAAAATACATTGGGTGATCAAAGATTAATAATTTTCATGTTTTAAAGGAAGAAACATTCAAGATTTTGACATGAATATGTCTTATCTCTGGAGGTATGTTAGTAATTTGCGCGACCAAAATTCGAAACAATGACGATAATTTGGTTAGTGGCGTTATAGTTTGGTTATAAGAACAGCTGTTTAGATGAACTGAAAACATTCCCTTTAGACATATCCATGATCTAACCTATTTCCCACAGGGAAGTAAATACAAACATTTCTTAGAGAGGAACGTTGAAAAATGTGTTTTGCCTCCACCGATATCACGCTAGCAAGAAAAGGGAGAAAAAGGATCTCCCATCTGAGAAGTCGCCCATTGAATAGTATGCACTGGACAGCAACCGTTTTCTTCAGCAAAGAATGGACATGTTTTATCTGCTACCCTGGATTCCACCCACTTATAATTATTTAACCCAGCATTATCTCTAAAGGTAAGGGAAAGAGAGGGGGCAGATATTTCAAGAAACCGTATATAATAGACAAGCAATCCGATTTGATATGACTATAAATAAAGTACAACTACTTTTTATAAAAACCATACTATTATTCTAATTCATCAACTATAAGTTGTATTTTATTTTATTGAATAATATTGTATTTCTTAAACATAAAAAGTAATATTTCTAAAATTTTAATGACGATATTTTTATTGTTCTTATACCTTTATTTCCAGAAACTATAGATTTATTTAATTAATTTATTGCTATTTTTTGTTCTATATAAGTGTTGGAATTATTATTGTGTTGTTAGTGTTTTTGGAACACAATAATATTTTAAAAACCCCATAATCTTTTCCTCTGTTAAAGCAAGTTTTTACCATTCTGTTGTGTTCTACTACTAAACCTAAAAACCTTAACCTTAAACCTGTGTTAACCTTAAAAATGTAAAGATTCTTACATTTACACTCTTTCTTATATATCTGAGAAGTAAGGTTGTTTGTCTTCGTTGTTCTAAGCAGATCTTAAATATTGTTTGCTTTTGGTTTTTTATATTGAAAACATTAGGACCATAAGGACATAGCTATAACACATCCATGAAAACACCTACTCGTACAATACAAGTATGAACTATATATTATGTTTTATTCAATGCAAATATCATAATATTGACTGAGACATATTTGTGATTTTGAGAGCGGTAAGATAAAACGCCTCTACAGTCTATAACACGACCAGCACAACAGTTAAGTAAAGACGTTGCAGCTGTTTAACTGAAGGCGCTAACATAATCCTCCGATTCGCAACTTTCATATCTTGTTGTTCAGAGATTTATCTTACGATATGTTTAATATGTTTAAAAGTAGGATTGCTGTTTATAAGTATTGAATAAGTATGTAATCTTCGTAAACAATTCAGATAACCTTCGCACCTTTTGTCTTCAGAATTTTTTCTACTAAACATTATACAAATTTATATATCGTCATTTTCAATTTATATATGAGCTTTTAAGTCAATCTTTTAATAAGCGGCGTTAGGGACAACTGAAATCCGCTAGGTCGGCGCTAGTGTCGCTTATTCGTTACTTATATGTGATTGTTCGTGCAAGCTTCCTGAGTGACTCGTTAAAGATAACAATTCTTTTTTTTGTATATTTAAAAACATTTTCGGGCCTCCAAAATGACATAAACTATAAGATAATCCGAAAAAATGTGGCTTAAAAACCATTTCCCGTAGTATACGAAAATTGTTTTTCATATTTTAAAATTTCACATATGTTACTTGAAAAATGTATGTTATACATCTACGTTCCCAAAATTTCATCTCAAAAACATAAGCAATTTTCCCACATTTCTTGTACGAACAACGCAAAATTTCCGAACTCTTAACTCGAAATGTTTTCACTAAAAACTTGAAAATATTATGCCAAAGTATATTTTTGATACAATAAAATATTTAAACAATAAAATTATCGTTTTTCTAAGCAGATCTTAAATATTGTTTGCTTTTGGTTTTTTATATTGAAAACATTAGGACCATAAGGACATAGCTATAACACATCCATGAAAACACCTCGTACAATACAAGTATGAACTATATATTATGTTTTATTCAATGCAAATATCATAATATTGACTGAGACATATTTGTGATTTTGAGAGCGGTTAAGATAAAACGCCTCTACAGTCTATAACACGACCAGCACAGCAGTTCAGTAAAGACGTTGCAGCTGTTTAACTGAAGGCGCTAGCATAATCCTGCAATTCGCAACTTTCATATTTTGTTGTTCAGAGATTTGTCTTACGAGATGTTTAGTATTTTTTAAAGTAGGATTGCTGTATATAAGTATTGTTTTAATCTTCGTAAACAATTCAGATAACCTTCGCACCTTTTGTATTCAGAATTTTTTGTACTAAACATTATACAAATTTATATATAGTCATTATTAATTTATATCTAAGCTAATACGTCAATCTTTTGATAAGCGGCGTTAGGGACAACTGAAATCCGCTAGGTCGGCGCTAGTGTCGCTTATTCGTTACGCATACAGTATGTGATTGTTTCGTGCAAGCTTCCTGAGTGACTCGATTAAGATAACGATTCTGTTTTTTGTATATTTTTAAATATTTTCAGGCCTCCAAAATGACATAAACTATAAGATAATCCGATAAAAAATGTGGCGTTATAAACCATTTCCCGTAGTATACGAAAATTGTTTTTCATATTTCAAAATTTCACATATGTTACTTGAAAAAATGTGTTTATTCATCCACATTCCCAAAATTTCGTCTCAAAAACATAAGCGATTTCACACACTCCTTGTACGAACAACGCAAAATTTCCGAACTCTAACTCGAAATGTTTTCACTAAAAACTTGAAAATATTATGCCAAAGGATATTTATGATACAATAAAATATTTAAACAACAAAATTATGAATTTTTAAGATACTGTAGTCGTTTTTTGCTCTCACCATCTTAATATGATCTGGTGAGAACTGTATATATTTCCCCTTGAATTCAATAATGTTAAAGATTTTTTATTGAAACTACATTATCATTATTCGTAAATTGATATAATTTTTTGTATTTATTCAACCCACTGTATCTGTGATGACTCAGGGCAGTGGACTTTGGACTGAGTAAGAGTGGAAGTGCAGTCTGTTAAAACTCCTTTCTGAACCCTGTCTTCGAGTCTTGCAGACTATTCTTTCCATTTAGATTTTTCTTCTCTATACTTGTACATAATATAGAGTTATAAGATGTTTAAAAGTTTATTTTTTATCACTTAGCCATTTATGCGACGACCATTTTGTAACTTTACACAACTTATAAAGTACGTTTTAAAAATACTCTGGGAAAATTTCACCCCCTAACCCTTGTAGGAACAAAATGGTGACATATTGAAAAATGTTACTTTTAAAACATTAAAAATTGTGTTTGGACTTGGTTAAATATTTTTTATCGTCACATTAAAAAAATAAGGTCTTTAACGAGGAAAATTGAACACAGATTCTCCCCTAAGGAAAATTTACTAAAGCCTTAAAAGAGAGTCCAAAATTATTCAAACTGTGACCCATCCACGGTGACACACTAATAAAAGCGTTTGATAAATGAATCTCAAGCTTTTACAAGAGATTTTGTGATATTCGGAGTAGTTCTTCAATTGATGGTTTTAGTTCCTCACCATTGGTTTATAGGTAAACCTATTCCTTTAAAGAAACCATTAAAAGACGTCACACACAGTTAAATCTGGTGATCAGGTGACCAATGTAAAAAATCTATCAATCGAAGAACTCCTCCGGATATCGCAGAATTTCTTTGTAAAACCTTACGATTTATTTGTTAAGCTCTGTTATCAGTGTGTCGCTTGGATGGGTCAGGGTTTAAACAATTTTAGACTCTAATTTTAGATTTTTATTGCGCTATGCTCAAGTTACCTGATCTAAAAACTTTATTTTCCTGGAATGTGACGATAAAAATATTTAACAAAACCTAAAACACAATTTTTAATGTTTTACAACTAACACTTTTCAATATGCCACCATTTTGTTCCTACAAGGCTTAAGGAGCTGAAATTTTATCAGAGTATTTTTAAAACTTACTTTATAAGTTGTGTAAAGTTTCAAGGTGGATGGAAGTTGCATAAATGGCTAAGTGATGAAAAAACAAACGTTTAAACCTCTTCGTGGGACAGCCTGTATATTAATGGAACAAATAAACCAAATAGAACAAAATTAAATTATATCTATTTATTATGTTCGGACATTGTAGTCTATGGTATTCGACTTTAATAAAACACAAAGTAAATTGCACATTTCAATTTTATTGCAACTAACATGAAACATAATGTAAAAATGTAATACAACATTTATGGACTCTGAAATACATAAAGTTTATTAAAACACTTAAAACATTGAAATACAATGTAATACTGAGAGGAAAGCGTAGGAACAGAGCCAATGTTCTGTAGTTCCGTTTGAAATTTTAGTATCTATATTATATAAACATTATAAATGTAACTAACATACATTTCATGGAAAACTGCTATTATTTTTTTACCTGGTAAACGTTGAATACTGTGAAACAAATTTCACGGAGTTAGTGAAGAAAGCAAAACTAAATATAAATCTTTCAAATGTTTGGCATGTTAATATTTCATTTTTTATAAGTGTTTTATAAATAATAAGTTATATAACTAAGTATTATATATTATAGTTTTTAAAATTCAAAAAAGTACGTTATTATTTTCCTCCAAAATAAATAAATGCACACCTGGTACTAGAAAAAGGTATTCCCAAATATAAATATTTAAGTATCCAAGAATAGTATTCATTTTATATAATTTAAGTAGATACGGTAACGAAATTTGGATAGTCTAAAGTAAAACATTATATAACAACGTTACTAATTTATCATACAAATTAAAACCCTGTAGTACATTATTTGTCTAGGATTATCTTTTACCACTCTGAATTCAACACTTATAAAAATACTAAACAAAATTATCGTTTACATACATAAACTACAAGATAAAACATTATGTATCAAATAGGAGTCACTTTTGGAAGTGTTAATAGTAAAAACTTTAACAAAATATACAATAATTAGAAACCAACACAATAAATACGAAATATGAGCTGAAGATATGACACATAAATAAGCAAAACCGACATCTGAGATCTACAGAATCCGATAACACTAATAAACGTTATGTAATAAAAATATAGAGCATCGACATATCTTACACTTACGCTAACTGTACACTAGTCACATAGTTCCTGTATTCGTTTCAGCATCTAACTCAGCGGAAATATACAAATGTGAAAAACCAAAACACCTAAATCTGACCGGAAACACGTACAACGGTGTCAAATGATATGCTTGCAAGGTATAAACACACTGTACAGTCCCTACGCTATAGTGGTTATCACAAGTCTAAAGGTATTAAGAAGGCAGAGACTTACTTGGTGACCTCGAGAGTGGGCGAGGCTAATGTTTAAAGAGTCTGCATCAGTGGTAGCCATCTTGAATTTTAGTCCCGTAAGAGCAATGTTAAATTCTGGTGAAACCTTCACTTTGGCGTGTGTAGTGGCGTTAATTATCAAAATATCAATGTAAAACTTTGGAAGTACATTGATGAGATGTGGCTCAAGGGCATGACCTTTTCAATATGTTCAATAAGTTCAAAGATTTAACTTGATATAAAAACAAAAATCCAGGAATATTTCACAAAATAAATCATTATTTTTTTTATTGAGAGCGAAAATAAGAAGTTCTGTAAGGTGGTGCCTTGGAGGACTGTAATGCCTTTAATTTGACACCTCTTCCGTTAATGTATGACAATAGGTCAAGGAGATATAGGCGCCAGAATTTAACATTGCTCTTACGAGACTAAAATCCAAGATGGCTACCACTGATGCAGACTCCTTTCTGAAACGACGACCTACCCAGGTAGGTATTTTAAGCCAAGTACAAATGAAAAATGAGTTTAAAGGCTAACGCACACACCAACAGAAGCACATATTATACAGACAAACGGAGGAAAAATCGCTCCTCAGGTATTATACAAGATGTCCGTCTTCTTATGGGGGACTCCCCTTTATTTTTTAGAGGATTTTAAGATTGATTTTGAATCCGAAAAGTATGGCCTACAACTTAAAAATGTCTATTAGAACACCCTATATTTTATGGTGTTTTTGGATAGAACGTGTAATTTTGATACTTTTTTACTCTTGATAGTTTTGTCGTAAATACTTTAACTATTTTTCTATCGCTTTCAAATCATTAATGTAATCCAGGGGTAAAAATATGAGTTTTAAGTAAAAATACTGCATGGATTTGTTTGAACAGAATTCATTTCATGATTTTAAACCCCACCCACCACTCTGAGAGTCGACACAAGTTTAAGTATTAGAATATTACAACTTATTCTAGAACTAGTTACATGGGAACCCTTGGGATAGAGAGGACAAGGGTTCAGGAGCAGGATGTTAGTTAGCTCGGGGACGTCGCTTGGGGAGGATCCTCCGGAGGGGTTGACGGCGCCGGGGATGGTGCGGGAGGTGTAGGGGTAGCCAGGGGGGTGGAACACGCCACAGGGACCGTGGCCGCGGTAGGGGGGCTGGGCGACAATGTGCCAGGAGGCTTGGAGTCCACGCTGTAGCAACTCTCTGAGCCGTCCATGGAGGAGTGTTCTTCCCCCTCGCTGCTGCCTCCGGACCGCTTACCCCCGGGGACTCCGCCCCCGGCGACGACACCGCTCGCGGGCGTCACCTCCACCTTGCCCGTGGCCGGCTTGTGTTCCGCAGCCTCCGCGTTGCTGATGTTGTCGTGCTTCTTCCACTTCGTCCGTCGGTTTTGGAACCAGATTTTGACCTGCAACAATAAAATTTATTTGAAATTCATTGTTGGTGATGGTGGATGTTATTTGAATCGGAAGCGAATTTTTGGCAAACCGAGGGTCGGAACCCTAATTAGCCCCGACCGCGGCATTTTCACAACCTCGGCTTTATCCCAAAAATTCTCCCTTTTCTCCCTAAAAATCCCTGCCTTATTGTTTAATCCCACAAATTACCACTCTTATCCCTTTAAGTCCCTCTCTCGCCCCGGAATCACCGAAATCAGGAGATTTAAGAGCGGCAAGGGGCAGTACACCATAAATAGACGGTAGAATAATTGAGTAAGAGACTGATAGAAAATATATTTATTTTTAAAATTTTTTTAAATTTATTACAGTGCAATTTCCTCAATGCTGCGTATTTATAATACAATATGAATGGACAGTACATTTAGAATGAATGATAAGCAATTGACGACAAAAGCGGCATTGTGTAATGCCAGGAGTCGCTGAACCGTGTGAGTCATTTACATTGATTAATAGCTCATTGACAAGAGCTTCGACCGGGCAGCGTCTTCAGAATTAGCTCAGAGCTGAAGATAATACCTTAATACTTTTAAGGTATTTTAAGTATGATTAGAAATGAGTGTAGGATGGTTGGGGACCATGATTTACCTATTTCCCACAGGGAAGTAAATACAAACGTTTTTGCTTAGAGTCACAGCTTAGAATCTCCCGTTTTCATTGACATAGCAATTAAACCTAATTCAATTCTAAATCTGGGAAAAAATAATTTTGGAATGTCTTATCGTTTCAGTATTGTTATTAATTATGCCGCGACCCAGAATATCTAATCTTTTACAACGAAGTCGTAATACTATTAGACTTCAGAACATGGCCAATCTTAAAGTTAACTTGTATTTGCGGATTCAGCCAATAAAAATAATCCTAAATATATTTTATTTATTTTCTTCACCTTCTTGATTTCTCTAGGTTAACAACAATATATTTTCAGATAGAAAACATGGAGGAATAATGAGAAAAATGCTGTCGCACGATTGTTACATCAAACATGGATCCCGATCTTGTAGTCTTGTTGCTGACTTAAGGCTGACATGTTCCTTAGACAGCTCTGTTAATTAATAGCCCAACAGCCGATAGCATCTAAGGGGCCTAGATTTTAACGTGGGATCCGAACCACAATTGTTGCCTCTGAATTATGAACTGGTCTAATATGGTACGCAGTCAGATATAACGTTTTCAATACAAAGGGATTCAAATGGGTATTTCCAATTTAAACTCAAATCCAAAAACTTTTGACGAAAGTAACACGTTTGTAATTCAGATGCTACCCTGAATTAACTATCAGCTGACCGTTCAAGAATTGCTACTGTCAGCTGCTGACAGTAAAATCTGATGGTTCATTAAAGAGTGTGCCAGATTTCTCCCATGTTATTCATATGGGATTAAGTTTTCTCCCTTGGGACTAAAAACCACATACTATTTCTCCCTTGGGACTAAAAGTATTACTTTAGTACTCTATTTCAGCGAGTAAAGTACATCTTTTCACAGTAGGTCGAGGAAAAAGTTTTATTCTATCACGTTTATGTAACACCAGAGATTTATAGGTCTATCAACGAAAATCATTCACTGATTAGATTCAGAGAAGTGGGAAGAAGAGAGAGTTTTAAAGTAAACAAACCGAACGAAATAATTTTCACTTTTTCAACAGGCATTTCATCAAAGTGAACTATATTTAAACGCTATCTAAGTACAAAGAAAACAAGTTATTTCCCGGGAACGCTCAGGGAGAGGTAATCTACAAAGGAGGAAACCGCTTGATTGGCAGCAATGGGGTGAGCCCCCTCCCCCTCCCCACGGTTGTGAGAGGGTTTAACTGATCAGTCTGTGTTCATTTACAGCTGATGGCTGAACATTAACTAACTGTCTCCCGCTGTATATTGATCTCCTCCCGCGCATGCGCAAAACGTTTCCTCTAATACCGCGGATAATTGCTTTACAAACTGTGAATCAGGTTGAAATGTTAACGGATTTATCATACCTCTCGCCTACTCGTGCTTCCTTTACGCCATTTGGAGTTGTGGAATGGCTTCAACTGTTTTAAATAAAGGATTGTTGCTTTCGATAAAAACTATTTTATTAATTTACCAGTTTATATCTACAGCG
Source organism: Nephotettix cincticeps (assembly GCA_023375725.1). NCBI lineage: Eukaryota > Metazoa > Arthropoda > Insecta > Hemiptera > Cicadellidae > Nephotettix > Nephotettix cincticeps. The sequence goes on along the minus strand of CM041791.1, from coordinate 11,823,870 downwards.
CATTTTATATAGTATCCGTATTCGTGTGAAAAAGTCAAAAACGTTCTGTTGAAAAATGTCGTAATCAATCTCTACAATACTAGAGGAATAAATCCGGACTTTAACTTGAACATAGAAACACGAGAAAAGCTTTCTAACAGCTTTATCAGTTGCATTTAACATAACAGGAAATAATACTTTTTAACGTTAAATAGCCTTGAAATAACTTTTACTCACCAAAACAGTTTATTGATTTATTTTAATTTCAACTAATAAATTTTTCGTTGATGACTAAAAAGAAAATCACTTTTAAATGCATTAAATGACATCGTAGCTATAATGGAAAGTTTTATTTTGTATTTTGACAAAGATGTGTCTAAGATCTAGAGGGGGTGTTGGAAATTCGCGTCACGTTCAAATGGGTATTTCCAATTTAAACTCAAATCCAAAAACTTTTGACGAAAGTAACACGTTTGTAATTCAGATGCTAACTTGAATCACTATAATTTGCTAACTATCAGCTGACCGTTCAAGAATTGCTACTGTCAGCTGCTGACAGTAAAATCTGATGGTTCATTAAAGAGTGTGCCAGATTTCTCCCATGTTATTCATATGGGATTAAGTTTTCTCCCTTGGGACTAAAAACCACATACTATTTCTCCCTTGGGACTAAAAGTATTACTTTAGTACTCTATTTCAGCGAGTAAAGTACATCTTTTCACAGTAGGTCGAGGAAAAAGTTTTATTCTATCACGTTTATGTAACACCACAGATTTATAGATCAATGAAAATCATTCACTGATTAGATTCAGAAAAGTGGGAAGAAGAAAGAGTTTTAAAGTAAACAAACCGAACGAAATAATTTTCACTTTTTCAACAGGCATTTCATCAAAGTGAACTATATTTAAACGCTATCTAAGTACAAAGAAAACAAGTTATTTCCCGGGAACGCTCAGGGAGAGGTAATCTACAAAGGAGGAAACCGCTTGATTGGCAGCAATGGGGTGAGCCCCCCTCCCCCCCACGGTTGTGAGAGGGTTTAACTGATCAGTCTGTGTTCATTTACAGCTGATGGCTGAACATTAACTAACTGTCTCCCGCTGTATATTGATCTCCTCCCGCGCATGCGCAAAACGTTTCCTCTAATACCGCGGATAATTGCTTTACAAACTGTGAATCAGGTTGAAATGTTAACGGATTTATCATACCTCTCGCCTACTCGTGCTTCCTTTACGCCATTTGGAGTTGTGGAATGGCTTCAACTGTTTTAAATAAAGGATTGTTGCTTCCGATAAAAACTATTTTATTAATTTACCAGTTTATATTTACAGCGTATTTTATATAGTATCCGTATTCGTGTGAAAAAGTCAAAAACGTTCTGTTGAAAAATGTCGTAATCAATCTCTACAATACTAGCGGAATAAATCCGGACTTTAACTTGAACATAGAAACACGAGAAAAGCTTTCTAACAGCTTTATCAGTTGCATTTAACATAACAGGAAATAATACTTTTTAACGTTAAATAGCCTTGAAATAACTTTTACTCACCAAAACCGTTTATTGATTTATTTTAATTTCAACTAATCAATTTTTCGTTGATGACTAAAAAGAAAATCACTTTTAAATGCATTAAATGGTATCGTAGCTATAATGGAAAGTTTTATTTTGTATTTTGACAAAGATGTGTCTAAGATCTAGAGGGGGTGTTGGAAATTCGCGTCACGTAAAAATTGTAACTGTAGTGACGTCATATGGGACAACTGTTTTCCCTTTAGAAATGTCCATGATCTAAGTTATTTCTCAAAGAAAAGTAAATACATTCACGTGAAATAATCTAAAGAAAATAGCGCATAAAATAAAAAGGTATTTTTTATTCTTAAACGACTTATAAAAACAAAGAAATAAAAAACATTTTCCAAGACAGAAAAGTCTCGTTTAATGTTTTCCATAAAGTTTTCTGGTAATATATTAAATATTTAATATGTGTTAATAGTGTTATGAGTAGATACATTTTATTTTAAAGGGGTAATTTTTTATTACTAGATATAGTTATTCAATTCCATCACTTTTACATAATGTTACCGTATTGTTATACAAAAACCCTCTGCCACATGTATATTTATAGGTCCTACTTTTTAAATAAAACATATTTTGGTTTTATGTTTAGATATTTGCTGTGAACAATTGGTTCCATCACAAATAGTAAAAACAAAGTTTCACGACGTTTCGGGATCTGGAATCTTATCCCGTCCTCAGGCGAGATGGAACGTGAAACATAAATTGATTAGTTCATAATTTGGACCATGTCGGTATAAAGCTGAAAACTAAAATGGTTGAATCGATAAAAAAACTTACATACTTATACTTTTGAGTGCTTAAAACATTTTGTTTTTAGACTTGTACCGCCTTAGTCCAGATGATGTACTAATCATGTTATGGTATAGGTTCCAGTTCACCTGAGAACGGGCTTAGATTCCAGATCACGAAACGTCGTGAAGTGTTGTTTTCACTAGTCGTGATGGAAAATGTCCTCAATAATCTAAATAACATAAACCCAACATTACCAACAATGAAATAAAAACTTACTGTTTACCTACTCATTCTATTCTTTGCCAAACACTTATTCATTTATCTACGACCATTGCAAAAAGTAACAATAAAGATACTGAAATTATTAAACGGAAATTGAAAACCGTTGCATTATGAGTTCATAACGATACAGGTTCTAGACCAATCAGAGTTCACCATTTGACGAAATTAATGTCAATATAGATATAATTAAATGCAAAATCAGCTGATTTATCCGTAAAGGTAGTATGTTTTAGTGGCTAACCTCAAATGTGAGGTTTGAACCATTCACAGAATAAGAACAACGTAATTCTAAAATCAGCTGATTACTCCAAGAATGAAATAAACACCAATTAATTATTTTTTTACCCCCTGAATATTGCAATGGTCGTAGATAGATTAAATATACATCTCATGTTTTTAAAAGTCTGAATATTGTTGGTGGTAGATAAAATAGTGTATGCAATGAATGTAATATTCCTTAAAGCCACTCGTGAGATATTTAGAACACTCGTGGCTTTAAGGCATAATACAATCGTTGCATAAACTACAATTAAAATTTATAAACACATCTTACGACGCCAAAGTTGAATGCAAACATAACTAGGCCTATTTGCAGGATGACAAAAACAATGATCAATAAATCTGTTAAATTGATTGCAGTGTCAAACCCGATGACGACGAATGTTGGTGGGGGGTGAAAGGGGGGGAAGGGTGGTTGGAGGGGGGTAAACGCAATATGTCTGTGATTACATTCCAATAACACTGTGACACATTCCTGATGCCGCGTCATATGCCGACTGGAGCTGTTATTTCCAGTTAATTAAATAAACATGTCAGAAGCGAGGAAACAGTGAGTTAAAATTGATACGGTTTATTATTTAAATAAGGCCCGCGGTGACAACCGAATCATCGACGCAGACGATGTATTAATTTGTTATTTATTTCTATAACGTAATTACCTGGAAATAATCCTGGATTATTGCTGACCGGTTGTATCTAATAAATTTTGTGAATTAAAAACTTTCTAACGCTTCAGCGAAAATAAAACGAATAAAAGTAACTATGAACAACGTTAAATAACAAAATAAACAAATATTAAAAAATGTTCATGTATTGTTACTTCTATATCTACATTATTACTACATGATTATTAACAACTAGCAATAAGCTCGACCTTTGTACTATTCAGTAAGGAGCAAAATAATAATTAATATCATTGAAAAAATACAAAACGTGAAATATTTTACAAATAAATACAAACAATTAGAATTATTAGCATGTATTTAAGCATTAATTTACAATTTAGACAAATGAATTTATCATAGATTTAGGAATTTTTAAATCATAATATTATAAAATTCTGTTTGTTTGTTTTTTTGTGTGTTTTGGGGTGGTTTAAAAAAAATACTGAAACCAAACAGTTTGAAATTTTAAAAAAGCCAGATTTCATGCAACACATAGGCATATTTTCCTTATCCTCTGGGCTACGCTGTGGTCCTAAGTTTTGTTTACATTTTTAGAAAATGAAAACATTTATCTTGAATGTCAACAGCTGCGAACACTAAAATTTGACAGTTCGAGAAGCAGAAGACATGGTAAATACCCTGGGATTCAATGTTTACAGTTTTTAATGTCAACATCCGTTACTTTACATTTTGACAGTTCGGTAAGAAAAAGAAATAAAGTAATTTTTACACATAAACTATAAATTAGTGAATTTAGTTCGATAGTAATGGTAGATTTTTAATCTCCGATGCCTGCCTCTAATGCTTATCTCTAATATTTGACATACGTTACTTTGTCATGTTTAGATATAACTTAACACGTGTTTTGTCATTTTGTAAACAATAAGAATTATTCAATAACTTAAATGTATTTGTAACCTAAACCTCTCCTTTTTATGCGAAGAAAACCTACTTTCACATAAAGTAAATAATTTTACAACTGTTTTCTATGATATCAATTTTAAAGATCACATGTCCAGTTGAAATTTAAAAAATGTGAAATTTTAAAAATTGTTTAAAACTGGATTAAGGCTTGATATTTTATTTTCATAGTGAGTGAGTTTAAAATAAACTGATAATAATAAAAATGAGTTTAATCATAGGGTGCTTCAGTTTTTACGAAAAGCGTTACGAAAGACCTTGTTCAGCGTTACAGAGTTATGTACAACGAAATTAGATTTTGTTATTTCTACAAAACGTAAAAAATCAAGCTATATAAACAAATCTCTATGTTATTGATTTTCAAACTTAAACAAGATTGTTAGTTGTATTTCCGTTATGATTTTCACCTTGGACGTCTAAACTTAGATGTAAAAATAAATTATAAATATATTATAGAACCCCACAATACACTAATAAGTAGTTTGTTTCAAACTAAACAGAAGATTTTTTCTACATGTGGGGGTAGGCACCTCCTTTATTAGGGAAGGTGCCAATAATCCACCTTCCATCAGTAAATTAATAAATAATTTTAGTCTATTTATGGTATTTTTATAACACATGAACACAGTTATTTAAAAATATATTGAGTTTTAAATATTCAAAATATGTTCGCTGTGACAACAATATAGTAAGAAATATTTTTAACACTTGCTAAAACCCAAATGAATTCCCTATGTGTAAAAATTCACGATTAAACACAATGAACAGCTGGTGAAAGTTTCAGGGGTTTATCTTCAATCGATTTTGAGAAAAGGTATTTTATATGTAAAAAGATTTACAGTACAGAACAGTAGGTAGTTAGCTTTTGAACTGACTACAGTTCATTGGAAGGTTCTGTTCGATTTGCTGTCAATAAATATCAATTAATAAATAGTTTTATTATCTTTATTCTATGATATTATTTTTTTAATTTTATAAAACCAATAAAAATTTGGTTTTTAGTAGGCCTACTGCATATAAAAAATATAATTTTTTATCTGCTTGAGAGACCAAATTTTAAAAAGGGTCAAATATTTTTTGAAAATTTTTTAAAGTCTTATAAGGTCACATATTTGTGTTTATACGTTTTTGTAATCTGGATGAAACCAGAAATAATATAAAAATATAAATGTGTTTTATTTTGAAGTACCAACCCCTATAAAGTAGTTATTTGAGAAAGAATATGGTACGTTATATGAAAAATAACTTAGCTGATCGACGTGTTAATGTATTTAGTACGTAAAACAATTACAGAATTGAATGACGTTGAACGTTGTGCCCGCTACCAGGCATTGTACTAGATTATATTGGTACAGGGACCCTAGTGATGTATTATGTAAATCATGGAGCCAATTAATCAAGTAATACCAACGGGTGGTGAGGGAGGACATGACGAGCCGTCCTCAAGTGGTGATCCACCCCCACCCCCTAAACACCCCTTAACCAACATAAAGACGATAATTCGTTTGTGATTCCACCCCTTCGCGTTTGGCTGTTACGTTTGAAAATAAAATTTTATATATTTCCAAGAACACATTTGTGATTTCTCCACCCTTTCACGACGTATATTTAAATTGAACACCTATATTTTGACCCTGTACGAATTTTTTTGAATTGAAAATAAACTGTATCAATAGATTGACACATGCTTTCCCCCTTAAGTAAATTTAAAAACCTTTAGTAAAACTATCATATTCTGTAAGTTTATCCAAACATCGTTTAATAATTTAATGTGTTGAATTTAATAAGTTATAGCTGTATACCATTATTTTTGAGTGGAATTTGCTGTGTGATACGATCTTATGCTGCTTACTAAATTTCATGGAAAATGGTTGGCAAATAAGGAAAACATTGATTTATTGAAATTTAAAAGCCCATTACTTTTGAACAGTCATTTTACAGATATGCCCGTGGTGTCATATTATTTAGTACTCTATGCACTACCAAATTTTAATTAAAATCGTTAAAGACTTTTTTTGAAAAAATAGGATTATGCATATTTTTAGGGATGAACTACCCTTATAAATGGATTTATCCACTCTCAACTCAAATTTGAAAATTTTAACGAAAACAATACTTTCTCCATATACTATCAGATAAATGGGGAAAAAGTAAAGTTTAACTTCTTGGTAAGAAGCTCTTATTTTTGTGAGTCAAAACATAGAAGATTCAACCTTGTAATACCTTGTCTGCTGCATAGATCACTATTTCTAAAGGTAATATAGTTTACAGTATACTTAGACCACTTCGTAATCCATTTCGTACTTCAGTGGCAAAATTGTGGTCCAGACTCCACGTTAAACTACCGGTCCCTTAGGTGCTATTGGCTTTTAGGTTGTTAATTAACTGTCCTCTTTAACCCTAGAAGTGGAAAGCTTTTTGCTTTTAACTGTAACATAAAATTAATTACTAATATCTTCTTGAAATATTAAGTATAAAAAAACATAAAACATCCCAATTAAGCCTAAAATGTCCACCCAAGTCGGCCACCGTTTATTTAAGGTAGGCCTCCCACTCCGCTATACCACACGTTTGCAAACCAAATTGTGATATCTCATGGGATTTGAACCCTAGCACTTCCGAATGGCTAGAACGTTACGCTCGTCAGCGCAGCGCTTTAGCCGGTTCAGCCACCAGTGCATAGGAGTAAAAAGCGCTTACTTGGTTATACGACATGCCCGGTGGCAGTCTAGTGCACTTCGTGAGCAGGTTCGGTTGCTTGCCCCCCGAGGGCAACACGGTCACGAGGCGCTAGTGTCTAACAAGTTCACTAAATTGACGATAGATGCCTCCACCTGCCACTTCTTATTGAATGTGTAGATGCGTCGTGAATTACGACTTTGCCAGCTTTAGTCAGTAACAAGACTACAAGATCGTGCCACAATCATCTTACACTAATTTCTCATTAAAATACCTGATAGGTTGTAATTTCTGAAAAGTAATGATATTCCTTGAGATTCGCTACCTTTTCCCCCCAACAAAAAACCTCCTTCACCACCAACCAATGACCAGCCGATGACCATCCCCTACTATAATTAATCTCCTCACAAATGGCCCCTTTTCTTGTGATTTATCACCAACCCTCACCAAGTAGCACTTATACTTGTTCAACCCCTCTTGTCAAGTAGCTGTCACGCTTGTAATTCGTCCTCTGTGCCACACACGTTCCCGATAAATCCTGGATGGAATTAATTAGTTGTGTCGGAATCGCAAACGCAACTTCAGAGCTTATATCGAGTTACGTGTCTCCGAGCCTCACTAATGAGGGTATGTGATACCTTCGCCCGCTCTCAGCTAAACTGCTGTTTTAGTAATCCGACTATTACACTCACTTAGATGACATGCTACGCTTATATTACTATATTTTGTACATTTTCTATAAAAACATATTTTTTATAGGATATAAGTTTTTGTTCGTTACTAGGTATTTATTTATTCAAATTTTAAAGATATGTTACAAAATATTGGTACAAATTGACAAAAATTTAGTTTGTAATACATAAGTTGAAGAGCAAAAGTTTTTCTTTTTCTTCCAAGGACTAAACCTATTGATATGATGATTTTTTTAGTCCTCGGCCGCAAAAGATCATTTTTGATGATACTTTTGATTCCAGGTCATAACTAACACTGACATAACCTAAACAACCAATCAGGAATCAAGAAAGAACTGCTACAACGTAAGTAAAACAACAGCTGATTAGTTTAAAGCGACAAAAATGATCTACAACTTTTTACTGTAAATATTAAATCAGGAAATAATTTATGTTTTAAGAGTTCGTTTTATTTATTTTTTTCACTATATGACGAAACATATAATTCATCACATGGCTCGAAATTAGCTTTTTGATAATAACTTTCCGTTAAACTTGTACTTTGTACTTTCTAAAAAACCTATTGTAGGACTAGATACATTTTATACCGAAATTAAAAAAATCTTGTTTTTCGGGAAAGACAAAAACTAAATAATGTTCATTAATCAAGAATTTTTTTACATCAATAAGACTCGTATAGCACCTAAGTATGCATATTTATACCAAAGTAATGAATCTCTAAGTAAAATATGAATAGCTCGGGATTTGAGCATATCCTTTGCTATTAGTGACACACTTTCAAGTACACCACTTAGCAGACAGTTTTTAAAAGCAATTCCAGCAAATTCTTATGAATATTAATCAATAAAAAACGAATTTGTTAAATTTTTTCGTTGCTAGTCACCTAATTAGAATTTTGATAAACATATTTTTGATCAAAATATTTTGATTAAAAACTAAACCCACATTTCATAAGCGGTGCGAGGGACAACTGAAATTCACGTATTCGTTACGCATAATAATATGTGATTGTTTCATACAAGCTTTCTGAGTGACCTGTTTAAGATAACAATCCAGTTTTTTGTACATTTTTAGACCATCAAAATGACATATTTTATACCATTATCGGATCAAAAAGGTGGCTTTAAAATAATAATTTTCTGTAGTATACGACAAGTTTTTTTGTTATTTCAAAATTTCACGTGAAAACGTCTGTTGTTCATCCACGTTCCCAAAATTTCCGTTAAAAAGCATGCGTTATAATCACCATGTAACTCGAAAAGTTTCAATCAATAACTTGGAAAAATTACGCCAAAACATATTGTGATACAACCAACAAATAAATGTTAACAATTATATGTTTTAATATAGACGATTTCTTTCGCTTCCAACACGCAGAACCTTTGAAATACTAGGCTAACGCGTTATCTACAGTTAAGTTCACAATAAACTATATATATTATTTTGTAAAAATATAAGTCATCAAAAATTTATACTAGAAATCTATTAGCCGACACCAACTACAGGGTCTGAGCCGACGCGAGTATACAGGGTGTTCATTAAAGTTGGGGACAAACTTCGAGGGGTGATAGTACTCATCAAAATAAACAAAAAATTTCTAATAAACATATGTCGAAAAATCCTTCGTTTAGCCGCTAGCCGCCATTTTGTATTTTATACAAAAAACGTTATATATAAATAATTATTTAAGATACACAAAACCAAACTTCGCACACATATTTAATGGCTAAAGAAAAAAATATTCTCAAATTATCATTAAGTTTGCTTTTATATTTTCAAAATTACGGTGGTTAAAAATATTTTAATTTAAATAACAAAAAACCATTAACTTTAAGAACCGCCGCCATTTTGCCAATATAAAAGCAAAGTTAATGATACTTTGAGAATGTTTTTCTCTTTGGTCAATAAATATGTGTGCAGAGTTTGGTTTCTGTATCTTAAGTAGTTCTTTATATATAAAGGTTTTTGTATAAAATACAAAATGGCGGCTAGCGGCTAAACGAAGGATTTTTCGACATATGTTTATAGGAAATTTTTTGTTTATTTTGATGAGTACTATCACCCCTCGAAGTTTGTCCCCAACTTTAATGAACACCCTGTATATACTAGGACACATTTATAGAGGTAATATCAGACTACAAACGTCTGTGTTTATCCACAACCAAGGTATTACCGTTTGTGAAGATCTCAAGACGGTTCTGGCGTTCTCGTCTCAGATCATCCGATAATCCCTACAAGAACATGGAATGGAAGGATTTCGAAATACTTCAAATGTTTCTGGCGATCGCTGAATTTCCTCCCTTAAGGGTGGTGCGAGCAAAAAAATCAACTATCTTAAAAAAACAACCTCGTCCTTTTCACGGGTTGTATTATTAAATTTTAGGAAGAAAAATACTAATTATTATTACTATGATCATACCGTATAATTTTTAAAAAGGTTAAAAATGTAAAACGGGTTAATCATATAATTTGCAACTCTTGGAAAAATGCTCCAAACTAGGTATTTTATTGTTCATAACTTTATTTGAATGTATATGGGGCGGCTAAAAGTAATGAAACCCCTTCCCCAAAAGGTATATAATATTGAAAATAATAATTTCCTAACTGTGGGTGTTCTCATTGACTGGGACGGTGACGTTGTCCTGTAATCCAGCTACTTGGAGGTCACGAATTGTGAATAGTGAGCAATGGTCGGTGGGTGTATTGCTATCTTGTGTGGATTAACGTCCGTACTATTGAATACTACGTTACTCCGAAAAGACCATACTCATAATTGGACCAATTCGTAATTCAGAGGCAGTGGTTTGGGTTCCACGTTAAACTGTAGGTACCTTAGTTGCCGTCGGTTGTTGGACTATTAATTTAACAGTCCTGTCTAAGGAACATGTCAGCCTTAGTCAGTAACAAGACAACAAGATCTCGATGGTACACCTTGTAGTATTGTCGCCATATCAATAATCTAATATAATCATTTTCACGAAGAAACGTAAATGAAAGACCTTGTTTAGCGTTGTCGAGAGATTTACAGACGGATAGAAATTGAGATAAGACATATTTAAGCTTTTTCTAAAGTGTTAAAGGTAAAAATTACCATAAATTTTATATTTCCAAGCAACGTACGGACAAACGTCTAATTTTTCAATTGGTTTATACTTGCAAAACATATTGTTTCCAGTTAAATTTAATCCTAAAAATACTATTTTCAACCACCCCTTCAGCGGAGTTAAAAGACTGCAGAACGGAGTCAGAACATTCGCAGGTAAACACTTGGCGAGTACACGAGAGCAATATTCCACCCAATATAAACTGGCCGACGCCGTCGAGGGTGGAATTAATTGTAACAAGGGGGTGGGAAATAAGGGTTGGGGCTTTTAACCCTCACGTTCTGCGACACCGGTGGTGGTGCTTTTATTTCGTTGTAATCGCTTAAGGGAAGAGCAAATACTCAAAACAGTCGAGCTGATATGCCACAAGGTTTACATTTGGGACCAACACTATTTGTGACAAGTAAACCGTACATTTTGGTATAATTCCTTTACAGCCGTTAAAAGTCTGTCTTACTGAGTAAGTATTTCGTTTGGGGCAAGTAAAAACAAAGTCAATTTTGAGAGTGTATTGATATCTTGTAGATGTAAACGTAAATTTGATGTGTTAAATTACTAAAAAAATTGTTATTATTAAGTGGTACTCCATTAGTAGTTTTGTATTTTTATTTTTCAGAAAAATATAATTGACTGGTAATTATCATTATTTATGATATTTAAAAATTTCGAAATTAAATTCCCTAAATAAGCATATTTTTATAATTTGTCACATCACATTTTACGTCTATTGAGTTGTCAGTAATGCTGTCACAAAACAATCATTGTTGTTATGGGATTAAGGGTCCAAGAGCACTTCTGACTCCTGTGTCCTGTAATTTAGCTATTCAAAGGTCCCGAATTGTGGATAGTTATGAGCGATGGTTGGTGGATAGGATATTCTCTGGTGTGAATTAACATCCGCACGGCTTCCTCCGAATGGCTTCAACTGTTGTACTCGTCAGCACAGCAGTCTAACCACTACACTACAAAGGACCACCGTCTGAGAAAGCACTTATTTGGCTATAAAAGCATACTCTGGCGGCAAAATAACGAACTCAAGTGCGGATAGTTATGAGCGATGAATAGTGGATGGGATATTCTCTGGTGTGAATTAACGTCCACACTATTGAATACTAAGTCCATCTACAAATGCCATTCACATAATTATACCCATTTGTAATTCAAGGGTAATTTCTTGGCTTAAAATACCTGGATAAGTTGTCCTTTCAGTAATAAACTAACTATAACATTCACAAACAAATCCAAAAGGTATAACCTTACTAAGCTGTTCGGTAACTACGTTATGTAATACAGGGAATATTCTTTGCAACCCATAATTTGTTAACTATTTGCACAGTCGTTCTAGAGATATTAATTTAATTTAGGACTAAAAGCTAGATGATAATGGAATTTTAGCAACATTTTAGAGCATTTTTTGAAAAAAGCAATAAAGGGAAACCAACTGAAATTACAAAAATATTTACCTGTCTCCAATTTCGTTAAATTAAGGAAACATTTTTTTTTAATTCAGAGAGTCCTAATATAAATTAATTTTAACTTTCAGTTGAAATTAAAAATTGTAAAAACAATTCCTCCTTTACACTCTTTGTATGAAATAACAAAAATCCGTATAAACACTAAAATAACTGAATCATCGACGAAAGAGAACGACAGTAAATGCCCTTTCACCACCGCTACCCTCGCGGTCCAGATATTAACGACAACCCCCGGGTGTTTTGAGGAGGGGTATCAGATAGACAAAAAATAATTAAACAAGAGCAGGCAAGACGTGGAGGGGGTGGCTCGGGGCGTCATGTGTGCCCATTCCCCAAAATCTGCTTTATTTATTAGCAGGAACAGCCTTTGCCGTCATAATTAACGGTCGGCGTCCTTTGATGTTTTATAATGCCGCATTTTGGTTTATTGCTTTCATACATAATTACATCCCTTACAGCGGATGATAATTAATTTGGTTATTGTTTTTCGTCCCCGATTCGATATTCCACAATTGTGTGTGGAAATACAAAACAGGATAGAGTTACAGTTTGTCCATGGCTGCTAGATTAAAAGTTAGCATTTTACGATGTTTAAGTATTTGTAAAAAAATATTTTACGTATTGATTTATATCGAAATATTTTTTCTCGTTAAATAACCAATAGTAACATATAGACTTCAAAGATTATTCTTAAAACGTAAAATCCTTAGTTAAAATTTAAGTTTAAAAATCTAGAATATTTTAAAGGACTTTTATTTAATGAGATAGGAAGTACGTATGACTTTCGAAATCTATAGGCCTACACATTTTTCCTTTTTAATGTACCTCACAGTGATTTCAGTAGTGAATCTAATACTCAGATCTGATATAAAATTATTTTACAAAATAAGCTCAAGATAAATACATTATTCACTTTGTCTTTGTCTATCTGCCTTTTGTACTACTGTGGTATCAATCTACCTATCAATATAGACGCAGAGAAATCACTACAACTAAACTATATTGTAATTCAATAGCTTGTACGTATTATAAACATTAGCTAGCACTCGACATGAAGGTGACTAGCACGATCACAGTTTTAACAGTTTATGAACGAATTATTGATGAAAATAATTAGAAAGGACATTGTAATGCTAGATTTGTGACAAAACCGATACTTACAAAAACTATAACGAAATATACAAATACCGAATACTGAAAATGAAAAAAATGTCGCTGTGATGGATCAAAACTGTTTTGACTTTCACGTCAAAGCGATGAAAAAATGTTGAAAGTCGTGAAAAACAAGGTAATTTTACACAGTGGACCAACATAAAATGTTGGGGACCCAACGCACTGCCCTGTGGCACGCCAGTGCACGAGATAAACGCAAAGTGAAACATTAAAAGCGATAAAGTCTCTTCTAATTTAAACTGTGTGCACTTTTGTAAAGGTGTAGATGAAACTATTAAATTATTCTGTCGACCATCAGAGTTGTTTGAACTATGGATGTGTTCGCATTGCGTTTGCTACTGCTAGAGGTGCAATTGCAATTGACAGTTTATTCTTGATTCGGCTGCTGTGTTTTGGTTGCGCATCAAAAACACAACACAACATCTCTGGGCTATGTTTAGTGCAAAATAGAGCCTGCGATTGACGCAACTGGGAGAGGTCGAGCATTATTTTTGTAAAACACGATATTATTGCAAGGGTTGTTTAGTTTCAAAGCTGATACTAATAAAATTGGTTCAAAACCATAAATTATTCTTAACAACTTACCTCACTGGGTTTATAATGGAATAGCTGTTTCATTGAGATAACTATAATTAAACTGAAAACTTTTATTGAAATATATATTTCAATGATGAATTTGTTTCAAAACAAAAAACATTTACTCTTTATTTTGGCCAAGGGCTATATATAATACTATAGCCAGCCTATGTACAAGAACTAATTATTTTACAATAATTCATATGACAATGTTGTATAGTATATGCTATAGATAATTAAAAGTCTAAATTTTCAAGTCGGTTACAATTAAAAAGAATGTCCAACATTTTAATAAACACACATTTTAATACATCTAACACATATTATCTAACATTTTAAATTATTTTTAAAATATAAAAGTATTTTATATCTCAGTCATTTTTCAATCGATTATTTTGAAACTTGGCATGTTTCTTTATATAATAAAGATCCAAATTAGACAAAAACATTAATTGGATAAAATATTTATATTTATTAAATATTTTGTTTCAAAATAGCGGCCATTTAAATTTCATTAAATAAAATAGCTTACAAGGCTTGATAGTTTGATAAAAAATATTATGAATAACAAGTTCTCTCAAATTTATTTCCCTATTCGAAGATTATGATATTTAGTCAATATACCTTTACCAGTATTACGTGTGTACGTGAATCGTTTTTCTTAACACAGAATGTATAATACTAAAATTGTGTTCGAGTCACACAAAAATATGCTAATGAACTACTAAGCACTCTCCGTGTTTCCAAACTAATTCCAAGGAGAAACATCATTAGTTTGTTTATAATTCGGAACAAGGAAGTTGTTCGTTTGATACACGGAAGTGTTACAGTTGTCGTTTTGAGTTAGCACAAACAACCAATTTGTCGTATCCGATGTTCCCCGGCCAAACAAATCTGGAACGTTGACATTACAGGTCATCACAATCGCTCTATTTGCGACAAAGATAAGATTAAACGGTTCCTGCGAAGTGATTAGCACCATGAATGAGAGTCTACGAGAGGGTTCTGGGAACAGAGGGTATCGCAGTCACGGATCATTCAGCAGAGCACAGGATGAATGGATCACCCAGAGCGCTGGGACAGATGATCCACGGAGAGGTTCCGGGAACGCACGCGGCGTGAGGGCTTCTGGGAAGATGGGTCAGCAGGAATCAGCAACCACAGCAACCAGGGCGATCAGCTGATCAGCACTAAACTGATTGGCGCTCCCACAACCCCACAATGCAACGCGCGACTCCTTGGTGGCGGGAAACTTGAGTGATCAGCTGTTTAGCATTACATAACCTTTGTTCTTAAGGAAGTTGTATTTCCGTACATAGAGGTGACTCATGTGATCTAGGTTATGTATACTCAAAGGTTATTATGCATCCCTCAATCCCTTTAGATTAGATTATTGAAATGGCAACCTACCCAGGTAGGTATTTTAAGCCAAGTATGAATGAGAAATGAGAGTAGGATGATTGTGGCGCGATCTTGTAGTCTTGTTACAAAACCCAATGAATCATAAAAAAGACCAAGGTCACCCTACCCAGGTCTCGGATAAATTAAGGCCAAGTAATCTGAAATGTTCCTTAGACAATTCTAGAACCTGACTAAGGCGTTGAAACCATAATTAATAGCCTAACAGCCGATGGCAACTAAGGGACTTACAGTTTAACGTGGAATCCGAACCACGGCCTTTGAGTTACGAATTGGTCTAATTATGAGGATGGTCTTTGCGGATTGATGAAGTATTCAGTAGTGCGGACGTTAATCCACACAAGAGAACACTACATCCATCGACCTTCGCTCACAACTATCCACAATTCGTGTCCTCCAAGTAGCTGGATTACAGGACGTCGCTACCGTCCCAGCCAATTCACGCCTTCCCCAAAATCCCATAAAGCCTACTGCCGCGGTGGCTGGAAACTAGAAGAAATGGTTGAGTAGCCCAAGGAGGTTCTTTACAAATTACATAGAGAATCAGTTTTTAATTTGAAATTAATTGTTGGTGATGGTAGGTTTGCGTTATTTAGATCTTTTTGAGCTTTTGTGAAGTGTGTGCTTGTTTAGTTTTTTTATAAGTGTAACTATTGTTACTTAGTATTTTAGTGCGGTTTTTAGACTTATTTAAACATTTTTGTTTCCATACCAGGTTTTTGTATACCATATTTGTCCAGATTATGTAATAATCTAGGTATGTTTTAGGATCTAGCTCACCTGAGTACGGGATTAGATTACAGATCCCGAAACGTTGTGAAACTTTGTTTTTCCTAGTCGATAGAAAATACACGCAATAAAACCTAAATAACATATGGGAGTAAAGTGAGTATAAGTGCAAGTACTACCTTTCACGTCTACAATCCCATAATTCAAAGCGCATTCATTACCGCGGTGGCGGGAAACTATAGTGATCAGCTGTCCAGCATTATATGAAAGTTGCTCTCGAGGGGTGTATTACAATATATGGAAGTAACAATAGTAAAGAGTACAACAACTTATGTGATGGAGTGTTGCGCACGGGTACTCTAACCTTTCAAGGCCCTCCTCCACGATCCCATAATGCAAAGCTGCGCCGACTGCCGCGGTGGCGGGTACCTGCTATATCTACGTGAGAGATCTATCGCGTAGTTGCCGTTCGAAGAATTCTCACTCAACTGATGACACTTTTTCCTGACTTCGTGATCGATTTTTTCCCACCTAATGTTTTATTCTATGGATGAGTAGTGTCTGCTTGTGCTCGCTTGCAGAATTGTTCTCCAAGCCACTAGTTAGTCCGACCTAAAAACTTATAATTCTTTGTTCTAAATAAATCAGCTGATCATTATTATTTTACTCTTCTTCTCAAAAGCGGTATAGTATAACTAATACAAATATAAGAGTTTAAACTATGAGGTGTTAGTGTTGCTTACATATAATCTAACCTTTCAATGGCCTCCTCCGCAATCCCATAAAACAATCCCTTTATGATAACCTTAAAAGGCTTTATTCAGTTTAATACCTCACAAAAAATAAACTGAGAAGGTTCAACTAAAATCACCCAAACCTCAGAACAATATCTAACTAGTTTAGTTGACAGTAAATTGTTTCCATTATATTATGTCTTTTATAACCCAAGTGCATAATATGAAAGATTTAATTACAGCTCTTTAAAATAGTTCTGAAATGATTATCTTGGGTATGAGACAGTACCAAAAAATGTGTACGAAAGAAATAAACACTAAAGAAAATAATTCATCACAAAAAGTTTAAAATGAAATGGTAGTAAACAAGTCATTACTGGATTGTATAAAGCAAAATTTGTAGTATATTTGATATAGTAATATATATCAGTATATAAACAAAGATTTACATATAAAGTTTGTATTCGAGTAAAATGTTTTACAATAAGTTCTCCCCCAGTTCAGCCAGCCTACACAAAACACGCTGCCCCAGGCCCTTATACATATGAATGTAATACATTAATATTAATGCTCCATGAGCACCAACTTGGTACAGCTTCTAATTAATGGCACCGTATTTGTTAAACTAAATTGCTTAATTATTTACGTGAACATGATAAGCGTTCATCCGCCTCAGAACAACTCAGAGTAACTGGATTAGCAAAACACCACTACTAGATAAATAGCAACAGCTAACTGGACAGTTAATTAATTAGGTGTCTCGCTAGGCTAGAGGTTAGCTTCTTTATCTAGGTGCAAGAGGTCACAGGTTCAAATCCCGGGTTTTGACCGCTTCCCCAAAACGCGTCTGTGGGCAATCAATCTCTAACTCTGGGTATAGGAATAATCCAAAAAATATCATGCCTAAAAGCCCGAACTGTCAATTGGATAAATGTAACTCAATTAACTTGTCATTTGTGGTGAAAAATCAAATTAAAGTGTTAAAAAACTGGTTTTGTTTTTATTTGTTTTGTTTCTTTCTACGCCTCTCTGGCGTTTTAACGTTTTGTTGGGGAACGGTCTAAACCCCGGTCTTGTTACTACGTAAAGTCAATCTATTGTTAGGAAGACGTCCTGTAATCCAGCTACTTGGAGGTCACGAATTGTGGATAGTTGTGAGAGATGGTCTGTGGATGTAGTGTTCTCTTGTTTGGATTAACGTCCGCACTATTGAATACTACGTTAATCCACAAAGGCCATCCTCATAATTAGACCAATTCGTAATTCAGAGGCCGTGGTTCGGATTCCACGTTAAACTGTAGACCCATTAGTTGCCATTAGTTGGGCTATTAATTAACAGTCCTGTCTAAGGAACATGTCAGCCTTAGTCAGTAACAAGACTACAAGATCGCACCACAATCATCCTACATTCATTCCTCATTCATACTTAGCTTAAAATACCTACCTGGGTAGGTCGCCATTTCAGTTAATAATATTAAAGTATTAAAGTATCATTAATTAATAGCTCAGTGACGAAATGACCTTCAGTTTTGAAGGTAGGCACACTAAGTTCTATAAGCAGAGAGCTAATCGTTTTTTACCTTTCTAGACAAATTTAAAAGTGATTTGTGAAAAAAATACTCCATTTCAGTTATTTAAACTTTGTACTGAGCTATAAACCAATGTGTGCTATTTTTGAAAAGTCTCCCCGATCTATAAAACAACTCTAAAGCCAGATTTACGTTTTGTTGTTTACCAAAACAATCAAATTATAAAAAATAAACATTATATTATTTGGGGATATTCCAAAAATATGAATTGGAATCCATGCAGTTGGTTTCAAATAAATGTATAGAAAATACGAAATGAAACAAAAGAACGACGAAATAAATCACTGGCTGTGATGAAAAAATGAAACGAATGAAAAAGATTCTCTAGAAAAATATATTCTAGTTTTTCTGTATATTATTCGAAGTTGAAAACTGAAATTAGTATATAAAAGTTAGGATATCACACACAAACTACTAGCTATGAAGTAGTTGAGGAACAGATAACCCTACCAGCAGTCGGTGAGGTGGAGCATCGTTACATACAATTACAGTGGGACAAGAGCCCTTAATTGAATCAATTATAACTAGCATTGTGTGGCGCAGCGTCGTGGCATCAGGCAGGCGCATCGCTTAAACAAACCCGCACCAATTACGGCAGCAATCTGCCGCGTGATTATCTCATTGTTGGGTGGTTGCCGAATAAATACGAGAAACAGCATCGGGCCTATCACTCGGCTCTGTGGTACGCCGTTGAAGAATAAACACGAGAAACAGCATCGGGCCTATCACTCGGCTCTGTGGTACGCCGTTGCCAAATAAACACGAGAAACAGCATCGGGCCTATCACTCGGCTCTGTGGTACGCCGTTGAAGAATAAACACGAGAAACAGCATCGGGCCTATCACTCGGCTCTGTGGTACGCCGTTGAAGAATAAACACGAGAAACAGCATCGGGCCTATCACTCGGCTCTGTGGTACGCCGTTGAAGAATAAACACGAGAAATAGCATCGGGCCTATCACTCGGCTCTGTGGTACGCCGTTGCCAAATAAATACGAGAAACAGCATCGGGCCTATCACTCGGCTCTGTGGTACGCCATTGAAGAATAAACACGAGAAACAGCATCGGGCCTATCACTCGGCTCTGTGGTACGCCGTTGCCGAATAAATGCGAGAAACAGCATCGGGCCTATCACTCGGCTCTGTGGTACGCCGTTGCCAAATAAATACGAGAAACAGCATCGGGCCTATCACTCGGCTCTGTGGTACGCCGTTGCCAAATAAATACGAGAAACAGCATCGGGCCTATCACTCGGCTCTGTGGTACGCCGTTGCCGAATAAATACGAGAAACAGCATCGGGCCTATCACTCGGCTCTGTGGTACGCCGTTGCCGAATAAATACGAGAAACAGCATCGGGCCTATCACTCGGCTCTGTGGTACGCCGTTGCCAAAAATACGAGAAACAGCATCGGGCCTATCACTCGGCTCTGTGGTACGCCGTTGCCAAATAAATACGAGAAACAGCATCGGGCCTATCACTCGGCTCTGTGGTACGCCGTTGCCAAATAAATACGAGAAACAGCATCGGGCCTATCACTCGGCTCTGTGGTACGCCGTTGCCAAATAAATACGAGAAACAGCATCGGGCCTATCACTCGGCTCTGTGGTACGCCGTTGAAGAATAAATAAGAGAAACAGCATCGGGCCTATCACTCGGCTCTGTGGTACGCCGTTGCCAAATAAATACGAGAAACAGCATCGGGCCTATCACTCGGCTCTGTGGTACGCCGTTGCCAAATAAATACGAGAAACAGCATCGGGCCTATCACTCGGCTCTGTGGTACGCCGTTGACTAAGATATAAAACGACGAGAAAACAGTGCCATCGGGCCTATCACTCGGCTCTGTGGTACGCCGTTGCCAAATAAATACGAGAAACAGCATCGGGCCTATCACTCGGCTCTGTGGTACGCCGTTGCCAAATAAATACGAGAAACAGCATCGGGCCTATCACTCGGCTCTGTGGTACGCCGTTGCCAAATAAATACGAGAAACAGCATCGGGCCTATCACTCGGCTCTGTGGTACGCCGTTGCCAAATAAATACGAGAAACAGCATCGGGCCTATCACTCGGCTCTGTGGTACGCCGTTGCCAAATAAATACGAGAAACAGCATCGGGCCTATCACTCGGCTCTGTGGTACGCCGTTGCCGAATAAATACGAGAAACAGCATCGGGCCTATCACTCGGCTCTGTGGTACGCCGTTGCCGAATAAATACGAGAAACAGCATCGGGCCTATCACTCGGCTCTGTGGTACGCCGTTGCCGAATAAATACGAGAAACAGCATCGGGCCTATCACTCGGCTCTGTGGTACGCCGTTGCCGAATAAATACGAGAAACAGCATCGGGCCTATCACTCGGCTCTGTGGTACGCCGTTGACGTATATAAATACGAGAAACAGCATCGGGCCTATCACTCAGCTCTGTGGTACGCCGTTGCCGAATAAATGCGAGAAACAGCATCGGGCCTATCACTCGGCTCTGTGGTACGCCGTTGCCGAATAAATACGAGAAACAGCATCGGGCCTATCACTCGGCTCTGTGGTACGCCGTTGCCGAATAAATGCGAGAAAAAGCATCGGGCCTATCACTCGGCTCTGTGGTACGCCGTTGCCAAATAAAAAAAGAGAAAAAGCATCGGGCCTATCACTCGGCTCTGTGGTACGCCGTTGCCGAATAAATACGAGAAACAGCATCGGGCCTATCACTCGGCTCTGTGGTACGCCGTTGCCAAATAAATACGAGAAACAGCATCGGGCCTATCACTCGGCTCTGTGGTACGCCGTTGCCAATGTAAATAAAGAGAAATAGCATTGGGCCTATCACTCGGCTCTGTGGTACGCCGTTGCCGAATAAATGCGAGAAACAGCATCGGGCCTATCACTCGGCTCTGTGGTACGCCGTTGCCAAATAAATAAGAGAAATAGCATTGGGCCTATCACTCGGCTCTGTGGTACGCCGTTGCCAAATAAATAAAAACAAGCTGCGAGAAACAAATAAATAAGAGAAATAGCATCGGGCCTAGCATCGGGCCTATCACTCGGCTCTGTGGTACGCCGTTGCCGAATAAATACGAGAAACAGCATCGGGCCTATCACTCGGCTCTGTGGTACGCCGTTGCCGAATAAAAACAGCATATCAACGGGCTCTGAGCCTTTGCCGAAACAGCCATCGGCCTATCACTCGGCTCTGTGTCGGGCCTATCACTCGGCTCTGTGGTACGCCTTGTTGCCGAATAAATACCTATCACGAGCGGCTCTGTGGTACTGGCGCGTTGCCAAAAAAAATAATCAGAAATACAGCATCCTATCACTCGCTCTAGGCCTATCGAAAACAGACTCGGCTCTGTGGTACGCCGTTGCCAATAAATAAGAGAAACAGCATCGGGCCTATCACTCGGCTCTGTGGTACGCCGTTGCCAAATAAATACGAGAAACAGCATCGGGCCTATCACTCGGCTCTGTGGTACGCCGTTGCCAAATAAATACGAGAAACAGCATCGGGCCTATCACTCGGCTCTGTGGTACGCCGTTGCCAAATAAATACGAGAAACAGCATCGGGCCTATCACTCGGCTCTGTGGTACGCCGTTGCCAAATAAATACGAGAAACAGCATCGGGCCTATCACTTGGCTCTGTGGTACGCCATTGCCGAATAAATGCGAGAAACAGCATCGGGCCTATCACTCGGCTCTGTGGTACGCCGTTGCCGAATAAATACGAGAAACAGCATCGGGCCTATCACTCGGCTCTGTGGTACGCCGTTGCCGAATAAATACGAGAAACAGCATCGGGCCTATCACTCGGCTCTGTGGTACGCCGTTGCCGAATAAATACGAGAAACAGCATCGGGCCTATCACTCGGCTCTGTGGTACGCCGTTGCCGAATAAATACGAGAAACAGCATCGGGCCTATCACTCGGCTCTGTGGTACGCCGTTGCCAAATAAATAAGAGAAATAGCATCGGGCCTATCACTCGGCTCTGTGGTACGCCATTGCCGAATAAATACGAGAAACAGCATCGGGCCTATCACTCGGCTCTGTGGTACGCCGTTGCCAAATAAATACGAGAAACAGCATCGGGCCTATCACTCGGCTCTGTGGTACGCCGTTGCCAAATAAATACGAGAAACAGCATCGGGCCTATCACTCGGCTCTGTGGTACGCCGTTGCCAAATAAATACGAGAAACAGCATCGGGCCTATCACTCGGCTCTGTGGTACGCCGTTGCCAAATAAATACGAGAAACAGCATCGGGCCTATCACTCGGCTCTGTGGTACGCCGTTGCCAAATAAATACGAGAAACAGCATCGGGCCTATCACTCGGCTCTGTGGTACGCCGTTGACGTATATAAATACGAGAAACAGCATCGGGCCTATCACTCGGCTCTGTGGTACGCCGTTGACGTATATAAATACGAGAAACAGCATCGGGCCTATCACTCGGCTCTGTGGTACGCCATTGCCAAATAAATAAGAGAAACAGCATCGGGCCTATCACTCGGCTCTGTGGTACGCCATTGCCAAATAAACACGAGAAACAGCATCGGGCCTATCACTCGGCTCTGTGGTACGCCGTTGCCGAATAAATAAGAGAAACAGCATCGGGCCTATCACTCGGCTCTGTGGTACGCCGTTGCCGAATAAAAAAAGAGAAAAAGCATCGGGCCTATCACTAGTCACTCGGCTCTGTGGTACGCCGTTGCCGAATAAATAAGAGAGAAACAGCATCGGGCCTATCACTCGGACCGGCTCTGTGTGTACGCCGTTGCCGGAATAAATAAGAAGAAACAACATCGGGCCTATCACTCAGCTCTGTGGTACGCCATTGCCGAATAAATACGAGAAACAGCATCGGGCCTATCACTCGGCTCTGTGGTACGCCGTTGCCAAATAAATAAGAGAAATAGCATCGGGCCTATCACTCGGCTCTGTGGTACGCCGTTGACGTATATAAATACGAGAAACAGCATCGGGCCTATCACTCGGCTCTGTGGTACGCCGTTGAAGTATATAAATACGAGAAACAGCATCGGGCCTATCACTCGGCTCTGTGGTACGCCGTTGCCGAATAATTATAGCACGAGAAACAGCATCGGGCCACTATCACTCGGCTCTGTGGTACGCCGTTGACGTATATAAATGCGAGAAAAAGCATCGGGCCTATCACTCGGCTCTGTGGTACGCCGTTGCCAAATAAAAAAAGAGAAAAAGCATCGGGCCTATCACTCGGCTCTGTGGTACGCCGTTGACGTATATAAATACGAGAAACAGCATCGGGCCTATCACTCGGCTCTGTGGTACGCCGTTGACGTATATAAATACGAGAAACAGCATCGGGCCTATCACTCGGCTCTGTGGTACGCCGTTGAAGTATATAAATACGAGAAACAGCATCGGGCCTATCACTCGGCTCTGTGGTACGCCGTTGCCAAATAAATAAGAGAAATAGCATTGGGCCTATCCCTCGGCTCTGTGGTACGCCGTTGCCAAATAAATAAGAGAAATAGCATCGGGCCTATCACTCGGCTCTGTGGTACGCCGTTGCCAAATAAATACGAGAAACAGCATCGGGCCTATCACTCGGCTCTGTGGTACGCCGTTGCCAAATAAATACGAGAAACAGCATCGGGCCTATCACTCGGCTCTGTGGTACGCCGTTGAAGAATAAATACGAGAAACAGCATCGGGCCTATCACTCGGCTCTGTGGTACGCCGTTGCCAAATAAATAAGAGAAATAGCATCGGGCCTATCACTCGGCTCTGTGGTACGCCGTTGCCAAATAAATAAGAGAAATAGCATCGGGCCTATCACTCAGCTCTGTGGTACGCCGTTGCCAAATAAATAAGAGAAATAGCATCGGGCCTATCACTCAGCTCTGTGGTACGCCGTTGCCAAATAAATAAGAGAAATAGCATTGGGCCTATCACTCGGCTCTGTGGTACGCCGTTGCCGAATAAATGCGAGAAACAGCTACGGGCCTATCACTCGGCTCTGTGGTACGCCGTTGCCAAATAAATAAGAGAAACAGCATCGGGCCTAATACTCGGCTCTGTGGTACGCCGTTGCCAAATAAATACGAGAAACAGCATCGGGCCTATCACTCGGCTCTGTGGTACGCCGTTGCCAAATAAATAAGAGAAATAGCATTGGGCCTATCACTCGGCTCTGTGGTACGCCGTTGCCAAATAAATAAGAGAAATAGCATTGGGCCTAATACTCAGCTCTGTGGTACGCCGTTGCCAAATAAATAAGAGAAATAGCATTGGGCCTATCCCTCGGCTCTGTGGTCCGCCGTTGCCAAATAAATAAGAAATAGCATTGGGCCTATCACTCATCTGTGGACGCAGTTGATAATACCGATGATACAAATTGCGTTAACTAGCAGTTAGTGTCCTTTACGGGTTTATAACTTGAATAGAATAGATAATTATTATTATCAATAAATATTTGACGGGTTGTATAACTTAGTGTTAGGAATCAAGATAATTATTATTATCAATAAATATTTGCCTCAAAATAACTAAGTAAAAAATAAAGGAAATGAATTGTAAGCTCAATTAATTATTTAGTATTAATTTTAAATTGAAAACTAATAAATATATCGTGTTAGGACCACAACGAAGTCACACCCATAGAGTTTAAAATGTAAAAGTAAGAAATAATACGTGTGGCTTCGATATAAACGAATTTAAACTTGGATGCTTTCTGAATCCAAAAACTTCATTTAAAATATTGATTTAACCATTCAGCCACCAGTCTATAAATACAGAGGATAAAATGACGTACATAACAAGATAATATTTTATCTATTATTGTTACATCTTTATTTTAGTTCTCTTCATAGTTTTGGTATTTAAATTTTATTACATTTAAGTTCCCAATAACCGATGTAGCAAAGATTTAGAATAGAGTTAAAAAGTGAAGTACTGTACAAGAATCCAAACCTATTGTTAGGAAGGCTACAGCTAAGAAAACTTAATATGCTCAAAAATTACTCACGAAATTTGTTGGCAGAAATAATAGTCACTTTTATTTAAGTATCGAAGAGAATCTAAAAAGAATTTTAATAATTTTGTGAAAAGAGATTTCAGTCAAGTGACTTAACTCGACTTCAAAGAGTAACATGTCAGTAAATGTTGGGGGTGGGAAGCGTTTTGAGAGAACGGATCGTGACATTTTAACAACGTTTTATTTTACAAATTAAGTTAATTTGTTTACATTTTTAAAACACTTCCAGAGACTAAAATCCTTCTCCTTCAACAATTTGTGTGTGATTTTAATTAATGAAATTGCTATTTCAATTTAAATTAGTTTTATATTTTGGAACACTTTACACTGTGATAATTTTAATTTTAAATTATTATGTTGTGTATTATGTGTTATGAGCTGACATAAATTTTTCCCAATTGTCTTGTATGAGTATAACATGAATCGTTACTTGTTTGTTTCCTAATAAAGCTCTGGCTCAATTAAGATTATTTTATTTCTTTATGATTTTTTATACTTAATAAAAAGAACATGGTGTAAATGATAAACACATAAACTATGATTTTTAAGCATAAATTAAAGGATTTCAACCACATGAACCTAAATGCCAAGTTTCATCCAAAAATATAGGATAATAAGTAAAATATTATTCTCCCCTTATCCTCCAAAACATTAAGATCATGAAACATAACACAGTTTAGGCTAGGCGAAAACAGTTCTCACTTAAGAATACACCTTTAATATACTACTCAGTTTATGTTTCCAAAGATAATCCGTTCTAGGTACGTATTTAATTTTATTAATGTAATCAAATGGTATGTTTAAACAAACAAAAAAACACTCACACAATATAATGTAAATAAGTATTCAAGATGTATTTAGTCATGTATACCAAGAATAAACAAAAAATGGGAAATATATTTTAAATAAATGGTATCAGTGGACTGACCCATAGTTCTTCCCTTAGGTCAATTTAAACGACAATCTTCAATAAAACCAACATATTCTTTAATGTTTGTCTAAATATTATTCAATAATTAGAATGTTAATATTTTTTGTTTCAAGCATAATGATCCAATTTTTGAAAACAACAAGAGAAAAAAAATTAAATTGATTGTTAGAATTTCATGGGGGGAACTACCTCCCCGTCGTAAAACCAAGCTTATTGAGTGATTTTGTTGGGCGGTGTGACCTTAAGCTGCATACAAAGTTTCATGGAAAACAGCTGGTAAATAAGGAAGAAATTGATTTTATAATTTTCCCCATAAGAATGACAATGTACTGACTTTACAACGGACATTAAATTTGACTTTTCTCTGGAACCGTTAGTCGTAGACTAATGATTCAAAATAATAATTTGTTTAGTTTTCAAGCTAGTTTTAATGGTGGTACTCAAATTATACTTTACATATTTTGCAAAAAAATTTTGACATTTTAAAGTTCATAACTTTTGAAAACAGATGTTTTGAGAAATGCGGTTGATGTAATTTTGTCTATTTCTTTAGCCGTTTTTTGAGAAATCTTCATTTTAAGTGTTTTTTAGGGATTTTAGGGGTAAAATATCCTTAAAAATAAAAAAATTCTAAAAAATTTAAAGTCCCGAGATACCGTGGATTATTACCTACAATTTTATGAAAATCGGACTAATGGTCTCGTCTCTAGGCTTCCATACATCCCTCCACATAAAGAAATTACTCTGAAACCACTTTTTATGATTAAGTATAATGGATATATCCACCAGAAACTCAAGATTCGAAAATTCTGATGAAAATAATACGTTTTTTCTTATAATATCGTATAGGGGAAGAAATTAAAAATAGAATACTTAACATTATTTATCATCTGTTTGATTCTGAAACAATTACCTAAATTTGCAAAAATTGGGATAGCCGAAATTATAGTTGCTTCTTTTAGTTCCACACATGGACCTAGATGGCAGCAGTGTGAGGGGCGAAAACGCAGTAATTAGGAGAAGTCCCACGAGATGGCGTTGGGAGAGACTGATTCATCATTAGCTGAGAATGTTCCAACAGAGGCACATATATACGTACACAATACGTATTGAGTGGAGCAGACATACGTACACAATACGTATTGAGAGGAGCAGACAAACGCACACAATATGTATACGAACGTCAAACAATCCAGAGGAATTAGATTAGATTATTGAAATGGCGACCATACTACAAGGTAAGAAATTTAAGCCAAATATGAATGAGGATTGAGTGTAAGATAATTACAAAAAAGCCCCCAGTTTTATCAATATCTGTTTATAGATAAGACAGTTTGCCTATTCTCCATAAGATTAGCGCGGGAAAGAGTATGCAGGGTTGCTGCTGTGAGGGCGATTGAAATACCATAAACAATTATTTATTAACAGATATTGATCAAACGTGTCATATCAGGGATTTTGAAATCCGCTGAGTACGCAGGTCAGCTGCGACGGGAGTATTTTCGATTATACTTACTCTATTTTTGGCCTTATTTGCGGTTAATGGTTATTAAAAAAGCATAAATGAACCGAAGCTACGAAACGTAAAAAATTGCAATAAATTGTTGGAAACTATATTGATAGAGCTTTAGATTAGATTAGATCATTGAAATGGCAACGATAATACAATGTAGGTATTTTAAGCGAAGTATGAATGAGGATTGAATGTAAGATGATTGTGGCACGATCTTGTAGTCTTGTTACTGACTAAGGCTGACATGTTCCTTAGACATGACTGTTAATTAATAGCCTAACAGCCAATGGCAACTAATGGACCTACAGTTTAGTGGAATCCGAACCACGGCCTCTGAATTACGAATTGGTCTAATTATGAGGATGTTTTTTATGGATTAACGTAGTATTCAATAGTGCGGACGTCAATCCACACAAGCACTTTACTTTTCATGTTAGTGAGAACAGTCGGCCAGGAAGGAGTGTCAGTTTGGGAGGGCCACAGAAACAGTTTTAATCAGAGACATTAGGGCTGAGCTGGTCATTAGCTGCAAGTTTCCATCGCCACCTCTTAATATCGTAGCCGGCAGTGTCGTCTATTTAAGTCCTCAACAATGTGTTGGAACAGTTAGTTAGGTACCGTTCTGGGACTCTAAGACGTAGGAGCCATTCGCACCAACTGTACAAAATTAAAATCTATATAAATAAAATTATAATTGTGCCTGTACACTGCTTGTAATTCTAATACAGGGCGAATCACGTAATGGTGGAATAAAATTCATTCCCACTAAACCAACCCAAAGCAATAACGTATAAATATTTTTTAATTTTTTTAAATACAGGGTGTTCCAGAAATTGAGGGTCACTAGTTCGAATCTCGAAAATATCAAATACAAACATATATAATGGTGTGCATCGTATTAAAGCTCTCGCTAATACAGTACCAACATTTTGGCGCAATCAGATCTTGAATACTGGATTCGTTTCAAAATGGCGGCCCTTTCAGTGAAAAAAATCCAATCTTTTTGAAATCCTTGTATTTTTCTTAAAACTCCAGATTACTCTACTCTGATTAAATTATTGCATTCTTCATGAGCTAAGCTTTATTCTGATATGTAACATTACATCGAAAAATAATATAAAAACAAGTTTTTGAAAATATGTACATAGCCAAAACTCAAAACTTTCAGATATCATATGTGTCAAATAGTATATCATTTTAAAGGTATTGCAAAATCAAGCAACTTTCAAATTTAAACCTTATCCATATCTATTTTAGTTTTCGAATTATCAACAAAAACCCTGTTTCTCCCATAAGAAACGCATGTTAATTGTTTAAAATTGAGTTAATTTTCCCTGTTGATTAAATTTAATTAAATGTTAAACAATTAACTTAATTGCTTAGGGTTGGTTTCGTGGGAAGGAATTTTATTTCATCATTGTAGGAGCAACGGTTTGTCTGGAATCAATATTGGACACCTTACGTGACACCCTGTATATGGTTATTTTTATGTCTTATCCTCCAGAAAAGCTTAAATTGGTCTTATATCGATTTTTTTGTCTGCAACCATAACCATAGTCTTTTTGTTACACTTTCCAGTGAAAATGAGTTTAAAGTGAATAAAATTAAATTCTTTATTCTTTTGCCTACCTTGGGGAAAAGGTTTTCGTTTACTTTAAACTGACTCACAAGCTATGTAATTAAAGTAACAAGCAAGAAAACCAGTTTGGAGTGATATTAGCACCACTTTATAGAGTTGTTCAATATCTTCTATTCGACTTTTCCAACGCGTCTGTGTTTTTAACTACACAACGTTTCTGGGGGTGGAGAAACTCCTCCCGTTTTCAAGTGATTACCTAATAATTTACATTAAAAATTGAAAGTTTAAGTTACAAAGTTGGAAAAGTTCAATAAAAGATATTGAATAATTAATAACGAACGTCATTATGAATTTTAAAAACTCTTATGACTTTAATATGTAATACAGTTTTAAAACTTTAAAACTAGTTTTAGTTTTAACCTAGACATATCCATGTCAAAAAGGCAAAAAGACAATTTCCGTTATCGCACACGTCCGTTCCATATTTCGTCAATATTTCTTATGACAAGGTAACTAAATATAGGTAAGAGTCACGAAAAACAAAACAGGTGACGTCACTGGTACAGATTTATGTTTACAATCCAGCTGCCAGAAATGTCAAAATATTTTAAATGGTACGATGATTGATCTTTACCTAGTTGGTCCTAACAATTAGTAATATTTTTTAATGATACTTCGACAGGAATTCTTTGTTTTATTTTACAGCATATAACACATAAGGAAATAATTAAGGAACATGTCACAAGATCGTGCCAAAATAATCTTAGACTCATTTCTAATTCTTGCTTGGCTTTGGTTGCCATTGCAAACGGTAATACTAATACAAACACCGAAGACAGTTTGCCACCATAGTACTGCAAGTCTGTCTCACGATGACGCACTTGCTACGTCGGCCAATGAGAGGGCAGGCTTGTGCAACACGGACCACCGACAGCGAGGGACCTACTTAATTACGCCGTTCTGCAAAACCTCGACTCATTGTTTATACGTTTTGTGAGTCGACAGAATAATATGTTCAACCAATCACAGTCCCTTAATAATTTTATTAGTTGAATATCAGGTTAGGTTTATAATTTGATACTGTTTGTCTTAACAAATGTGTCGCTAATTGATAAACACGTAAATATTTCTGTTCTATTTCGTATTGTGATAATTTGGACTGGCATTTTTTAAATAAAATTCCTCTTTAAAACCCTTACCGAAATAAATTTTGTCATTTTTTGTCAGTAAAAAAATTACCATTAGTAAAAAAATAACTAGCATGATTCAAGCTTAAAATCCAAAATGGTGTCCATTTAAAATTTAAAACTTAAATACTTTGTTAACGGTAAAATTTAAAATGGCCGCCATTTTGGATTTTGAGCTTGGATCATGCTAGTTATTTTTTTAATGATACTAATCTACTAGTGTAAAACACATACCAAATTTCAAAATAATCCGTAAAAAACGTTTGAATTAAAAAATATTTTGTGAAAAATACAAAATGACGGATATCTGAGAAAGTAAGCGTTTTAGGCTATACCTGTAGCAGAACTTTTTTCTTCCTTTTAATGTAGCCAATCACTCACCGAAGTCCTGAAACGTTTTTCATGGACACCCTGTATAATTACAAGCTATGACTATGAGAAAGCAGCCGAATCCACCCTAGAACACATCAGGGAGCTCTGTAGACGACATGACGACGTAGAGGTCTGGAGGCCTAGGCCCATCGCCAACCTGGATGATCCACCGTAGGTGAACAGCGTGACCTGCCCAGCCAAAGCCTTTACACAGCAATGCGTCGACTTTCCTTATTTAAGTTTATGTTTAATATATTTTGATTTTCTGATATTTCACTTGCTCCGGTGTTCTGATTTGATTGTTTTAGCCACTCCAAGAGGTAATCCAGCAGCTACAGCAGTAAACGCTAATTCTGTGATTCGCCCAAATGAAGTCCTTTCGCCCGTATGTAAGTTGCTCATACGTCTGGACGGATGGGGGAAGGTTTAGTTTGGGTATACACCGCTTAACGGTGGAGTCACCACATAACCCTCGCAGGAGCGGGGGTACTCATAAAGAGTTACTACCTAAAAAAAAAATAAAATAAAATTATGACTCCTTTGCATTTTCCTCACCCGGTACCGCTGCAGGTTCAAAGCTACATTTTGCAGGTTTCACTCATTTAATCGTCCAAGATCGCGCGATCGATGGCCACCACGGTAACGGAAGCCGGCAAAAAGCGCGGCAATTAACCCGGAACAATAGTCGGCCAAACAAATCGGGTCCGCTAATAAGCGGCGCGGTGCGTGGCAAAAACCGACGGCTTCGGTAATGTGTATCAATTAGTTGTGACAGACGCCATGTTGCCGCGGCGACTGTGGCGCTAATTGCCGTAATGAGAGTCTGGTCATGCGCATGCGCAAACTGATGAATTAATCATAGTACAACACACCGGTGACGGTCAATTAGGGGTAGCAAGCGGGAGCGTAGAACATAGAGAAGCCGCCGTCGCAGCATTCGACACGCCGCTAACAGACAAGCTGGAAAATCAGCTAACAAGAGTGCCAGCTTTGTTGGTGGACACAATTAGGCTCAAATTTGATTTTTTGTTCAAGCCTGTCCGGTTCAACCTGATTCTGTAGGGAATAAGTAGTGCTTGTCGACGGTTTCGTGGTTTTTGTACAACAATGTTGGCAATGGTTTCAAAGGATTTTAAACTTTTCAATTTTTGGGTTACTTGCATTTTTAATTCATTAATTTACATTTTCGTTTAGGTAGTTGCCTGTTGGCTGTTTGGCTATTAATTAATTAACAGTCCTGTCTAAGGAACATGTCAGCCTTAGTCAGTAACAAGACTACAAGATCGCGCCACAATCATCCTACACTCAATCCTCATTCATACTTGGCTTAAAGTACCTACATTGTAGTATGAATGTCATTTCAATAATCTAACCTAATACTTTTACAATTTTTTTCTTAAATATACAAATGATTTTTGAGGATGATCGCTGATTGTTTTGCAACCAATAATGCAATTTCATAAAGTTCATTTTGGTTAAGGCCGAAACTTTTCTAAAATATCATCATAAATTTTGATATTGTTCCTCTTGAACCAATAAATAAACCAATAACCTCGAAATTTAGAATTTTTTACGTACAAACTAGCATTAAGTCCGTCTTTTGTACGAGTTGTAAGATTCTGTGTTAAGGAAAACTATTCACGTACATAATTAATACTGGTTAAAGTACTCAATTTTCGTTGCTTATTGACCGATTTTGATTTATTTATTAAATTATTGAACTTTGATTTCAATGCATAGGGAACTAAATTTGGCATGACGTTTCATTCTTTTTTAATTTAAAAGTTTTTAATGGCCTCCATTTTGAAATTAAACCTTAAATCGCATCGATATTTTTGTGTAAATTATGTCTTAACTAATTAAAGATGCAGGTGATGTTTCAAAATAATCGATTGAAAATTAACTGATATAAAAATATAAGTATGCGTTTTAGGACATACCCCTCCATAGGTGTCTTTTTTGCTTATTGAAAAATGATCCGATTTATTTTTTAACTGAATATAATGTTTTTATTTGTTTTAAGACAAACTTTGTTTAATAATATTTGAGATAAGACATTTTTCATAACTAGTTAACTACAATATTTATATTTAAAAGTAAATCTAATTTTTTTACAAATTAAAGATAGTATGGTTTTAAAATACAATTAAATAATATAAAAATTATATGATTAAATTTCCAATGTCCATTTATTAATATTTTTTTCATAGAACTTTGGCAAGAAACCTTAAGTTACTTTTGAGCATTATGTTAGTTTATTCACAAAATCAGGAACATTTAAATAACAGTAGGAACAAATACCTGTTTGGAAGACAGAGCAAATAAGGCTTTTCTTTGTGTTAAAACATAAAACATAGAAATAACCAATAATGTTATAATTCCAAGTAATACACAGACAAAACTCTAATTTTATTTAAATAGTAGATAAATTTAAACCAGTTAATTACCGAAATAGAAAGAATCATCAGCTATATTGAGCCACTTCCGACTTTTCTTCAACTTAACAGCTGGATGTCTTCGAGTTCACGAGCTCGCTTCGTTTCCAAGGCTAACCTGTTCAGTTTCGAACCCAATCTCAATTCGTAATTAGACTAATTTATTAATTACCTAACCAAAAAAAAGATCGACCACAGATAGTTACAACATAGAAATTCAGACCCTATCAAAACGTTAAAAAAACACTTGCGTTTGTAGAGACCAATTAAAAGAAATTGTTTTAAATTTAACTACTTAATCATTCACCTCATACATTTTAAACTAATTAAAGAAGTCATTTACCTCATGAAATGTGCTATATTTAACGATGGAATATGCTGAGACTAATACGTTGTTAATTATGCAGCTGGCCGCAGCAAAGCGCTGGCATCGCGTTCATTAAGACGATTAGCAAGCTATACAATTAAGACGGCGTCTTATTAACTAGTCCGAGATATTCGTTCAACAATGAGTTCTCGAGACGAGTGGTGTCCGGCGACCAACTGACTGTCGACCATC
The DNA here is from genome assembly GCA_023375725.1 of Nephotettix cincticeps. Lineage (NCBI taxonomy): Eukaryota > Metazoa > Arthropoda > Insecta > Hemiptera > Cicadellidae > Nephotettix > Nephotettix cincticeps. Next base: position 11,789,670 of record CM041791.1, on the reverse strand, counting down.
TGGCAGTAGGAAGAAGTGACATTCGACGATCTGCCTCTGTACAATCTGTTAAACGCCGTACAAACCTACACCGAGCAGTTATACATCGGACAAAACGATAATGGTTAAACTGATATTGGACAAAAAATCACCACAAAACCTTTAAAGGTTGAATAAAATTGATAGTAAACGAAACATCTCCAATCAACCAAATAAGGTTGAACTGATATTAGACAAAACATTTACAATCAACCGCTAAAGGTTCAATTTATATTGGCCAAACATCTACAGCAACAGATAACGATTGAACTGATATGGGAAATACATCTCCAGACAACCGATCGATGTTGAATTGGTATCGGAAAAAACATCTACAGATAATCGATAACGGTTGAACTTACATTGGACTGACTGATTGGAATCCAGACAACCAAAATTAAGGTTGAACTGATACTAGACAAAACATCTCCAGACAACCGATAACGATTTAACTGATATTGAATGAACGACACCCGAATCCAGTAAAATACAATACAAGGATACAAATGCAAAACACCTCCCGTATAATTCAGTCAAAAAACTACTGCACTTAAAAACTTGAATTTACCTTCCCCTTATGATTGATGTCACCTTTAAGCCGGCCCACACAAAGCACGGTTAGGTGAAGGCTGGAGGAGAGAGCGGGTCCTTCATCCATAACAGTATTAGTGTAATGGCTAAAGACGGGTAGCCTGTATAAATACCGGGGCGCGGGACTCGTAAATCCTGGAGCTAATTGGCCTCGGCGAGCCGTGTTGGGCTGGGCAGACCAGGCCGCCGTTGGTGGCTGCGAGCTAGCACAGCTCGCTTGATCAGTTTAGGAATCGTGGATAGTTGTGAGGGATGGTAGGTGGATCGAATATTCTCTGGCGTGGATTAATATGGTGCGAGTGAAAAAACATACTTTTTAACGTTTATTTGTTAATTAATTGTATCATTATACTTAGGCATAGGGGTTTTCAGTGAAAAACTTTAGAGTTACAGGGTTTCAGTTTCATGAAAGGAGTGTGAGGAAGACTACTAATTCATTTTAGTTGAGTAGGGTCGCTTCGTAACTATCGGGGGATATTTATTGGGAAAACGACCCACCCTGGTGATTACTTTAAGGTGTAAGGTAAGGCTTTGTTACAGAAAAAGACCAGCTTTTCAATTTCTCAGCATCATTCAAACGTAAAGTTAGATTAGGATTAGATCATTGAAATGGCAACCATACTACAGTGTAGGTATTTTAAGCCAAGTATGAATGGGGATTGAGTGTAAGATGATTGTGGCGCGATATTGTAGTCTTGTTACTGACTAAGGCTGACATGTTCCTTAGACAGGACTATTAATTAATAGCCCAACAACCGATGGCAACTAATGGACCTACAGTTTAACGTGGAATACGAACCACGGCCTCTGAATTACATAGTATTCAATAGTGCGGACGTTAATCCACACAAGAGAACACTACACCCACCAACCATCGCTCACGACTATCCACAATTCGTGACCTCCAAGTAGCTAGATTACAGGATGACGCCACCATCCCAGTCTATAGGTTGGTCTGTTAGATGTCATTGGCTGTTGAACAATTATTAACAGTCCTGTCTAAGAAACATGTCAGCCTTAGTCAGTAACAAGACTACAAGATCATGCAACAACAATTATATATTCATTTCTTATTCATACTTGACTTAACAGGAGGAGACAACCGTTGTTGATTCAGTAAACTTGATGGACGTGACCGCTGATACAGGAACTGACTCAATAGTTCACTGTTCTGCCGCTAGAGTTCGCTTTATAGGTAAGCAAGCTCTTTCTTCTACTATGCACAAGTAGCCGAGAGGTTTACGGTGTTAGCTGACGTGTGAAACGTCGAAAGCCTTTCGTAAGTCCTAGGGTTCGAATCCCGACCATGACGCCAATTTGGCTTCCAAACGTGTGGTACAGAAGCGTAAAGGTCACACCTAAAATAACCTGTATAAATGACTACTTTGAGGTGAATATGAGTGAAAGGTGATGTAATTTGTATGCCACATGAAGCTTTAGTACTGAAAACGACAGCCTATTAATCAGGATCACTAATTACTAATTCAGTAAGAAAAGATAGCTAAGTTTTAAACCATCACAAGATTGTGTTAGGATTTTGTTAAGGATATAACCAGCAACATTCAAATTACCAAGCGGGCACCAAACCATTGAACCACAAAGCCAATATTAATTAGTCTATTAATTACTCATCTACCTAATAACAATTATTGCGGTGTGAGTGAGAGTCATTGCAGGAATCAATCGATCGGTTTCGTTATTTTTCCCTATTTTAAATATTTTGAAGAACCAAGATCTCTTCATAAAATTTCACCCTCAAGTAATATAAAGGGAAACAAATCAATTAATTAACTACAAATTACAATACCTATACCACCACATTTAATAATCTTTTTCTAAAAAAAATACACTGTATACAACTATATTATTGTTCCATTTTGAAAAAAGGTTAACTAGACCCTACTGAAAGATGTCTTTTATATTGTGAATGATTTAGAATTTTGGGAAATAATGTGATTACAATATAAAAATCAAGAGTGTTAGGGTATTTTTACAACGTCTAATTCAAAATAATTAGAAATTTTTAGAAAAACAATTGAATAAGGATAAAAAAGACAGTGTGTTTTCTTCCCTTTGGGATATAGATAGATTATGGATATGGGGCATATGTCCTAAGTGTTTTTTCTGTTCCTACAAACATGTGTCTTTATGACGTCATATCCCTTATAATTTTCGAGTGACATAAATTGCTAACACCCCCATAGCTTGGTATTAGTCTTTGTGCAGTAGTGTTAGAGGCAATCCAAAGAGGAACACCATAGTAACGGACAGCTGCTGACTGGTTATCAGAAAGCCATTAGGAACTAGACAGTCAGCTGTGTGAGCTACCCACCACGCTACCTCGCGGCCGAGTCATCAACTAGAGCTCTTGTTCGCTTTGCTTGATGACGGTCCTGGTTGACCTAACTTGGCATAAATCCGTCAAGTTATCTTGAAAAGTTCTAATTCTAATCTGAAATTTTCTACACATTTTTTCGATGCTGTCATATTGTATCAGTAGACAGAGAAGGCAGAATTACTCATGGAGGGTGGTTAGGTTGGGCTATTTTAAGGTTAGGCTATGGATATATAATGGCTAGGTTGAGAATCAGTCTAGGTCATGTAAAAAGGGAGTTCAATTAAATATTTTTGTATTATTAATCTGGGCTGTGTGAGGTATAATAGGATTAGTAGTCTCAATGTAGTCCGGCTTATTTTCAAACAATTTCAAATTGCCAGACACAGAGGCTTTGAACTTTCTATTTCTACTATAGTAATAATGCTAATGAGATCTCACAAGATGAGTTATAACATACATCTTATTGATATTCTAAGGGAACAACAATTATTCTATTTAAATTACTTTTACATATTAAATTGGGAGGATTATGAAACACGCTTTCTTTTGACGTGTCAGGTGAAGGGTTTAGGAACAAGTTTTTGAACGAAAAATTAAGTTGTTAATACATTAAATTATTGGGTGATATTTTCATTTTGACTACTACATGTATAAACTCTGGGAGGGGTGTTGGCAATTTGCGTCACGAGATTATTGTAACGGAAGTGACGTAATATTGCTGTAAGAAAAGCTGTTAACTTAAAACATTCCCTTTGGCCATATCAATATTTTACAACCATTTTCATTATTACTGATAACACAATATAATTTTTCGTTTGACTAGGACGTAACATCGTCCTGTAATCCAGCTACTTGGAGGTCACGAATTGTGGATAGTTGTGAGCGATGGTCGGTGTGTGTATGTTCTCCTGTGTGGATTAACGTCCGCACTATTGATTCTACGTTAATCCACACAATATCCACTCATAATTCAGAGCCGTAGTTCGGATTCCACGTTAAACTGTAGCTCCTTAGTTGTTGATCAACTGTTGGACTATTATAACAGTTGATGAACAAGTCATTAGTCAGTAAAAGACTACAAGATCGCGCCACATAAATATTACACTCATCCTCTTCATACTAAGTGTTGTCGGTAATTTTTTCACAATGTTTTATTGATAAAACTAGTTCACTGAGAATCTAAATTCTACATTGTTTAGAGAAAAATCTTTACAATTTGAATTATATATCTCAGCTGTGTTGGTGATAAGATAAATATGTCAGATATAACTACACAAAGCAATTATTGAATATAAAAGATAAACAGCTGTAATGACTGTAATGTTTAAACAACATGATAATCTGTTTTAGGGAAGTAAATACAAACATTTTTATTTGGGTATTGTTTTTGTACAAATCTTGTCAAGTATAAGAGATTATATCTCTCATATTTTATATTGATATATTATATCAATATATTGGTACTCATTCTACAATTTGGCCTCACTCACAACCGATTGGCTGAGAGCAAATGTTGCCACGGATCGGATAAAGAGCAGTCCAATTATCTGGAGCCCGTCAACAACGGCGGAGTGGAACAAGGCTCTGTGATTGGAACACCTGATGTTTGGCTCAAACAATCGCTCCAGATGGCGATCAGAGTTGTTAACAATCGGATGCATCGATGTATCGATGTATTACAGACTCAATGCTGTGCTACGCATATGAGGAATTCTTTGTTTCAAATTCATTGTTGGTGATAGTAGATTAATGTTAAATTGTTGTTTCAGATATTTCCATTACTACGAGATTACTAAATTAACTGGACTAAGGCGGTATAAAGCTGAAAACAAAAATGTGTAGTTAAAAATACTTAGCAACAGAAGTGTTTCTTGCGCTCTTGAGCTATGTGGTAACTCTTTTTATTTTGCTCTGGTATTGTGTGCGTGACTTTGGTTCTTTTGTCATGTTCTATGTTTTATCTCAACTGAGATCGGGCACAGATTCCAGATCCCGAAACGTCGTGAAATTTTGCTTTACTGTTCGTAATTGAAAATGTCCGTAAATGAAGAATCTGAATAATAAAAAGTCTATATTTAAATAGTTTATATACTTACTTTGTTTAAAAAAATCCATGGTGGGAAATAGCTTAGATATATGGTTAGGCCTAAAAATAATGTTATAGTTCTCTAAACAGCTGTCCTTATGACCTATGACTACTAATATATGACGTCACCGTTTCAAATTATAGTCAGACCGATTACTAATATACCCCTCCCCAAAGTTAAGACATACCCATGTCAAAACAACTGTACTTCAGTTAAAAGTGAAATCAGCCTTAAAAAGATTAAAAAATAAATAATTAGGTATAATATTAATAATATTAATCATTAATTTTAAGCATATTTTAAATTATACTACGTTAAAATATTAACGTGGCCTAATTAGTAAATAATTGAGCTGAGGATGTTTTTTTATTAACTTATTTGTTTTCTCTACTAATTTTGATTTTTAGGTAAGGTAAATTTTTAGTCATTCTAATAAGTATATTTCTTCTTAACACTGTGTCTTACAGCACACAAAAAACACAAAGCTGTACAAAGGACGGACTAACTATTAGTGTGTGAAAGTGTTTGATAACTTTAGTTACAAAATAATAGTTGTGGATAACAGCCGCGACGCAGCGCCACCATCGCAGCCCCCAGGTTACACCGTATTTGTGTTTACTGTTCCCAAGTTTCAAATTAACAGCAAGTTACAGCTCAGACCGCATGTTCCGTAGTCTGTCTCAGCTACAACTACGTCTTAAGTTTAAATTTGTCGTCTTAACTCAAATTACTGCATAATTTAAGGGAATAAGTTAGTAATTTCTTTTCATTTAAAGGTTTTAATATTCTAGGTGTATAGTATTTTTAATATTCCAATTTGGGAAAACGACTATTTTGACAACAAACTTAATTTGTCGCTTATTCGTTACGCATATGTGATTGTTTCATGCACGCTTCCTAAGTGACCTGTTTAAGATAACAATATTCATCCACGTTTACAAAAGTTAAAAATCATAAGTAGCTTTCCCACACTACTTGCATGGAAAACTCAAAATTTCCGATTTAATAACCCTGTCACTCGAGAAAATTTCACTAAAAAAATATGTCAAAGCATATTTATGACTTAGACAAGAAATAAACGTTGAAACTATGTTTTTTAAGATAATTTTTTCACTCGCACCACCTTAATTAAATTAATTAATAATCTTTATTGTTGATGATGGGAATCATTAATTATGTTAAAACTGAATCTGAGCTCTGAACATTTTTTTTAATACACGTTGTAAAGTTGTTATTATATTCATCTATGCCAATTGTAAAAATTGTGTAATATTTTTTCATAACATAGGTATAATATCAAATGGTACTAGTTCAAAAATAGTTTAAAGATTCGATTAGATTATTGAAATGGCAACCATACCTCAAGGTAGGTATTTTAAGCCAAGTATGAATGAGGATTGAGTGTAAGATGATTGTGGCACGATCTTGTAATCTTGTTACTGACTAAGGCTGACATGTTCCTGAAACTGAACTGTCAATGGCAACTAAGGGACCTAGAGTTTAACGTGGAATCCGAACCACGGCCTCTGAATTACGAATTGGTCTAATTATGAGGATGGTCTTTGTGGATCAACGTAATGTTCAATAATACGGACGTTAATCCACACAAGAGATCACTACACCCACCGACCATCGCTCACAACTATCCACAATTCGTGACCTCCAAGTAGCTGGATTACAGGACGTCGCGACCATGCCAGTCAAAGAGTATTAGCTTATAAAATATAGCTTTATGAAAAGTGAACCTAAACACTAAGTAGAAATATATTACAGTACAATTTGAAAAGTTATATTTGATACGTTATCGGTATACTCTTTACACTATTTTTGACTAGCCTAAATTTTTTAGTTTACCGACTCTTGATAAAAATGTCCGACGATATTCTTTGTCACAGTAGGTATTAACATGAATACTGCTATTTAATAATAAAATTATTGTTTCTTAGTCTCGCAAGCTATTTTAAAATAAATATAAATTGAAGGGGTGTATTTTAACATTTTAGTACAGCTAGAGTATTTAATGTGACTTAAAATGAAATTCAACACAATTTGTGAAAAAACTGAAACTGAAAACTGAACAAGCACTAATGTTGAGAACTGCCATTTAAATAATCTTATAAACTAGAATAGCCGCTTACATGCAAACTCTTGATCCGAAGCCAAAGACCACCGAATTGCACAGTAAATCCCGCACTAACCAGCGCGCATTTGTCTAAAATTAGCAAACAAGCAATAACTTGACCGCGCGGCCGAAGTGTAGCCGGGGTAATTAAGGGTAATCCGGGGACAGAAATTTCTGAACCGACGAGAGATGGAAATTAATAGGGGACATTATAGAGCGTGAATCAGCAACAGGCTATAACAGTACATCACAGGTGAAGAAGAGGAAGAAAGGGTCCAAGAACATCTGGTGGAGGAATTACGTAGTTAGCGAGCGTGGCGAGAGGCAGTGCGTTGCCAGAGAGGAGTGTGTCATCTGGACCAGTCACTTGACACGGAGGATGAGTCATGACCGTCTCACTGCTCGTATTTTACACAACTCTAAGAGTTGTTTGGCCGGGAATTCTGGTATGAGAAGAGAGTTTTGTTTTGTGGTGTAAAAAATATTTTTTCTACACCTACTATGCGTATTATGTGGAATAGAGTACTAAAGTAACACTTTTAGTCCCAAGGGAGAAAAAGTACACGTAGTTTTTTTTGTCCCAAGGGAGAAAAAGTAATCGTATAAGAATAACATGGGAAAAAATCGGGAACATACTGTAATGAACCATCAGAAATAATAGCATAATAATGACGGTATTAATTATTTTTTGAACGATCAGCTGATGGTTTGCTTTGATTGCTTTTAGGTTATGTCAGTCAACTTGGAAAATTATAGTGATTCAGGTTAATTAATAGTGAAAATTGTGTAATTTTTTAATTAGTTTTGTAAAAACATGGCTAACATATACAATAACTATTTTTTACTTTTCAGTACCAATTAACCTAGATGTCAATTTTATTTATGTGTATTTTTTTAAAATTATACATAAATAAAATTAAAAAAAAAAAACAAAAAAAAAGTGTAGTTAATGAAGGCCGATTGTGTTACCAAACGATCTTGTCCAAGATATTACAGAAACAACCAACTCCGCCGAATGTTTATAATAATCTATATGAATAAAATTAGAGTTTTGTCTGTACAATGCTCAGAGTTATTCATTTTTTAGTTATTTTTACGTTTCGTGCGTTAGAGAAGCCGAAACGAGTCTTGTGTCAATATGTGTTTGTCTTTCTGTGAAGCTCCAGGAGGCATTTTAAGCCGTCTTCTCCGAAAAAAAATTGATACCAATTAAACTTATTTCATACATTCTCTACATTCCAGAGAAGGTTTTTCAAAGATTAACATTGTCTGCCGCCCCTTAAAAGGTAAATAACGAGCATTTAAAAACCCACTTTTTACGCGATATTAGTTGCTTTCATTTATCAATGAACCACCTACTGGTAATAATCAGCTGTCTTTGTAGTTTAAAGATTTAATATAAAGAAAAACAAGCAGCTATCAAATCAATATTAGTTAGTTTATATTGGTCATTGATTTTAAACGCATTCATACTATATTAAAAAGTTATTTTAACGTATAAAGTTATAAGAATGTTTTAATTGTTAAGTAATGCTAAATAATAAAGCTGGGGATTGATTTATTTTCTTTTTACTGATTTGTTTAGGATTTCCGGTTTACAGTTTGGTATGATAATAATTTTTCTTTAAACTGAATCCTACAACCTTTACAAAGGACGGGCTTACTGCTAGTTAGATAATAATTACGTTCGTTATCGCGTTGACATAGCTCATATACCTTTATAATATACTAGCTGACCCGGCGAACTTCGTAACGCCTAACAGTAAATACATGTTAACTTTAAGATAGGCCATGTCCTGAAGTCGAATAGCATTACGGATGGTTTGATTGTGAAAGGTTAGATATTCTGGGTCGCGGCATAGGGAATAACAATACTTAAACTTATTAATAATATTTCCATAAAACAAATAAATCTGAGTGGATTAATTCACAATTTTCAAATCCAATCCAAATCCAAACTAAACCTAACTGTAATACGGCTTTTATAGGAAATTAAAGAATGATTCAGGTGGCATTGGATAGTAAAGCATATTGCTAATGGCATAATGCTTGGAAAGTAAACCAATCAGCTGTAGCTAAGAAATCAAATGTTTTCATTTTAGACATTTTGTAAACAAACTTACTATCCATAAGGTTAACATTAGAAATTTAAAACGCCATAAAATAGAAACTTATGGGGTTTTCAAAAATATTTTTTCACTAAAACCTTCCCGGACACATGTGGAGCAACTTCCTAAAATTTCATGGCGATCGGATGAGTTGGCAACGCATAATGTGAATAGCTCACTTTCTAGGAAATTTAGTAACTAGATACTGTAGATCGTTAGACATCACACACTTTCATGACACAAAGTACAAAACAACGTTTAAGTTAAGTTACACAGGTATTAGACTGTTCGCGATTCTTCAACCGAAACTTCTACTCTCCACACGGAAAAGTCTGCGAACCACACACAACTTATTAACTCGCTAAACCAATTACATTATTCGAGCGAGATTTTATCTCTTCAGCCGGAGATTGTGAAGCTTCTTCGCTTTATTTGCCGAGCTGAGAGATTTAGTGAATTAGTAACGTCGCATTGTTCCGTGGGTAATGTCATCATTAAACACATTGTTATAATGTTATCATTAACACAAGTGTTATCTGTGTTAATGTATAACAGTACTTGCTATCAGGACTGTTGAAGTTAATCTTGGATCAAGACTAGGGAAGTTAAAAGTTGGATTTAAAAGTTTCACACTCACAGATAAAGTGGTAACTCATGTCAATTTTAAGCCAAATTTGAATCGAGGAAATATTAAGATGATTTCGCGATCTTGAACCGGCTATGAATGAGCCAAGTCTTTGCTAATACCATTATTTCACAATGGACGTTACAGGATGTACGGCTAGATGGAATGGATTTTTCCAAGTAGAATGTTTGAAAGACAATGATACAAAAGACAAGACAACACCAACAAATATAGGTCAATATGGTGAACTGTTGAAGTTGTTACGTATTGTCAACAGAAATTGTTTATACAAAGTCCTAAATATTAATAAACTTCATGTTCATGCAACTTCATTCATAAACTTCATATTCAAACTTATTTATATAGATTATAAATTGAAAGTTACAAGTCTTATCTGATTTCAAAGAAATATAAATCGTTAATTCTTTCCTCAAGAAGTTAAGTATGGGTTTAAAAAATAAGACCAATACAATTCATAATATTGTACCTCTAAACATAGTTCAAACTTAACAACAGACAGTACTTAGACGGTTAGTAATCACACACTTGAAAGGAATTGGGTATCAGGCGTTGTGCTTTGTTATTCTTCGTCTGTCTTCGCCCGCCACCTCCCCTCTCGCCCTTCTCTAGCGCGCTTTATCCCTCACCTCAACAGCCCGGCACGAACGAAATCCCGGAAATCCCACCAGGGAGAACAGCGGTTGCCAAAGTCCGCACCACGGGTTGTGACACTTTTATAGCCCTCTGCGATGACGAATGGTTAGGCGATTGCCAAAAGTCACAGTATTCAATAGTGAGGACGTTAATCTCACAACTATCCACAATTCCTGACCTCCAAACCTGGTAAAAAATATCGTTTTGTCCATTGTTTGAATTTAGTTTTATATTTTATTGAATATACGTTCCGAATTGGTCTAGATAAGTGGAAATTGTTTAATGGTGTCTGCTCTTATCACACACTATTCAATTGTATTATAGTAAAATTTATAATTTTTTAAGTATAATAATTATTAATTCCCACTGACAAGATATAAAACTTGGTGGGCTTGAATGTAGTTTGAAATTCAAAGAAATTATTTAAACCTGTTCAATACATAACTTAAATTGTTCACAAGAAAATAATATCCTCTTAGCAAAAATGGCAAATTATAATGCTTCAGATGCTTCTAGACGCAACAAACCACGACTCTCAATTAGAAGTGCCACCAGAAGGGTAGGAAATGCCTGAAAAGATCCTTGATTATCACTTTAGAGGCCCAATTCCCTTGTTCCTGTCATCCGCGTTTCACGCTCAATTAAACGGGTCCACTTTCCCCACTTACTGGTCAACTATCTGGCCTGTCCATGATCAACGGTTCCAAGGGCTTAAGCTGTCTGAGGATGAGCTCTGCATACAATACTTCACACTATTACTGGATGCACTCAGTCGTTCAAAATGTGTGAAGGGTTTTAAATAAAATACTTGTAGACATATAAAACTGTTTGACTTTAACTTTAGGGTTGTTTTGGCTGTCCTATCCTAACCCAACTCTCTTACATTGATATGTCCCTTACGCTGTATATGTAGATAGTGATTTATGATCAAACAAAGCCACATTTTAATTTATGTACATTTTAAGGCGATATACCCAGGTAGGTAGTAATATTTTAAGGCAAGTATAAATGAGAAATAAGTATGAGGTGATTGTATTGCGATCTTGTAGTCTTGTTACTGACTAAGGCCTTAGATAGGATTGTTTAATCATAACCCAACATCCAATAGCACCTAAGGGACCTACAGTTTAACGAGAGATGCGTACCACTTTTGCCTCTGAATTACAAACTGGTCTAATTTTTATACTTTTAACTGAAATGGCGACCTAACCACGTAGGTATTTCAAGCCAAGTATAAATGAGGAATTAATGTAGGATGATTGTGGCGCGATCTTGTAGTCTTGTTACTGACTAAAGCTGACATGTTCCTTAGACAGGACTGTTAGTTAATAGCCCAACAGCCGATGGCAACTAATGGACCTACAGTTTAACGTGGAATTCGAACCACGGCCTCTGAATTACGAATTGGTCTAATTAGAGGATGGTCTTTTGGTAATTATGAGGATGAACATAGTATTAATTAGTGCGAACGTTAATCCAAACTTGAGAATACCACATCCACCATCACTCGTAACTATATACAGTTCGTAACTACTAAGTAGATGGATTCATTGACACCAGAATATAAATTTAACTTAATCTGAAATAATTTGTTTAATCAGATATTACTTAGGAGTTTGCAAGTCACGGCACTCCATAATGACCTATACTAATTACTAATTACTAATACACACTTCCTTCTCAAATGTCATCTTATCTCCACTTGAAATCCAACCAAGAAACTGTCACCGAGCTACAAATTTCACTTAATCGTTGACATTTAAACCACCGATTGTTCTCAACAATGGCAAACGTACCACGTGATGTCGCAACGTTGGCAGCACTGCGGTCCATCAATCACAGGGTCCAGTCCTGCCAACCACGGATGACAAGTGACGCTTGCGTTTTCTTACTCTGTGGTCAGATCAAACAAGATGGCGGCGATAGGCGTGCATAACCGGCGTGACGCGTGACAGACCCACGTAACGCCCACGAGGCATTGTCCGGGTGATTAGGCGTACACCGACACCGACGGTAAACAAAGAACGAGGAGGTGAGGCAGGGCGTGTGCCGCGACTGGTTATGAGCGGTGATCCACGAGCTGCCGCTTTGGTTCACTGTCAAATCTACACAAATGAGGCTGCGACGCCAGTCAGGTAAATCAACGGACTCGAGATTATTTATACTATTTTAAACCGTAGTCAGTAAAAAAAGAATTGTGTGACAGGGTACTTTAACAACGTCTAGATGAAATTTAAGAATTTTGAAGATATACAACATAGATTGAGATTAAGCATCAGCTATCGACTCCAAATTGGTATCTTTTCCGTTATACGTATACGACTGTTTGAATAGCTAAAGGTTTTCTGGTGTTAACAAATGTAATAATTGGAGATTTTTAGTATTTAGGTTCATTTTTAAGTCGATTTCACACATAAATTACCAAAATAGATCAACTTATTGAAGTAATTTGGCAGAAACAATGGTTTTCTAAAGGATATTGACAGTATAAACGTATTATTAACTAAATTCAAATACAAAAAACTAACCTAACTAAACTTCGAGTCTCTAGTAAACATAAAGTAATTTAGTGGTGTACGTATAATGAAAAGTCCCCGTAGTGCTTCCGTTGTATAGTAAAATCATCCAGTTGATGGAAAATTCTTCCTGGAAATTTGAACAATAAATTCCAGATAGTCACGTTAAAAAGCTTTGGAGACTTTATGCGGTTGTGTTATTAATAATATTATTATTGACCTTTTCAAATAGGGACCTGTCCATTTAGGTATTATAAGCCTGACAGCCTTATAACGAGTCAACTTTCCCCACTTACTGGTCACCTATCTGACCTGTCCATGATCAACGGTTCCAGAGGGTTTATTCTGTCTGAGGCTCAGCTCTGTATACAACATTTCACACTATTGCACAACCCTACGGGTTGTCTTTGAGTCTTCGTGACGAGTGGACGTGTTGCGTTTCTTGTGTGTGTAATTATTAGTGAATAGTATTGTTTGTAAGTATTTTTTTAAACGTTTTGTTTTCAGCTTTATACCGGCTTAGTCTCTACTAATCGTGTTATGTTTTAGTTACTAGCTCACCTGAGAACGGGATCAGATTTCAGATCCTGTTCGTGAAACTTTGTTTTCTTTAAAATTGTGGCGGAACATGTCCGTAATAAAAATTTAAATAACATAAATCCACCATCACCAATAGTGAACATATAACAGAGAAATGGGCTAGGCTATGAATAAAAGGATTGGTTGAAGTAGTGAGCGTGAACTAGGCTCGGTCAGCTGAAACTACAAAGGTGAGAGGGAGGCTTCCTTACAGGCCCTTGACTTGTGGAGAATCTGAGGTCTCCAGATAGACCTCGAGCCATACCATTTGAACTTTGCAATACTGCAATAAGTTCACCAGGTGGTGAGAATATTATTTTCACTTTGAGGACTTCAAGATTACATTAGATTGGATTACAATTTAAAATGACGACCTAACCAGGTAGGTAGGTAAAAATGAGAAATGAGTGTACTAATAGTGATTATAATTTGACACCTCGACAGACTAGTTTACGACTATCGTGTGGTCAGTATGTGTAGTCTATTACCTAATACCTTTCTGTAATGATGTCCAACCCAGGTGGGTATTTGAAGCCAAGTATGAATTAGAAATGAGTGTAACATGAATGTGGCGCGATCATGTAGTCTTGTTACTGACTAAGGCTGACATGTTCCTTAGACAGGACTGTTAATTAATAGCCCAACAGTCAATGGCAACTAAGGGACCTGTAGTTTTAAGCAGAGTCCGCTCCACTGCCTCTGAATTACGAACTGGTCTAATAATGAGGATAGTCTGTACGGATTAACGTAGTATTTAATAGTTTAGTGCGGATGTTAATCTACACAAGAAAACACTACACCGACCATCGCTCACAACTATCCACAATTCGTGACCTCCCTGTAGCTGGAATACAGGACACGTTAGTTAAGTATGTGTCACTGATTAAAAATAGAAAAGGCCAGATAGAATCACACTGGTCATTTTAGTACACAAAATGTTTTCATTATATTTTTATCATGTTTCATGCTGAGTATAAGGTAACAGTTACGTAAAGCAAACATAAAAGAGGAGATATACAATAGAAGTTTGAAGAAAGCCGATAGTAATACATCGCTAGATCAGAACTTTGACCCCATACATACACGTATACACTATACATAAACATATTTACTCAAGACATCTTTGCGTCAGAAGAAGTCCTGTAATCCGGCTACTTGGAGGTCACGAATTGTGGATAGTTGTGAGAGATGGCCGGTGGATGTAGTGTTCTCTTGTGTGGATTAACGTCCGCACTATTGAATACTGCGTTCCCCCACCAAAACTAGTGGACAAATTGTTGTTCGGGTCTCATACGTTAAACTGTAGATATCTTAAACTTTATACCATCGGAGTATTAGCATGTTAGATTAGATTAGATTACCACAAGGTAGGTATTTTAAGCCAAGTATGAATGAGAGTTGATTGTAAGATGATTGTGGCGCGATCTTGTAGTCTTGTTACTGACTAAGGCTGACATGTTCCTTAGACAGGACTGTTAATTAATAGCCCAACAGCCGATGACAACTAAGGGACCTACAGTTTAACGTGGAATCCGAACCACTGCCTCTGAACTACGAATTATAGGACCATGATTACAATATTACACCACAATCAAATTATATTTATCTCTTATTCATACTTGGCTTAAAATACCTACCTTGGTAGGTCGCATTTGCAAGAACTAAGTTAAAAGAATGTGAACGAAACAATATAAAATAGATCTGATTAACTACAGACAATAATCCAAAGGAATGTTTTGAGGTTTTGACTAAGAAAGCGAGATTTATTAGTACAATTAGTTGTAAAATATTCTGTTTAGTCTGCAGTTTTGCCTGAGAGGCTGCAGCGCTGGCGTCGCTCCAGAAGTAATATTAAACCCCTTGTCAACAACGTCGCAGATAGTTGTCTCCTGGACCGCCTCCGGTTACCAACTTATCAGAGTGCACGATGGCATATAATAAATTACTACTAATTAATATTAATGACCCTAATTAATGGTTACCTTTTACCTTTATCTTTAGTTATATTACATTCTTTGACATAAATATGTCTTACCTCTGGGGGTGTTAGCAATTTGAGCGACCAAAATTTTAAACAGTGACGTAATTGGTCATAAGGTTAGTGACGTCATAGTTTGGTTACGCAAACAACTGTTAAGATAAACTATTTCCCACAGGGATGTAAATATATGTACAAACATTTTTTAAATGGCGACATATCCAGGTAGGTATTTTAAGCCAAGTATGAATGATAAATGAGTGTAAGATGATTGTGGCGCGATCTTGTAGTCTTGTTACTGACTAAGGCTGACATGTTCCGTATACAGGACTGTTAATTAATAACCTATAGTTTAATGTGGAGTCCTAACCACTGCCTCTGAATTCAGAACTGGTCGAATTATGAGCATAGTCTTCGTGGATTAACGGACGTTAATTCATACAAGAGAACACTACACCCACCGACCATCGTTAAAACTATCCACAATTCGTGATCTCCACGTAGCTGGATTACACGACACGCTAAGGTACCAGTCTAAATTATTAATGGGTAACTAAATAATTAATAAGCATAATAAATAATCCAACAACCAATGGCCTAAGGTTTACGGGACCTAATGTTGAACGTGAAATACAAACCATGATATTAGCGCTGAATCATGTAGTGGTTAAATTGTGTGGATGGTCTCTTCATGTGACCGAAGTATTCAATGTTGTGGACGTTTCTCCGCACTAGGAAATACCGCTTATAACAATCCTGTAACGTCCTGTAATCCAGCTACTTGGAGGTCACGAATTGTGGATAGTTGTGAGAGATGGTCGGTGGATGCGGTGTTCTCTTGTGTGGATTAACGTCCGCACTATTGAATACTACGTTAATCCACAAAGACCATCCTCATAGTTAGACCAATTCGTAATTCAGAGGCCGTGGTTCGGATTCCACGTTAAACTGTAGGTCCATTAGTTGCTATCAGCTGTTGGGCTATTAATTAACAGTCCTGTCTAAGGAACATGTCAGCCTTAGTCAGTAACAAGACTACAAGATCGCGCCACAATCATCCTACCTTCATTTCTCATTCAATTGGCTTAAAATACCTACCTGGGTAGGTCGCCATTTCAATTAAAAGTAAAGTATAAAGTAATCCACAATTTGTTACCTCCTAGTAGTGAATGGTTTCACTTCATTGTTGGCAAGGCTTAGTAAAAAACTATTGTATCTACTCCCCTGTGGGATATATCCATTACTTAATCTCGGACATTTCTACAGTGAATGTTTTCAGTTCATCTAAACATCTGTTCTTATAACCAAAGTAATGTCTTATATGACGTAACAAAACATCAATGTCAAAATCAAACTATAAAAGGTTCACACAATAAAAGGTTTAGACCGCTTCGAATACAGTAGTTTAAATCCCAAAACTTTGAAAAATACGTCTCATTACAGATACAGTGTACTCGAGCTTGGCTGCATGACAAGAGGTGGTGCCTGCCTCTATATCTGCACCAATGAGCATCTCAGCCTCATTGATATACTGTTATAGCCCTGTTATAATTACCCACTTTAACGTCAGTCGTTCCAATCATTCATCGCTTCAGCAAATTACCTCCAGGATTACCCTAATTCGTTGGTTGCATCAGCTGATGCTTTATAGACTTGTTGCACTCTAAGCTAAAATTAAACTACACTAATGGTTGACGTTTATTTGTTTTGCAACGCAATTATCTTTCTGTTCTAATTCTGTAACTGGCCTAACTGACTTCCTTTAGAGATCTGCAATGTATAATTAATTTTATGGGTACAGCAAATAAATTGGAACACTATTAGATAGATGCTGAAAATTTTCAAAAAAAATGGGATATTAATTTAAAAGTTATTTGTTTCGACCAAAATAAAATGTATGCTAGATTTAAATAGTACTAAAGTATTTGAAATTTTAGATTTAAAATATTATTTATTCTATTCTACAAATGTCTACTGAATACATTACTTCATAAAAGTTAAAATTTACCAATTTATGTACTCTGTAGGACTTCACGCGAGAATACAATAAGTGTAATACATGCATTATTTAAACAGATGGCAACTAAGGGATACAATTAACGTGGAATCCGAACCACTATTAGATTGGTCTAATTATGATGGTTTGAGGATTAACGTAGTATTCAATAGTGCGGACGTTAATCCACACAACAGAACACCACATCCACCGACCATCTCTCACAACTATCCACAATTCGTGACCTCCAAGTAGCTGGATTACAGGATGACGCCACCATCCCACAACTTCCTAAAATTTCATGGCGATCGGATGAGTAGTTTGGCAACGCATAAAGGACATATATATACGTACATACAGACATACATACATTTATTTTTATGTATATACAGATGAAAGAAAATCTACAAAATCAATTTGAAAAGTTGTAAAAATTTTAGCGATTTCCTTAAAATATCTTCAAGGGAAAATCTAAATATCTACTCACTTAATAACGGTAAAGGAGTGGGAAGTTTAAATGAGATGAATAAGAAGCGGACGATGTCATCAGGAGGGGTCCGCCGCCGTGGCGCGACAACCCCCCACTACGGGGGGGGGGGGGTGAGCAGGAGGGGAGGGGGAAGACGTTAATTTGTTTGATGATGCAATTCCAGTCTTTCTTGTCGATTGCTTCCCTTCCTGGAATTATTATTGTTTACTTCTGGTTAAAATGTTTCTTCTAGAGAGGAAAATTAAAAAGTAAGCAATAATTTACACTGCTTACGTGTTTCCTTGATTATTTTAAAATTTACAATAAGGATACACTGAAAGGTCTCTCTATTTACTTCCCTGTGGGAAATAGGTTAGATTATGGATATGTATAAACGGAATGTTTTCAGTTCATCTAAACAGCTGTTCTTATAACCAAACTACAGTATGACATCTCTAACCAAAAGACGAATTACAAATTTTCGTCTGCCCACCCCAAAATTAAATCCAATCTAATAAAATCTATTTTTTTCATAAATATAAATCAAATTAGAGATTTGTCTGCACATTGTTGTAATATTTTTGGTAATTTTTTAGATTTTATATCTCATAACAGTCGAAATGGGTCGTTTCATCAATTTCTGTCTTTCTGACAAGGTTATTTTGTAACCATCCTCCGTAAAAACGATACCACTCATTTCGTTAATAGACGTTGATTTGTTTAATGATGCAGTAATGTAAGCATTATTAAAATACACTGCTCCTTAAATATTTTAAAAATTGCAATAATGATAAACTGAATTTTGCTAATGAAATCTAAAAGCATTAAAGAAATTTAAATTTAAACCCAATCTAATAAAATTAATTTAGTATCATCTATTTACGGCACATAAAATTGGAGTTTTCCCGTACATTGCTTGGCGTTATGGTTTATTTTGTTATTTTTCGTTTTATACCGGAAAACCCCCGAATTTTTAATTTCTGTCAGCCTGTGTGGCTTGAATAAAGTCTTTTTGTAATGATTCTCCGTGAACCGCCCACAATAATGAAACATTTTCATTATTATATACCTGTAAGAGAAATCTTTGTTAGTTTAAACTGGTCCAAAACCTATTAAATACAGGAGTGAGCTCTCAAAATCCAAATTTGGAACGATATTAGGAACATTCTTTCTTTTACCAGTGAGTAACTTTAAACTACACGGTGTTACTGAACTTATATATAAATAAAATAGAGTTTTGTTTGCTAATTGTGTGGATTTATGATATTTTATTTTATTTTTAAGTTTTCTACCCAAGAAAAGTTCGGATAGAAATTGAGATAAGACCCAGTCCGTCTATCAATCTGTTTTTCTGTGACTTTAAACAAGTTATTTTTGTATTGAGTCTCCATGAAAACCTTAGCATCCTCAGTTATGAAACTTTACATTATTGTATAGGCCTTTTGAAGTAGGTTTTTGATTACTATGCCAATGTACTACCAAGGTACAATGAAAGTAAAATAACTGTTCCCAAACACCCTAACTGCCAGTGTATAATGAAATGGGATACACTAAAAATTATTTTCCGATATTTTTCATTCAAGTAAAGTATATTTTTAAGTACAGTATATTAAATCAACTATGAGTTAATGTTTATTATATTATACGCTGGTATAAAAATATTTTGTAAATTTTGTAAACCTTTTTGAAAATTAAGTTTAGCCAAATTTGAATAGTATGTAGTAAGGTTTTAATGGTACCGCAAAAATCATGCCTTAAAGAAAAATACAATAAGTAAATAGGTATTACTTCCATAAAAAAAGTACAATATCAAATTTCATAAATATAAAATTAAAATTTGATGTTTAAACTGTCCATAAACATAAATTATTTGCCTTTCTATAAAATAACATGGAAAGATGTAGTTTCTGCTGTACAACACTGAATTTTTTTTACATAATAAATTTTTACTTAACTTTATACCAACTATAAATCTTTAAAAAAGTTTTACTATATGATTATTAAAGAGTAATTTTTAAGATATAAAATAAAATTGATTTTTAGATAATGATAGATAAAAAATGAGCTACTATCAAGTTTTATCTTTATTTATTGGAAATTATTTTTTTACTCCATGAAAAATGAGCATACACTCTGTGTTTAGATTTTTTAATACGTAACGTTAGAGATGAAAATTTAAGGAACTTATTGAGTTTTAATGATTATAATGGTGAAATATGAAAGTTTTAAAAATAACTGTGAAAAACGCAAATAAAAAAATGGGAAACAAAAACTATTTTATTACCGATATGTCTGTTTCATCAAAAAGTAAATCATTTAAAATTTTATTGATTTATTTTTATTATTTTACAGACACAAAAATTATAATATTAATATTTTAATATTTTTTTATATTTTTAAATTATAAGCAATTGTTTTTTAACTAGAAGAAAAAAATCATATTTAAGTAAATAGGTAAGTACGCACTCCAGGTGAAAAATAAAAAGTACATCAAAAATAAAATTACTGTTAAATGTAAATTAAAATCAAATGATTTTTTAATAGAGAGTTTAAACTTGATACGGTACAATAAATGGTAATTATAGCATAGCCTTTTTAGAGCTAGTAAACCTTATTCACGGTAGAATGCGTCTGTAGCAAATCGAAATTCTATGAGTAAACAAGCGTGACGTTAAAAGAAAAAAAATGTTTTGGATCAAGGTTACAAACTAATTTTACTAAAAAGCTTCTTTACGACAAGCATAAATAACCTTTTCCATTAACCTAAAAAGATTTATACAGTCATTAGTGTATAAGAAAAAGTTTTACTCAAAACAATAAAGTGAAACTTAAACCATTGCAACTGAAGAAACTGAAGAAATAGCTTGTGGTTAACGAGGACGCGGAGAGCGGGAGAACGATCAGCTGATTGAGAAGCGGAAGTGGTGTTAACTACAACACGCGCCGCCTCCACGACTTCCGGCGCGGCGCCTTTCTGAAGGAACCATTCTTAATGCTTCCAGCTGTTTATGATCTCAAACACCGCGTTTAAAAGGTGAAATTCTGTTTAATTAATTTTATTTTCGGGCCTACTTTATGTTATTTAACAGGGTAACATTTCAAACTAAATTATTTCAATTAGATTTTCAGTTTGTTTTACTGATTGAATATCATAGAATTCATAAAACATGCTAATTTTCAGTAAAGAATTTCAAACTAAAACTTTTATTATAGAATATATAATTGTTAAATACATTTCCACTGAAAGTACAGTAATATACATTTCAATTAAATATTAACATTTCTCCAGTTACAATGAAATTATGATTAACCTTTAATTAGACTAACTTTCTCTTATCTTAGGGTACAAATTAAATTATGGTTCAATCGAAATGTTTTACTGAATTTCAGTTTGAAAACCTAACACTATTTATTTTTAAAATTACAAAACCTCTTTCTCAATTCCAATATGTATTCGATATAGGCTCCCATCGTAACAAAAATAAATTTAGTAACGAGACTTTAAATATATAAGAAAACGTTTTTAATATAAATAATAACCCACCTTATTTTAATCCTAAATTAATCGTCAACATTTTCCCCTCCATTACAGTTTTCAATTTTTAATTCAATAAATAAATTGTCTTTCATACTACGTTATAAAGTTGTACATTTTATAGTGTGTAAACAGCGTGGAAGTGTATTTCATTTGTCAAGTTGGCAACAGTGTCGCCCCACGTGATCGAGCCGGGAACTATTTATCACTCCGTGACAGAAGCCAATAAAGGGCGCGAAGACACGAGTCCTGAGCAGGAAGCTCACTCAGTGACGGAGGAAATAAACATGACAGACTAAACACAACCAAGCGACTGCGATACCTGATCCGGTCGATTATCGCAATCGCAACAGGTATTCGATTAATTGTAAACTATGGATTATTTATTCTTTTATTTTTTAACTACGTATGTTCTTTAAGGTGAATGTAGTAATTTATTAATTTTTATTACTATAAATTTAAAAAAGAATAATATAAAATATAATGAAAGGCTGTAGTGCTTCCGCCATCTTTGATTTTGAGTATCACTCGAGTGTTGTATTTCGGAAATTACATTTTCCAATTTTTTTTATTTTCTATCATAAAAAAGACATTAACTTGTTCATTTTCAGACATAATTGCGTCGAAATTATATTTTCATGAGAAAAATAAACACTTTACTACTGTGATTTGTTAGGTAATCTCTTTACCTTTAATTTTTCACCCCAACAATTTTTTACGACAATCGAAAGATTAGTGATGCTGTAACATTTTTAATATTTTTTATAGCAGTAACACGAATATTTTTAAACTCACATGGACCAAAAAATGAGCAATAATTGCTTTAATTAACATAGTTTTATCATTTATAAATAATTGTAATATTTTATTAAAAGAAAAGCTGACAATTTATGACAAATGTCATTGGCAAAATCATTTTAATTATAAATCATGACAAACCATTTATGTTTACGAAACCTTTTACTGTTTGTGAAAAGTAAGACACATTTTTAATTTATTGAACCAAACAAAACTTACGACTTGATGATTCAGAAATCGATTTGTCCAATAATATTACCTGAAACAGAAAATATATTTTGGTTAAATTTTGAACAAAATAAAAACTGAATTTAAGAGTTAGGTAATTATATTTTTCACAAATAATCTAGTAGTTTACCTTTTTCTCACCTCAACAATCTTTTACGACCATTATGTGGAAAGTAATGCAGTCACAAAACTAACATTGTTCTTACGGTGCTTGCTACTTCTGAAGATTCTTAAGTATTTAAACTATTGAAATATATATATTATGATAAGTACACATTGTATGAAATAAAACAGAATAAATATTGTCTTCAAATAATGAGTTAAATTATTTACTGTACGTGGTAATCGCAATAGGCCTACTCATATCATTTTTGGGGAGAATATTAAACTATCAGTTTCAGGGGTCCCCCAAAAAATTGTAACAATTAGTTAAAAAAATATTATCTCTTGTTATTTGAAGAAACTGAATGATTTTTTTAACCAAAATGAAGAAGTATTACAGTTACAGTAGCAGTCATATATATTTTTTCTCATTTGGAAAAAAAGAATAAGATCGAACAATTAAAGAGGACTAAGGCAAACAAGTTAAAGTAGTGGAGCGAGACGCTAAGTGGCGTTTGAGGATCGGCAAATTGACGCCGCCACTAGGAGTCGTCCTGCTGTAAGCAACTATTGATTCCCGGATAATCAATCTGTTATATCTCCCCCCTCTCTCTCTCTCTCTCTCTCTCACTCTCCCCATCCCACCCACACGGGTCGCAATTACCCGACAGGCAATGTACACCCAATTTGAGCTACGTCGTTGACGTCGAATAAGTGTCGGCGTGGTGGTGTACTACGACACCGATTCCATTTAGCTGAGTCTAAAAGCTACGAAAAAGAAAAATCGGAAACAGAGGAAAAAATATCTGAGAAAACTAATAATAATATTTATTTATCTTCAATATTACAACGTATTACAAAATGTAGTTAGCTTTTGAAATTGCTCAATGTTGAGGTACAATAATATAAATCAATAATAAACTTATCAATAAAGACGAAAAAACAAAAACTAAATGAAGATGAATAATTCACACCAAAGAGAGGAATCAACAGTCTGTGATACGGTTGTCTCAGAAATTACACGATACTAAGCAAAATGATCCTTTTAAAGATACAAAGATTTTTTTTAACAAGGTGTAATTAAGCTATATAAAACGAAAAATATGAATAAAGTTTTTACGAGTAGTATAATTATATATAATCAACAGATCCGGAAACTAATGTATATATTTATTTATAAATATTCACTTCACCCACATTTCGTACCCATTGTTCATTACTTCCTTCATCGATATAGTTTACCTTTTCTCCTTAAATTGTTTTCATTGTTTTTATGATTAAATGAATAGGTTTTGAAAGATAATCTCATTGTATAATCTTTATTTCGTGCTAAATTATATTTTTCATCGTACACCCCAATAAACTGCTGTTTCCGATCTGTGATCAGCTGTGATGGAAACTAATCAATATCAAACAGGCTTAGTAAAGAATTTAGATAAAACTGGAAAAGTGAGTATTCCCGAAAGTAGGTTTCAAAATATTGAGACCACGTGCACTTCTGTATACTTATTTACAAATAAGCAAAACAGCTGATCTTTCTAGCAATATTAAAGAATTAAACAATAACAAACACATGTACTGACAGTTTACTTACTGTTTGTTATTAAAACACACTTTTGAATTCGATTAAGATGGGTGAATCAAATAATGTGATTCTAACATTCGATTGTAAGCAGAATTTTGTGATTGTGATTATATCTTGTGATTCTACCTTGAAAAGAGCTAATTAATTAAAACAGTTGTTACCTGACAATTATATGGAGACGAATATAGGAATTTAAATCCTCGTAGAAAATGTGGGTGTATTAAAATGTTTTTGGACACTCTGTATGATTTTTAAAATGTGGTATGATGCAAAGGACTGTTAGTAACACACCCAAAATATTCTATAGATGTAAATTTAAGTGACAATATAAAAATCTACTGTTTATTAAATCAGAATTACTGTACGAATATTATAATCATTTTATGCATACACAGTTATTTAAAACTGAAACATTGTTTCTTAAAAAAATTGATTTAAAAATAACAGAGCGTAACAGAATGTGATGTACGAGAATATATTAACCGGGTAACTGAGAAGTTCAAACATTATCAATCGACTCAACAATATGAAATCCATGACTGAAGCCACGTGTTGCACATTGTTATGCATCACTAACTTATAACTAGCGTATTGCAATCAGTAATCGGAAGTCAGGGATGGTACAAACACTGAAGCTAGAAATTATCATATTCAATAGTTTTCTTGTGTAGATTTTTTACTACGGTCCGCTGAACTTATATTATTGGTCAAGGGGTGATGTTATTTATATCGTCATTGGACTTATTTTCCATTACGATTAGCAAAACAAAGTTTCACAATATCTCTGAATTCTGGAATTTAGAATTTGATCCTGACCTAGAACATAACAAGATTAGTATATAATTCGAACTAAGACGATGAAAAGCTAAAAACAAGCATTTTTAAAGCAATGTTTGTGTGCGTGACTTTTTTCTTGAAATTCTTTGCTTTTAATTGTTTTAGTGATTTTTGTTTTCAGCTTTACACCATATTAGTCCGGACTCTGTACAAATCTTGTCATATTCTCTGTTCCAACTCACCTGAGTACGGTGGTCAGATCCCAGATACCGAAACGTCAAGAAACATGGTCTAACCAATCGCCATGGAAAATAGCCACTATAATTCAAGCAACAAGTATATTTTGTTTTTCTAGCAGTGCATTTGTATCAAGTCCCGACTAGTTAAAATTTAAACCTTTAATTGCTAACAATTGTGCAATATTTTAGGTGCTGCCGTACACATAAGTTACTTCGTTTTTTGTACAGACATTAAATTTTTCTGAGCTATAGTAAATAAAAATTTATAAAACTAAGTTAGGAAAATGAAAATGAAGTAAAATTAACACATTTAAATTCTCAATGAATCCGTGCTGTTTATTAATCAAAATATAGTCAACTCCATTACATTGTTTATTTTATTCTAAACAACATGTAACGGATCAGCTGTTTGACGATTAAGGATTGGATCACTGTGTTACAGCATTTTAGTCAGCTGTTAAATAATAATCCAGTCTGATCCAGACTGCCGGTAGGTATTATCAACTGTTTTGCAACAGATGGAGGTTGGTATCACTGTCAGACGGCATTATTAGCTGTTTTATGGCGGCCGGGGTTGGTATCACTGTCGGGCGGCAATATCAGCTGTTTTACACGACTGAGGGCACGCCAACGAGTGATGCTCACCACTAATGGCTCTTATTGATCGCTCGAACCCTCTATTGTATTGTTTTGTTCATCATTCTTCTTTTACCTCTCTCTAATTCCCTAACTGCGAATACACTTCAAAATTAAACTTTCAGCCGTTCAAACAATTTCTTTTTTATTTATCCTGGCCTGCTTATTAATAAAGATTCTAAACATTATAACCCAAAATTAAGGATTTTTTAGTAAATTTACAATAACTTGTAGTAACCTGCCACTTTTTTATTTTTTCAAATAACTTTAACCCGATAACTGCGTGATTAGTGACGAAATATTTGATATAAAAAGATGGTTAAGTTATTAATCAAATTAAAGGTAAAACGTCCCTATATGTAGTGAATTATTTTTTTACTATTAGATAAAAATATAATTACAGTCAAGCAGTCACAACCGATTACTAATAAGTGATTATATTTTTCCCAAAAGAAAAACATGTAAAATAATTCATACACGTATAATAATTTGACATTTCAAATATGTAGTCTAATACCTAATACGTAGTTTTGTATTGACGTCCAAGGTGGTTATTTTAAGCCAAGTATGAATGAGAAATTAGTGTAGGATGATTGTGGCACGATCTTGTAGTCTTGTTACTGACTAAGGATGACATTTTCCTTAGATTTGACTGTTAATTAATAGCTGAACAACCGGTGGCATCTAAGGGACCTACAGTTTAACGTAGAGTGCGAACCACTGCCTCTGAATTACGAACTTGTCTAATAATGAAAATGGTCTTTGCGGATGAACTTAGTACAGTATTCAGTGCGGACGTTAATCCACACCACATTATATAACCCATCCACAAATAACTATCCACAAATCGCGAACTCCAAAATACACAATGCTGTCATTCTTTGTTCTAATAGGATTAAAATCCCATCGGCACAATACATCAAGGGAATGAGAGCTCAAGGTCACTTACGCGCTGGCCTGTAAGTGAAAGGTTTCTGGATTGGAACCAGTGACCGGCGACTCCTGTCAGATCATGAGCGGTCACCTCTGGCTAGCCTGAGTGGCTCATACCGCTGCGGTACCTTGGTGAGTTTATGGTTATGCGAGCGGCGTTAGGGTCAACGGAAATCAGCTAGTGTCGCTTATCCCTTACGCATGCTTGATTGTTTCATGCAAGCTTCCTGAAAGACGTGTTTAAGATGACGATTCTGTTTTTTACACCGGTAAACATTTTTGACTTTTAAAATTACATTTTATAGCTTATCGGATCAAAAATGTTGCTTTAAAAATTATTTTTCTGTAGCGTATGAAATTGTTTCGTCTTCTTTTAATATTTAATGAACGTCACGCGAAAGTGTTTCCTACATTCCTTTACGAAAAAACGATAATTTTCCGTATTTATCACAAAAAACTTGAACAATTTGGGCCAAAGCACTTTTATGATACAACTAGCAGTAAGCCCGTCCTTTTTACGGGTTGTAGGATTCAGTTTACAGAAAAAAGATTATCATACCAACATGCAAACCTGAAATCCTAAACAAATCAGTACAAAGAAAATAAATCAATACCCAGCTTTATTATTTAGCATTATTTGACTGTTAAACAATTATTATAATTAGTTATACGTCGAAATATCTTTTTAATATAGTATGATTTCGAAATGGGTTTAAAATCACGGAACAATATAAACTAACTAATAATGGTTTGACAACTGTTTGTTTTCTTTCTATTAAATCTTTAAACTACAAAGACAGATGATTTTTACCAGTAGGTGGGTCATTGATAATTGAAAGCAAAATGCAACTAATATCGCGTAAAAAGTGGATTTTTAAATTCTAGTGATTTACGCAAAAACTTTCTATGAAATGTACAAAATGCATTAAATAAGATTCATTGTTATCATTTTTCCCGTTTTTATGGAGAAGATGGTGTAAAATGTCTCCTGGAGCGTCACAGACAAACAGACACAAATTGAGATAAGACTTTATCGGCTTCTCTAACGCACGAAACGTAAAATAACTAAAAGATGAATGATTCTAAGCAATGTACAGACAAATCTCGTTATAATTATCGTTAATACACGTAAGATAGTTGAGTTTTTTACTCGCACCACTTTAATTCATTACACGGCCTCTAAGACCACAGCAATAGGCAGTTGAATTTGAGTTTAAAAAAATAATATGTGCATTGAATTTAAGCTAAATGCATTGTTTACATGTAACCATGTACCCCTAATTCATCACTAACAACGTAATATTGTCACCCAAAGTACGTGTAACAATGAAGCTGTACACAAAGGGGGGGAGGGGGGTTCCCAGGTTCCGCCTGTGGAGGAAGTGACTCCACGTTGCACGATTGAGGAGCAAGCGTTTGCTTTTAACTCACAAGGCTTTGTCTGCGCTTTGTAGCCCGTGGCGCGCCCTAGCTGCGACTCATTCAACTACCTAAACAACTTAATGTCATTACTTATCCAGTTTAACTTTTAATCGTAGGCCTACAATTATAATTAGTGTTTAATTTCACCGTTTTATTAAGTCTCAATTTACTTTTTTCAGTTGGTATCACTGTTTTTGAATAATAATTGCAAATCAGAATCAGCTGAAAAATGTAAGTATTACTATTCTCTTTTGAAATGGTGACATAAACAGGAAGGTATTTTAAGCCAAGAACAGTATGAATGAGAATGAGTGTAAGATGATTGTGGCGCGATCTTGTAGAATTGTTACTGACTAAGACTGACATGTTCCTTAGACAGGACAATTTAATTAATAGCCCAATAGCCAATGGTATCTATGGAACCTAAGGTTTTAAGTGTAGTTCGAACTACAATTTTGCCTCTGAATTACAGGTCAAATTATGTGGATGGTCTTTCCGGATGAAATTAGTATTCCGGAGTGCGGATAAATGGTATCAGTGAGCTGACATATGCTTTCCCCTGTTAAAAGTAAACTAAATATCGCATGTGTTTAGTAAACTGTATCATTTTAATATCCTTATTAAGTTGATATTTAATTGATTTAACGTTTGCAAAAGTTAAAAAAATTCTTTTAGACAATTTTTTACTAAGCCCACATGTAACAGGTTTTAGCGAATTTCCCATGGGAAAGAAGCTATTAATCCGGGACCATGTTATTTTTTTATGTGCCTAGAGGCCAAAAACAATAGTCGTTAAAATCAATCTTAGCTCTTAGGTATCGTTACATAAAATTAACCTTTTCCCAGCAACTAATGGTGGTAGGCTAATAATTATTATAAATATTAATTTGTTAAGTTTTCTACACAAAGTAAGGAGGACGAAAAAAATTAAGGAGGAAATAAAAATAATAACACGTAAAAGGATAGATTAAAAAAGTGTATTCCTATATATAATTTTTTCAACAATTGTAACAAAAAATACTGCAAGATGTTAAAATCAAATTTTACACCCTGTAAAATGTATTAGTACAGATTAATAACGATAATTTAAAGTAATTACTATCACAATAAATGTAATGCAAATTAAAAAAATACTTATCATAAAAATTGCGTAAGAAATATCACTATACAAGAAAACATGTGCTTACCAAGTACATTATAATCTCTTAAGTAGTTTTGAAAGTAACAAATTCCACGTTATTCCATGTTAAACTGTAGGTCCCTTAGTTGCCATCGGCTGTTGGGCTATTAATTAACAGTCCTGTCTAAGGAACATGTCAGCCTTAGTCAGTAACAAGACTACAAGATCGTACCACAATCATTTCTCATTCATACTTGGCTTAAAATACCTACCTGGGTAGGTCACCATTTCAAATGGTAATCTAATCTAAAGAAAGATTTATTCTATAATTAATTATTACATAACATATTATTTCGGTAATATCTACTTATATGTTTAACACACTCAGTAAATGATTAGTTAAAATATGTTGACCCGATGATTTGTTAGATCTGAAAGGTTTCATGATAATAAATCTGTACAGGTGAATAAGAGGGTAGAAGATGGAGTTGTAAAGGTATGAAATAAGGCAGGCGCAATCCGCAAGAGATCATAAAGGATTTAGTCTCGATGCGAAGGGCAAATACCCTGCAGAACATCGCAATCGGTTCGCTTAATCTCCGCGAGGGAGCGCGGGGGAGTCTCTCCTCTCTCTCACTCCTATTAACCCGTATATCTCCCTCTTTCTCGCACCCTTCTGCCAATTAGTTCTCGGGCCCCTCGTTTGTAATTACCCGACGGTAGGAGCGATGGGAGAGACAGGCCGACGTGCGGGGGAGAGAGTGAGAGATAGAGATCCGATTATACATCGATAAACTCGCTAAACACTACTGGGTTAGTTACTCACTCCACCACCACGACGGCAAGCGCCACCGTCGCACCTCGTTAAAATACTTCCAGCCAATTTTATTGCCTATTTGTTAGCTCCCGCTCTTCCCGATGCTTTTAGACCCTCAGGAATCCGCTTTACTGCCTTCCACTCGTAACTGTAAATCAAACCGAGGATATGATCGTTCGCACAGTGATGAGTTCGATTCTTTAACTCCGGGGTAGTCTGAAGTCTGACAGCACTATTACGTTCATTTTCAGTTTTCTTCAGAAGTTATTCCTGTTTTTTTTCAGATGATGCAACGTTAACCTTACGTTATTTAGATTTTGACATGGATATGTCTTAGCTCTGGGGGGGTGTTGACGATTTTTAAGATGGAAATAGAAACTATCAGAGCTATTGTATTGAATTTTTAATATAAAATAATAAGAACAGCTGTTGAGACGACCTGAGACCATTACCTTTAGACATATCCATGATTTAATCTATTTCCCACAGGGAAGATAATACATTTTTTGTATTGCGGACATTTTCCATAACGATTTTAAGTGGAACAAAATTCTAAGACGTTTCGGAATCTGGAATCTGATCCCGTCTTCAGGCGAACTAGTAAAACATAACACAATTAGTACATAAATAAAATATAATTAGATTAT
Source organism: Nephotettix cincticeps (assembly GCA_023375725.1). Classification (NCBI taxonomy): domain Eukaryota; kingdom Metazoa; phylum Arthropoda; class Insecta; order Hemiptera; family Cicadellidae; genus Nephotettix; species Nephotettix cincticeps. The sequence goes on along the minus strand of CM041791.1, from coordinate 11,758,750 downwards.
ATAGTATTTGTATTATTTTTTAGATACTAACTAGTTCTACTGAGGACGATATCAAATTCTAGATATCTTAACGTCGTGAAAATTTGTTTTACTTAAAATCGTGTTAAGCAGGGGTGCCCAAAGGGGTGGTCTATGACGCAGACTGCGTCATTGAAATTCTTGGGGGGGCGGGTTCCAAACAATTTTTTTGAAGGGGGTAAAACGGATTTTAACAGTGTTTAACGTGATGATATTCAAAAATATTTTACATCACTAGATAGAACGTAAAGAATAAGAACGTAGTATTAATTTAAACATAGTTTGTTTTTCTATCTCAAAATAAATAAATGGCAATGACAGTGCTCGAATATTGTCCGTGATTGTGGCGGCAGCGAAAGGTCCGGCGAGTTTCGGAAGTACTTGGTTATCTTCGGGAGTCGTTAAGGTGGTCAGACGACAGACACAAGCTGCGCGACTAGGTTATGTGATCGTTGCACTTGCGTATTTGTGTTTGTTACCCTTTTTTAAAAATAATATTACCACTGAGCTGTGATAATAAGTTGTTAAATTTTGTATATTTTTTACACAATTAAATGCCCAAAAAGCAAAACTTTTTAAGTATAAATGTTTAGAGTTGTTTGCAATGCTACCGTTAGGCATGACAAATGGAACGAACACTGTAAATGAAACATCCTTATAAGGTCAAACAACAGTTGGAAGTGAAATATATAAGTTATTGAGTTTAAATGCAGCGAGAAGCAAGATGGAATACCCTATTTAAAAAGGTATTTAAACCCCTTAGGGTTTTTAATACCTTTATAAATCTTCTTTTAGTTTTAGATAAAATAAGGGGTGCTTACGAGTATATTTAATTTTTTATGGTATGTGCCAACTTACATCTGGTTCTAGTCACTTCATGAAGATCGTTACCCCTGTGTTAAGTATTGCATATATTTACGTGGTAAAATATTATAAAATATTAACAATGTTATTCCCTAGATTACCCTTAATCTTCTATGTAATTACATAGAAGTAAGTGCAAAAAGACATAGACATAAAGAGTGCATAAAGACGTAGGAGTAAGTGCAAAAATAATAGCCCGCTAATGTAATGTCGAAGAAATTACCTTTAATTTGACACTTTAACAATTTTTTTCCGACAATTGTGTAACCAGTAATGATGTCATAGAATTAACATTGTTCTTATGGGGCCAAACCAAAATATTTCGTATTTCGCCACTCCTGTGTACTCTTATACTGAGTCAGTCAACAAATTTTGTAAACTTAAATTACATATTAGTGTTACAAATATAAAAAAAACTAAGCATTTTAACAATTTTCTCTTAATATGTACTGGAAGTTTGCATGTGTGGAAGCGTAGCGTATGTCAAGTATGCCAATATTAGCGTTTTTTCATGCATACCCAACCAGGAATAAAAACAAAATAAGCTTGCCCGATACACAACCTAAAATTTTTGGGTTGAGAAAACCCCCTCGTACGCCGGAGCTAGATTTGTTAATAATTTACCACATCGTATACTAGAGATACACATATTGCTAAATTTCAAAAGGAACTGAAATTGTTTTATAGCTTATTCATTCAAGATTTTTTTTAATTATATGTAAGTATTATATTTCAGTCTGTAAATAATATAAGTCATAAAATGTATCTATGTAAAATTAACATCAGCATAAAAATTACTTTAATAAATTTATAACCAATAATTATTTTTTTTTGATTGATTTATGTTTTCTTTGTATGTTTATTTATTTTTTTTTTTAGAAAAGAAAAAATTATTTTTTTTTTTTTTACGTTTCGAGTGTTAGAGAAGCCGAAACAAGTCTTATCTCAATTTGTGTCTGTTGAGTAGGAGTTTTAGCCGTTTCTCTAAAAACGGGTAACTGATAACAATGAAAAACTATTACATTTTTCTACATTAGAGAAGATTTTTAAATGCTTAAAATTGTCTGCTGACTCTTAAAAAGTAAATTACGAGTATTTAAAACCCCACTTTTTACGCAATATTAGTCGCATTTTGCTTTCAACCATCAATAAACCACCTACTGATATTAATTATCTGTCTTTGTCAAACAGCTGTCGAATCAATATTAGTTAATTTATATTGGTCATTGATTGTTTATTTCTCCTTATACTAGTATTAAATATTGTTTTGTAAAATTTTAATTATTATGGTTATAATTTTTTTGAATCCAAAAAGTGGGTTTTGACGTGATGTCTGTCCGTCCGTGTGTGTGTGTGTGTGGATGTGTACAGTGCCACAGCCTACCCCGTTGGTCCGATTTAGATGAAATTTGGCATGTATGTATATATTCACGGTATCTCCAGGCGTTTTTTTCATTTTTTTGAATTTTTGATTTTTAAGGGTAGTTCACCCCTAAAAACCCTTAAAAAACGTGAAAAATCCAAATTTCTCAAAAACGGCTCTAACGATTTTATTAAAATTTGACAGTTTATAGTGTACAGAGTACTAAATAATTTGACACCACCCGCATATCTGTAAAAATGACGGTTCAAAAGTTATGGGCTTTTAAATGTCAAAAAAATCAAATTTTTATATTTCAGCGAAAACAATAAAAGTAAAGTATAACTTGACTGGTACCATTGAAACCAGCTTAAAAAACTAAACAAATTAGTATCTAGAATTATTTGTCTACGACTAACGGTTCCAGAGAAAAGTTAAATTTACTGTCTACGATAAACGCAGTACGTTGTCTGAAAGCGCCCAATGTTATTCTTATGGAGAATATGAAAAAATCAATTTCTTCCTTACTTTCCAACCGTTTTCCATGAAACTTGGTATGAAGCGTAAGGTCAAATCACCGAACAAAACCAGCTCAAAAAAGCTTGGTGTTATGGGGGGGTGTCCCCCCCATACAATTTGAAAAGTTAATTTAACTTTGTCTCTCTTGTTTTTATTTTTAGAAATTGGATGATTATTTTTGAAACAATAAATTATTAAATGATATTTGGATTAACTTTGTAGAACAGCTGTTTTATTACGATTGTCTTTTTTTAATATAGGAAGAAATTTATATTGGAACATTTTTTTAAACCCACTTCGAAATCATACTATATTAAAATGCTATTTTAACGTATAACTAATTATAATAATGGTATTAATGTTCTATTCTATTTAATTTTAAAGTAATGCTAAATAATAAAGCTGGATATTGATTTATTTTCTTTGTATTGATTTGTTTGCGATTTCAGGTTTACATTTTGGTATTATAATCTTTCTTCTTTAAACTAAATCCTCCAACCCGTACAAAGTACGGGCTTACTACTAGTTCACGAATAAAGATGGATTGAGACAAAATCATTTGTATGTATTACGTTAGAAAAATTAAAATTACTTAAGGTTCATACTGAATTACCATTCAGACCAGTGGTTAAATAGAAACGGTTCTCCAGAGTGGGAATAATATTGCTAATCATTTTAGCCTACAAGACATGATCGGTTGACCCAAATGGAGTGTCGGCAGCCGCCAGCGGTATACACTGTGCAACTGTTCATGCAACAAACATGACGATCCCTGGACACGACCTGATCAAGCAACGTCGACGACACGCCGCACCGTGAGAACTCAGAACTCACTTGTCCACGACTCTTCTCACACTCACACTCACGGTCAGCCGTCACCTGGTACGTGGCTAACCGCTGGATGATAAATATTAACAGGGTGCAACTCGATTCATTAACTTTTAGCTGAAAAATAGATAGAATAATATCAATAATCCCCCGTCCCTTGTACGAGTTGTAGTGTTCAGTTAAAAGAAGAGAGATAATCATGACATAATAAATCGCAGTATAAAATATTTTAGGTTTAATTTGTATTAGATCATTGAAAAGGCAAACATACTACAATGTAGGTATTTTAAGCCAAGTATGAATGAGGATTGAGTGTAAGATTGTGGCGCGATCTTGTAGTCTTGTTACTGACTAAGGCTGACATGTTCCTTAGACAGGACTGTTAATTAATAGCCCAACAGCCGATGGCAGCTAATGGACCTACAGTTTAATGTGGAATCCGAACCACGGCCTCCGAATCACGAGCCTAATTATGAGGATGGTCTTTGTGGATTAACCTAGTATTCAATAGTGCGGACGTTAATCCACACAAGAGAACATACATCCACCGACCAACTCTCACAACTATCCACAATTCGGAATTAGACTTGGACGGTGACATGTCCTGTTATACAGTAGGAGGTTAGGAATTGTGGATAGCTGTGAGCGAGCAAAGGGCAGTTATTAGTGAAATCATGACAATGGCGAGGCCAAAAATCACCTGGGATTTGTATGGCCAAAGAAGTAGGTAAGTGACACAATTCATTCGTAGAATTTGTATCACACTCCAAACCCAAACAAACCCAACAATATGCAAGAGTGGATAATGAATTCGACTCAAAATCTGATACTTAAAACTACACAGTACCTCCACCATCTTGGATATTTACTCCCGTAAGGACAATGTTAAAAACTTCAAAAACATGCCTTCAAACACGAATTTTAAAATGAAGACAATAGGAAAAAAGTTTGAAATCATAATATGATGATGTTTAAGATATGTATCATCTTTCCAATTTCCATCCCACCAGTTTCCCTCTCTTTTTCTTTTCAGTACAAACAATTTTATAGATTTTCGAAAGGCTTTTATTTGGAAGCCTGGTTTTTTCATCCATACAAAACTCAAAAAGAGCATTTTAAGTTATTACAATTCGTATAAAATAGTCTAATACAAATAAAAACAACAAATAAAATAAAATTTGAAATAAACACAACAAATTGTCCATGGTAGTTTCAGAACACACAATTACACAACGAATTGGCTTGGACTGGACCGCATATAAAATTGAATAAAAAACAGTACATGAAAATTTCATCTTTTTCCTGGACCTTTGCCATCGGAGAGCCAACCTTGTACCGGCGGTTAAAACCCAGACTTCCTCAGGATATCACCGACCTAGATGATCTTCCTTGATTGAGTTAATCACAGAACACTTCTTTTCTGTTTTCTCCTTCTTTTCTCATTTATTAATTTCAATTATTTTGTTAACTTGTTTTAAACAACCTCAGGGTGCCCCTGAACAGAGCTAACTCGCCAACGTAATAATTATTATTTCTCTGTTATTTATTATGTGCATAATGTGTCCAGAAATAAAACTAAAAAATATTTGTATTTAATTCCCTGTGGGAAATAGGTTAGATCATGGACATGTCTAAAGGGAATGGTTCCAGTTCATCTAAACAGCTGTTCTTATTCTTTTATATTAAAAATTCAATACAATAGTTCTGGTGGTGTCTATGGAAACCTGTTACATGTTTTCCATCTTAAAAAAGGTTTGTATTTACTTCCCCGTGGGAAATAAGTTAGATCATGGATATGCATTAAGGGAGTTCATCTAAACAGCTGTTATTAACAGGTATTAAAAAATCAATACAATAGCTCTGGTAGTTTCTATGGAAACCTGTTACATGTTTTCTATCTTAAAATCACCAACACCCCCCAGAGCTAAGATATATCCATGAGTTAAGACATATCCATGTCAAAAACATTCTACATTTCAATCAGCTGTCTCCAGAATCGCATTCACAATGACGTCAAAAATATTCGAGACATAATACCTAAATGTTTTTCCACAAAAACAAACAGATGGATGGTTACTGTAGACTCTTAATCTGGCAAAACCATACCACACAAAAATGGCTAGGTGCAGATAGTAATTTTAATGAATGAGATGAGCGGATTGGTATCTCTGTAGTAGTCATTAGCGGATAATCATGGCGGCTGCACGCGACGACGCCGCAACTCTGGCATTCACACGGAACTCGCCTCGCTCCACATTAATTAGTTGTTTGACGAATAACGCGTTAATTTGCGGGGAATCGAGGCACGAGAACATATGAGCACAGCCACGTAACCCAGGTGTGTCCGTTTGGGAAAATTGAATATCCCACACTCCTAGGCTAAATTACCACTTCTCGCTGAGTATTCTTTATTACACCATAGTGGACTGGATTTCGCGATGCTATTACAATTACCTAGTTATCTAATACATCTATTTTGTTTATCTTACATTACCTCCTTGGCCACCTAATGCTAATGCATTTTAACCTAGTCTACAATCTGTTTCCGATGTAGCCAGTTTGCTACTGTGTCCAAGAAGGCTCACATTCTTTCCATCTTCTCTTTCCAACGATATTTTTGTCTTCCTAGGGGCGGGAGCCTCGAGATTATCCATACGTGATCCTCCTCAATAAACCATCTTCTCTTCTCTCTCTACATGTCTATATGTCCTTCCAACCTTATTCTCCCACTCCGTACTGTTGCCACAATCTCAGAATCTGTATCCAGTTCTCGGAACTCTAGGGGTTTCTATGTTTCCAGGAACTTCAACCGTTTATGGGTCCAAAAATCTTCCTTTTTACCTTGTTTTGGAAAGTTTGGTTTTATTTTCTTTGTCAATGACCACGTCTCCGACCCATTTCGAAGAACTGGTTGTATTATGGTTTTATATATTCTTTTTATTACTTTAGAATTCATATTTTTTATAAGCTCCAGAAGCATTTGGTTGTTGAAATCAGTCTATTTTAAAATTTCAGTTTTTCTTTCATTATTACACTTAATTGTGATTGTGACACTTACGTGACACTTTAAATGATGTACCTTTCTCAAAAGTGAAAGTGAAATTTATTTCGTTGGGCTATAAGTAGCTGTGTCGTTATAGAACACGATTCGACCGTCAATTCAACCCAAGACCACTAGACAGGGTCCAGCTACGTTTGAACTCTGAACAATTAATTAATGAACCTGACGACACATTTAATGACGGTGTTTTCAGTAACAGCTACTTAATTCGATGACGATATTAGAATATGATAAAAACGTCACATTCACCTTTCATATTTAGGTTAAAATAAACTTAAAAATTGGGCCTCTATCTTAAAAAGTTGTTGAGTGAATACTTTTTTAAGAAGGCAAACTAATTTACCTTATTTCTCCAAAAACATATTTTTGTTCAAATTTTTAAACTTTCCTCTACTTTTTACATTCCCAGGACCTTTATTTACACACGAATCACAACCTAAATATGAGGTTTTAATAAAACAATATTATTGTTTACTTTAAAAAACTAAACAATTCGGCACAATCAGGAAGTTGTTCTTTAGAAAAATAATTTACGTAAGTAAAATTAAAACCTTTTAAAGAGTAGCACAACTTTCTTACTGTCAGGAAGTTAGTTAGGAAGTTGGCTGTCTCATTTTTACTTAGTATCTACAAACATCACCCAATTTCATTCTGCACTTGGTAAATCAGCATATAATTCTGTCCGTTTCAGTCAGTTAGTTTCAATTTGAAGACCAACTTTTATCCCACATCCCCAAAAAATATCCCTAAATCGGGACAAATATTCCACCCTGCTACACGTAGCCCTTTATCTTTATCCTCAATCCTAAAAAATTATCCCTACTTCGGGAACAATGTTCTACCTTGCCCAGCGTTAACCCATGAATCTTTATCTCACAACCACAAAAATTATCCCTAAATCGGGATAAATATTACACGCTACCCAGCGTTAACCCCTGAATCTTTATCCCACATCCACAAAAATATCCCTAAATCGGGACAAATAACTCACCCTGCTCCGCGTAACCGCTGAAAATCTCTCCGCAACAAAATTCCCAACAATGAAAGTAGCTGCAGGGTGATTTCGTTTTCTTCACAACAAAGGGGTATTACCTGAATTATTTACGAATTTGTTTTTATACTGCAGATTAATGGGGAGATATAGCAACACAGTTATAATGGCTTCCTCTCGCCTCAAGCGTCTTCCTTTCGTTGCTCGCGATCACGATATCGAAGCAACAAACTGATCATACGGTGTCGTGTTGCAAATATTAGTTTCTTAATGTCTTACTCACACAATTCAAATGTGTTCCTCTATTTTTTCTAGAATGATTTGTTTAAAATTCAAATGCTATTGGATTTATGTTATTTAGAGTAAAGAGACAAAGTTTCTTCTCGTACCACACTCATTTACGGATCTAATTTGGAAGATGTGAGGATTTTTATGGTACCATTTACAGAGCTCATAAATGTAAAGACTTGTGAGAGTTAAGATTTTAGTTTTTACAAACAAAGGTTTGCAATGATCTAATAATGTTTTTTTATTTATTACTCGTAACACTTTTTTTTGAATTGTAAATATTCTTTTAAAGTTTTCATTTGAGCAACTTCCCCATATCAAAATCCCATAATTTAACAGACTCTCAAAGTTTGCAAAATATACTTTCTTTAGCACTGGTTCTTCAACACAATTTATTAAAACCCGTAGTGAAAAACAAACAGAGTTCAACTTCTTGGCCAACATATCAACATGATCTGAGAATTTTAGATTAGAGTCTAAAATGACTCCCAAAAACTTAGCTTTTTTAGTTAGTTTAGATTTTTGTTCCAAACATTTCCCATAAAATTGGTAAAAGTTTTACGACGTTTCGGAATTCAAAATGTGGCATCCCGTCCTCAGGTGAGTTGGAAACTGATCTTGACCACCATACTTCAGAAGTATACTTCTTCAACCGTTATGACGTATGGACATACAAGTTTTTTGATTGCTTCAATAATTTATGACTTCAACTTTACTCCGCCTTAGTCTGGATTATGTACTAATCTTTGTGTTCTGTGTTACAGCTCACCTAAAAGACGGGATTAGAGTACAGATCCCGATTAGTAAAACAAAATTTAACCAAGTTTCGGGATCTGGAATCTGGATCCCGTCTTCAGATGACCTAGAACCTAGAAGTTGATAAGATTACATAATTTGGAGAAAGTCAGAATAAAGCTAAAATTAAAAATGTTTACAGTTTTCAAAAACCCAAAAACACCTAGCATCCTAAGTTACGCACAGAAAAAAGTACGTCCACAAGTCAAAAGAGCACAGGTACGACATTTTGCAAGCAGATTTTGTTCACGTCACTTTTGTTGTTGGGAAGTTTTTACAGCTTTAAAAATTCCAGACCCCGAAAAGTGAAACTTTGTTTAACTTATCGTGATGGAAGAATGCCCGCAATAATAATCTAAATAACATAGTTAGAATTATTTTAACAACCCTCACGTTTCAAGCTTATTGTTTGTGTCGCTAGTGTACACACAAAAACTAAAACAAACCCGTTGTTATATGTTTTGTTTGTAGGCCTACAGTAGTATTTGATTTTGGTTGTAGTACCTAAAAACGAGTTCAACTAATTGCATATTTTGACTGAAGCCACTGAAAAGTCAATTAAAAATCGCTAACAATAACATTTTGTAAATTTCAAAATGCTCATAATTTCTAGAAACTATAATACTAAGGTTGATAAAATTATAATTTCCGTAAAACAATGAAACACATTTGGTGTTCGTTTGTAAGGATTTTCCTATTTTTACTTTTATCAAATTTCCCATAGGAAAGAAGCTACTATTACCGTGGATCCCATGGCAAGACCTAAACCCGGGACCACGTTAGTTTTTCGTTTTGAGGTGACTAGGTACTTTAATGTTTTGTTCTACCTCCAATGGTTACCGAGAAATTAAAAATACTATATGCAGTGCCTTATGGAGGATAAGAAAAAATTATATTTTCACTTATTACTTATTTATATTATCTGAATACCTTACGGAAAATCTTTTTCTGGAGTACAAAACGTAAGAATAAAAAATATCATAGTTCCAAGCAATGTACAGAAAAGGTATTATTTTACTTATACACATGTCCTAGCATCTCACAATGACGTGAACACATTATCTTGTACTGTCCACAAGTACCAACTTAACAGAACCAAACAACCCCCTTTGTCCCTGTCCACATGTGTAGCAACATAACCTGTTCACTTGCAACAATATTCTCCTGTAATCATAAGGCAAACATCACAGGGAGGATGTAATTAATGGCTTGATTACGTAATCATCTGGTGTTATGATCAGCTGATGTTGTGATCAGCTGATGTGATCGGTGTAATGTAATTGTCGCCTGCGGCTGTTTCAGTATCAGTGAAGGTGATATGAGAGCTCCTGGTGATTAGTTCATTTGATTACCCACATTGGCGTTGTTGGCAATGGTGCGGGCTCGAAATCCTACTTAGGCAGACGTTGCAAATCTTGTTTCAGTATGGAAAGCAGATCTTCCGTATTTACGATACATGTACGAAAGTCATATTCAATGATGTTATAAAATAGAATTACTTAATTTTACCTAATTTATGATTGTGATGTATTGCTTTGTATTTTAAGACGTTGTCATACACTGCAATATTGTGTGTTGCGACATTAAATAATTTGATTTGATTTGTAAACCTGAACGTCTGCAGTAACTCCACCCTGTCAGTTTTTTTCGCATAAGACCAATTAGCGAATTTCCCATAGGGAAGAAGCTTTGCCGTAGGTCTTATGGCAAGACTTAAGAGTCAGTGGAAGCCATCTTGAATTTTAGTCCCGTAAGGGCAATGTTAAATTCTGGCGGAACATACCTTCACTATGGCGTGTGTAGTGGCGTTAATTATCGAAGTATCAATGTAAAACTTTGGAAGTACAGTACATTGATGAGATGTGGCTTAAGAGCATGACAAGACTGTATATATGTGTCTGTGAACACGATAACTCCTACACAGCTTCCTTGATAACCCCATAAGGTGGATTTGAGATCTCAACCACCAGGTAGGTATTTTAAGCCAAGTATGAATGAGGATTAAGATGATTGTGGCGCGATCTAGTCTTGTTACTGACTAAGGCTGAAACGTTCCTTAGACAGAACTGTTAATTAATAACCCAACAGTCAATGGAATATCTAAGGCAGTTACAGTTTTCCTCTGATTCCCACTGCCTCTTAATTACGAACAGGTCAAATTATGAGTACGTTAATCCACACCAGAGAATATTCCATCCCCGACCATCGATCAGGTTTTGATAAATAAGGTGTCAAATAAACTAGAAATATCCATTAAAATCAACTCATATCAATAAAAAGATTAAAATTTGACCAAATTGCTCATCCGACTCCCCATAAATGCAGCTTTTAAATTCCGATCTTAATATATAACCTATTAGCTAATCTTGGCCGGAACAAATACAATATTCCTGGAACCGTAAACGGCCTAACGAGCCCAAAACCTTAATTGGACCCAACACTAATGGGCTATTATAACAGTTTTACGGCATATTTACCGACGAGAATTTCAGAATAATTAGGAAAAACCATCAACGGAAACGCATAAATTTGAATATGATCCCCGAAAAACCATAAAACCGCGTGTTTCCGTCCTAATTTGACGATTTGAATAATCCATAGAGTAATGCATTACTCAGTTCGATTTCGTCTCGGAAGGTGGCACCACCTAATAGCGCGGATAACTTTAATGTTTTTTTAATAGGTTTTTAATTGGCCGCGCGGTGGGAGGGGGCACTCAGTGGAGGCAATCAATTTGGCCTTTCTGCCCACCCAATTACAGCACACATCCACAATGTCCTGCTAAGCCGTTTTAAACATCCATTAATTTACCGAACAATATTCTTGTTGTTTTAACTTTTCGTTTTAATTTCCAATTTGTGAATTCGTACCTTTTGAATGGGGTTCGTTTGGTGATAAACTGCGAATTGATTGCACAATTTTTAAATTGATATTCGTTCAATTACTGTTGAATTCTACAGTGGAAATCTTGAATGAGTCTGAGCGTATTTTATAGTCTAACTAATAATATACCACTTACTTCAATGACTGCCCTTAAAAAGAACAATGATACTCGTGCGATTCAAATCAAAACCGCTATATATAACATTTTTAAGATCGAAATATTGAAGAAAATTTTCAAATCTTGGGTAAAAGTGTGTGATATAAAGTTTAAGTTTCGTCGAACTAAGGAATGTTGGGAAAGAACTAAGAAACATTTTAATAATAATACTGTTTACTAAACTCCGTCAGAATATATGAAGCTTTTGAAATGTTTCATCAAATTCACTTTTCTAAAACGTGCACAAACGTCTTTTATATTATAAGAGTCCAAATAACTGTTTGATTAACATTTACCTCGACTAAATGTTTTCTTAATTCTACAAGGTAAGATGTAACTTATTTTAGAGATGAAGGATTTATAATGTTCTAAATTCATATTAATTGGAGTTACAAATCAAGTAATTCAAAAGGGGTTATTTTCGCATGGCTAACTCATAGACGTCCTTTTCTTCAGCACTTTTCCTTTTTTGACATGGATATGTCTTAGCTCTGGGGGGTGTTAGTGATTTTTAAGATGGAAAACATGCAACAGGTTTCCATAGAAACTATTGAATTGAATTAAAAATATAAAAGAATAAGAACAGCTGTTTAGATGAACTTCAAACATTCCCTTTAGACATATCTATGATCTAACCTATTTCCTACAGGGAAGTAAAAACAATCATTTTTAACTGGTTGTAGCACTCATTCAATGATCTGATGGACTCTGGTTCGATAATGAACAAAGCTACCTTTGTTCATTAGGCTATTAATTAATTAATGACCCTGACAAATTAATCAGTTGATCTTTGTCAGTAACTAAAACACATATTATAAAATCCATCATACTGACATTCACCTTAAAAACCCCAACTACCGTTTGCGTTAAACATCCTCCGTTGAGTGAACAGAGAATCTACCATACTGTGCGTATGGGGAGCCCGCTGGTCTAGAGTTAGAGCGCTGGGTTTTGGTGCACTAGGTCCCGGGTTCAAATCCTACCAATCACCAATGGCTTTTCACTATTTGATAATGTCGCAACCCACTAAGTCTAGCCTAAAGTAATGTGCAAAACTGTTCTGGGCGATAAAATAGTCCTGGGACGAGAAGGTGTGACATAAAAAACTGTGCGGTATTACTCTATGGTGTTACCACCTTTCCGGTACTACTTCCTCCTTGGACACGTCACGTTTGCATGCCAGCGCTACCAACCTCACAAGCTGCCCCGCCAGATGGCAAGCCTGCTCTCATTTCTCCTTCAATCTGATTTGAATTTCCACATCTCCCTCCGTAGTTGGAGTGACATCTTCCCTAGTAAGGAACGACAACCCAGGCCACTTAAACCTGAACCTCTCGCAACTCCAGACTGATTTCCACCTCTTAAACCGCTCTCTTGGTTTTATTACTGTATTAACCCCTCAGTGGGTTACCTTCTACACTATGTGAATCCCGATTGCTCCCGACAGAAAATGTGAATGATAACTGAATATTAGTATTACAATTATTTATCTTTCATTATTTTATTATTTTAAGCCAAGTGTGAATGAAAAATGAGTGTAAGGTGATTGTGGTACGATCTTGTAATCTTGTTATTGACTAAGGCTGACATGTTCTTTAGACAGGACTGTTAATTAATAGCCCAACAGCCGGTGACAACTAAGGGACCTACAGTTTAACGTGGAATCCGAACCACGGCCTCTGAATTACGAACTGGTATGAGGATGGTATTTGCGAGTTAACGTAGTATTCAATAGTGCGGACGTTAATCCACAAAAGAGAACACTACACCCACCAACCATCGCTCATAACTATCCACAATTAGTGACCTCCAAGTAACTGGATTACAGGACGTCGCCACCGTCCCAGTCTTTGTGATTGTGGTACGATCTTGTTACTGACATGTTTCTTGGACAGAGTCAATGGCATATCTAAGGGACCTACAGTATAACATCCAAACCGTTTCCTCTAAATTACGTACTGGTCTAATTATGAGGATGGTCTTTGCGGATGAACGTAGTATTAAATTGTGTGAACGTTGATCCACACAAGAGAATATCACAACCACTGCCCATAATTATCGAGACTTTTATGTTGTTGGATTACAGGACACGCTACCGTCCCAGTCTTAAAGATTTGATCTATCACGTTTATGAAGAAATTAAATTTGAACTAGCAGTTATCCCTATATATGGGGTGCTATTAATAACACCAGGCATTCATAGACAACGTACTGTGTATACTGTGGATAGTAGATGTAACATTTATCAGAAACTTGATAGTTCAACTAGACTAATATTTCAAAAAATGATTAGTTTAGGTTTTAACTGGTTTTAATGATGTTAGTTAAATGATGCTAAAAACAATTATTTTGCCTATAAATCTTTCAAAATTATATTATTTTACTTTTGATTTTTTTAGTTTATAAGGGTTTTTAGTTGTAAACTACACACTCAAAAATAGTATACTTTACTTTATACTTAAACTGAAATAGGGACTTACCCATGTAGGTATTTTAAGCCAAGTACGAATGAGAAATGAGAGTAAGATGATTGTGGCGCGATCTTGTAGTCTTACTTAGAGTCTAACTAAGGCTGAGACGTTCCTTAGACAGAACTGTTAATTAATAGCCCAACAGTCAAAGGAATATCTAAGGAACCTACAGTATAACGTGGAGTCCAAACCACCGCCTCTGAATTACGAACTGGTCTAATTATGAGGACGGTTTTTACGTAGTATTCAATAGTGCTGACGTTAATCCACACAAGAAAACACTAAACCCACCGACCGACGCTCCAAACTATCCACGATTCGTGGATTTATTATAAAAGCGCACCCTTGTACCAAATTTCTTAAACATCAAACCATCTGTATGGTATCAGAATTGTTACATGGGCAGACAGACATCAGTCGAAAAATTTTCAATCTCAACTTAAATTCGAAAGTTTTGACAAAAGCAAAAGTGATTCTTCAACGCTTCTTCGCACATTAAACCAATTTTTCTTCAAGAGTTGAAAACTACAACGGATTGTACTATAACACATCATACATATATGTTTCCTACCAGTTAGTGCTGCTACCTAGCGGCATACGCCCTTGTCAACGGCAAAGAGCCTTCTAAGGAAACACGTCCGGGGTATTCCACAATCAAAAGCGCCGCGCCACAATAATGAGCTATCCCCAATAATGCTGGCTTGGCTCGGATAAGGCAACTATTTACTCGTATATCGTCGCAAACCGAGCCTTTGATGTTCTGTCCTAAAATGAACGAAAAACCTTTTAGGTTAAAATGGAATTATGGGATCTTGCGAGTGTTTAACTCAAGTCGTCTCTCTGACTGGTTTTCACTTGGCCAGATATCGAATTGGGTACATTAAAAATAAACTGTTCAAGTCTTGGCTATCCAATGTATCAGGCTTCGCTATCACCTTGTGTATTCGTGCCTGTCCTGGATCCTTGATTGACTCACGACCCAGTCCTGTGTCTCCATACTACCCACATGAGAGGATGTCCTAGAGGAAGAATGCTTACTTTGGCATACTCTTGTGGTTTACCAAGTGGGGAAGTGTGTTTTTCTAGGGCGTCTACTCCAAAATGAAAAGTTCTTGAAAGGGTTCCTTAGGGTAGACCCTGTATCTGTTTGGGGAACTTGGAACTTGATAAGTTATAGTAGATTAGATTAGATCATTGAAATACCAACCATACTACAATGTAGGTATTTTAAGCCAAGTATGAATGAGGACTCAGTGTAGGATGATTGTGGCGCGATCTTGTAGTCTTGTTACTGACTAAGGCTGACATGTTAATTAATATCACTACGGCCTCTGAATTACGGATTGGTCTTATTACAAGGATAGTCTTTGCCGGTTAACGTAGTATTCAATAGTACGGACGTTAATTCATACAAGAGAATACTACATCCACTGACGATCTCTCATACTTATTCACAATTCGTGACCTCCAAGTTGCTAGATTACAGGACGTCGCCACCGTCCCAGTCAAGTATGAATCATTTTAGGGTGTTTCATGGCCAGAGACCAAATCTAGATTGGTTTGGAGGTTCTTCTTGCTTCTCTAGGAATTAGTTATTCTGATAATGCACCACCTTTTCCATCCACACATTTTTTCCGGCGGCTGAACTATATTTCACAGCAAGACAACTGGAGCTTCCTAAACATCCAGAATCGTGTTGTAAGGACGAAAGTAAGATTTAGATTTTCCATTGAATACATAAGCAAAATAAGAGACCATTTATCATTTACGTCAGCGATAAAATTAAATTTAAATACTAACTTTGAATTTTGTGTGCAATGCCTTGAATAGTGTTCTACAATACGATTTATTAGCCACGAAAGTTTTAAGTCAAAGGTTGCTCAATCGAAATCAGTAAACCGGCGACTCCTGTCAGATCATGAGCGGTCACCTCTGGCTTAACTATGCAACTCACGCGATACGGTACCTCAGTGTCAATTCACCGCACAGATCTGTGGCGGTTAGCCACTTTCTTATAGTATATAACCGATTCAGTTGACGCGGGATACAGTCGGCCGTGTCGCAGTCATAACTTCTGGCAACCTGTTGATTCTCTCTCTCCGTGCGACGCCCGTCGACGAAACTTTTTACAGCAGCCTGCCTTCGAGCGATCCAGATAAATTAAGCCGTAAATACTAGAATTTATTAAGGATAAGTTTAGGGGAATTTTAGGGAACAGTGGATGCCACCAAAATTAATAATCAGCAAGGTACGCAGAGGCTTCTTCCAAGTCCATGTGTTGAACAATTCACATCCATATCAAATAATCAGTTTACACCCGCAATAACCCAGATTGGTTAGCCAAGATATGTATTAAATTTAGCACCATCAAAGCTGGCTTGGTTTAGGGCTGTGCGGCTACGATCGGGCTTTAGGTAATATTCCCAGTACATTTCACTTACTTCGATCATAGAGTTGGTATTATTTCAGTTTTACCATATCTTTAGCACCCGTAACATTCAACACTTACACCAACATCAATCTCAGAAATGTTTTCCTGAAATGTCAATCTATACATACAGTTACAGTTATTGTTTCAGCATACACGTTTCCTCTACTTCAGGGACAGTGGCGTCGTCCTGTAATCCACCTACTTGGAGGTCACGAATTGTGGATAGTTGTGAGAGATGGTCGGTGGGTGTAGTGTTCTCTTGTGTGGATTAACGTCCGCACTACTGAATACTACATCAATCCGCAAAGACCATCCTCATAATTAGACCAATCCGTAATTCAGAGGCCGTGGTTCGGATTCCATGTTAAACTAAAGGTCGATTAGTTGCCATCGGCTGTTGGGCTATTATTTAACAGTACTGTCAGCCTTAGTCAGTAACAAGACTACAAGATCACGCCACAATCACCTTACATTTAATCCTCATTCATACTTGGCGTAAAATACCTACATTGTAGTATGGTCGCCATTTTAATGATCTAATCTAATTTAATCTAATATACATAACAGGTAGCATGGATATTCCAATGCTAATTATTAACACTAATACTCCCATTTCTCACTTCAAGTCAAAGCTTATGTACACCTCTTCACTGCTGATTCGTAGTGATCGGGAGGTTAGGTTGTTTTTTAGCCAAAAACAAAGAAAGAAAAATAAAAACCAAATAGTGGCCGGGTCCAAAACTCTTGCAAATTAAAACCAGATAGTCACACAACATAAAACTTTGATGAATTAACACCTTTTCTAAACTACTCATTAACTTACAAAGCTAAACCATTATTCTGAAATTACCCCCAACAATATTAATAAACCACTAAAACTGAATTACTTCCTCTAACCGGAGAGAATCCGCCATAAGGTGGAACCAGCAGTAAAATTAATTCCAGCAGGAAAGCGGGCGGTCAATTAATTAAAAAGTGGAAAAGACGGTTCTAACAAGGCAAGAGACAGAGTTGCGATTGATTTTATCATCAGCGCACTCTAACGGCTGATGGCCTCATACATATTGAGTGGCGGCTATCCTTAACGCCTCATAAACCTGTACTCTACAAGACCCGTAAACAAGAAGCCGACAAGGTGAAGAATGGGCTTCGACTAGTTTAAGGGCACCCTAAATCGGCCTAAATTAATTTTTTGTGGTTTTATCAATTTTTGTTCTTTAGAATTTCCTCTTTCCAATTATATGTAACACATAATACTAAAATGGTATAGTCGTTGAAAAAATATTATGTAGCATCCGTAACCTTATTTTAGATTTGGAGGGATTTCAAACCACTGCCATTTTGTTTTAAATCAACCTCTTGAGATCCAATGTATTCAAATTGAATAGACCTAAAATTTCATACCAAATTTGAATTATTCTGCAACTTAAAAATTCCTCCAACCCCCAATAGATCGACCTATTAGAAGTTTATTCGACCTAGAGTTATTTTAGTTTTTTTGCAATTTTTCGTAGTTTTTTCCGTAGTTAACTCAGGAACTGTTAGACTTAAAACTACAAAATATTCATGGTATAATAACGGTGCGTATATAGTTCCTTAGAGAGTTTCGCTGCAATATCTTTACAATTATTAACAAATAGTTTTACAATATCTTTACAACAAAATAAAAACTTTGAATTTTTATTTTTGAAGCATATAAGTTTAAAAAATCTTAAAAATAGTTATATTTAATGAAAATATTCAACTACCCCTAGTGAAATTCATAATAAACCAATATTTAAAATAAAATAAAATTCAGATCTATATGTAGTCTGGTCCCAGAGAAATGTAGAATAAAGTCAACATTACCGTTAAATGAATCTCAGGGTGCCCCTAAGCTATTTAACGGTCTCGGAATTGAAGTGTCTACTAAGTTCAAAATTTAATATGTAACTAGGAGTTGGTCTGTCCTTTTACAGGCTTTGTACACCACTGATCCACATTTTTGATCCATTAAAATCCAAATTAAGATTGATCGTGGTTGGAAATAGAACCCAAGTACTACACTTCTGAATGGCTTGACTCGACAATGGACGCCGTAACTACACTACACCGTCAGAAAAGGGCTTTATTGATGTATAATGCTTCTCTAGCGGCAAAACAGTGAACTCATTGAGGTAGTTCCTGCATCAGTTCATAGATGGCAGCCCGGCAGGTGACGACGACGACGACAAATTCACTAACAGTTTCACTAAAATGGCCACTTAACACTTCGGTATTGAAACTAATGACGATATATCGGTCTGTAGCACTAAAAGGTTTAAAATCAAGATACTTATAATTATTACTAAATATTTACGGTACCTATAAAAACTAATTAAAACCGTAATTAAAATTCCTATCAAGTAAAAATTATCTATTAAAAAATTGAGTTTTATCTGTACGTTACTTGGTATAATGATATATTTTGTAGTTTGTACGTTTTATAACCCCAAAAAGCCGGAATAGCACTTACCTCTATTTCCGTCTGTCTTTAACGCTGAACAACGTCGATTTTACGAATAATAAGTTTTAATGATACAAATGTTACTATTAAATTTAATTTATGAAACACAAGTTAGTCCAGTCTTGAACCATTACACATTTTAAGTAGAATAAGTTCTCATTATGGTTTAAAAATTTAGGAAAACAAAAATTGGGAAAACTTAGAAGATTTATTTTAAACCCAATATTAGGATAAATCGTAAATTAAATTTGCAAAAATCCATGAGTATATCGAGTGGGTGAATCAAATGGGCGAACCAAAAGTGTAAATCGTAAATTATATTTCTAAATATTCATTGAATGAGTAAATATTCATTGACTCATTCATTTCCAAATCGCACTCGCAAACTTATCACACAAATTTATAAACTGCAGTCTTGATGCAACACAAAGCGAGATTAAGCTCGAGTTACGAACCGATGTGATAGCCAGCTCTTACCGTTATTGGTGATAAATTGTTACGACATGATGGAGATTATCTTTCCAATATCGGGTTTTATCCGTGAACAATTGACTAATTCATCTCATTTAAAAAGTGGATTTTTCACGTATTTAGCCTAACTGTAGGACTACCTTGTAACTAAACGTCGCTCGATGAAATAGATTTAAATAGAAAATGTATTTAAAAAATAACTCCACCGATAGACGTTTAATCTATATCAATAAAATTTGAGTTTTATTTGTACGTTGGTTGAAATTACAACGTGGTTACTCAATACAAACCCGTGTTAGACCAAATAAACGGTATCAGTGGACACATACTTTCTCTCTTAGTCAATTTAAACGACAATCTTCAATAAAACCATCATTTTTATTAACGTTTATCTAAATATGATGTAATAAGTTATTGTTTCAAACATAATAAACCAATTTCTGAAACTAAAAAGAAGAGAAACAAATTGAATTAATTGTTAGAATGTCATGGAGGACTCCCCTCCCAGATAATTCCAAGGTATTTTGAGTGTTTTTTTAGTTATTTCTTAATTAAATTAAACTTTTGTTTAGTTTTTCAAGCTGATTTTAATGGTGGTAGTCGAATTATACTTTGCCTTTATTGTTGTCACAACTTTGAAATGTAAAAAAGACTATTAAAACTTTGATAGCAGTTTTCTCCAATTTTTGTTTTTTTGCGCAATCTATATAAATAAAATTAGAGTTTCGTCTGTACATTGCTCAGAGTTATCATTTTTTAGTTGTTTTTACGTTTCGTGCGTTAGAGAAGCCGAAACAAGTCTTATCTCAATTTGTGTGTCTGTGACGCTCCAGGAGGCATTTTACGCCTTCTTCTCCGAAAAAAGGGAGATCTGATAACAATGAAACTTATTTCATACATTCTCAGAGAAGGTTTTTGAATGCTTAAAATTGTCCGCCGACCATTAAAAAGTAAATCACGAGCATTTAAAACCGCACTTTTTACGCGATACTAGTCGCATTTTCAATTATCAATTATAATAAACCATCTACTGGTAATAATCAGCTGTCTTCGTAGTAAATTTCAAAATCATACTATATTAAAAAGTTAATTTAACGTATAACTAATTATAATAATGGTATAAATGTTCTAATGAATTTAATTGTAAAGTAATGCTAGATAATAAAGCTTTTTTAATTAATTAAGAATTAATGTGCCCCACCCAAGATATTGACACTTTTAAAGAAGATATTAAAACTAACTTTAAATGTTAAATCAAACCTCCCCTCATAATAAAGCACCGCTCCAACGAACGTGTTAGCCTTAGGAGATATAACTCTCTCAAGTTGGCGGGAGAAAGTAAACCGAGCGGTGATTTCGATACGGTCCACTTAGAAGTCACTCAACTCGATTTGACAAGCGAATTGGCGAGTCATATCACTACTTAAGCGGGCTCTCAGGCTCTAAATATATCTTGAGTGGAACCAGACGTCCAGTGAATCAACTGCAGTTACCGCCACAAATAGCAGATAGCAGCACTGGCGTAATGCGCTTCCTCGTGCCACTTCAGCTGGGTGTTTGGTGTCTCCGATTCAAGAATTATGATAAGTTTACTACATGAAACCGATTTAAGAGTCTGCATCAGTGGAAGCCATCTTGAATTTTAGTCCCGTAAGGGCAATGTTAAATTCTGGCGGAACATACCTTCACTTTGGCGTGTGTAGTGGCGTTAATTATCAAAGTATCAATGTAAAACTTTGGAAGTACATTGATGAGATGTGGCGCAAGGGCATGACTTTTCAATATGTTCAAAAATTTAACTTGATATAAAAAAATCCAGGAATATTTTACAAAATAAATCTTTTTTTTATTGAGAGCGAAAATAAGAAGTTCTGTAAGGTGGTGCCCTGGAGGACTGTAATGCCTTTAATTTGACACCTGGGTCGTGGGCATCTGCTAGCCTAACGGCTAGCGTCTTGCACTTCGGTGCAAGAGGTGAAAGGTTCGATCCCCGGGATGGACACAAAATTTAGAAGGGAATTCCATATAAAAATAGTGTACTTCGAGGCTGCATAGCTTAAGCTAAGCCTGCCATTGGCAAAACAGAATAAAAATCTATTCTCTTCCCCGAAGGTCCTCTGCGTATTTTTATTGAGAAATGAACGTGGCACGTCCTGTAATCCAGCTACTTCGAGGTAACGAATTGTAGATAGTTGTGAGCGATGGTCGGTGGGTGTAGTGTTCTCTTGAGTGGATTAACGTCCGCACTATTGAATACTTCGTTAATCCACAAAGACCATCCTCAAAATTAGACCTGTTCATAATTCAGAGGCAGTGGTTCGGGCTCCACGTTAAACTGTAGGTCTCAGGTATTCCATTGATTGTTGGGCACATGTCAGCATTAGTCAGTAACAAGACTACAAGCGCCATAATCAACTACACTCATTTCTCATTCATACTTGACTTAAAATACCTACCTGGTTAGGTCACTACTTCAGTTAAAAGTATAAGGTATAAAGTATGAATCGTGGACAGAGAGTTGTCTCCATGAGCAAGCAATTGTGCTACGGGTAAATCAGCTGTCGTCCCTTCAGCCTCTTTAACTAGTCTACGTTGAATAAAGTAAAAATATAGGTATAATAAAAAATGCGTTGTTTTCAAGAGGTTATTGACAGTATAAATTTTATTTATTTTACAATTAATTTGACATTTTCTATCGCTCTTGTGTTTTAAACTACACAACGTTTCTGAAGGTGGAGAAACTCCTCCCGTTTTCAAGTGATTACCTAATGTCGAGCTAGCGGGGCGACACAAGATAGAGTGCGCGCGGAACAAAAGATGGAGTACGACTGATTTATGTTGTGCATGATAAGTAAGGATAGTATTATTGTCTACAATGATACAATTAAAATCTATAACTTGAACACTCAATTTTTGATGTAAATTATTAGGTAATCACTTGAAAACGGGAGGAGTTTCTCCGCCTCCAGAAACGTTGTATAGTTTAAAACACAAGAGTGATAAGAAAAGTCCAATTTATTGTAAAAAAATTAATTAATATCCATCACTATCATGAATTTCAAACAAACAGTATAAACAAATTGTTAACTATATACAAATATTAAAAACCAAACTAACCTAAACTCCGCAGAGCACTATATTGTCGACAATATTGCGTGTTTATGATATTATGCAACGTAAATTGGTCACCGGAGAACAGCTCTCAGCGGACTTAAGTTAGGTCTTGGTTATTGATATTTTATATCGTTAATAAAATGTTCATACAAAAAGTTACAACCAGAAAACCACTGGTTCTGTTACACAAGAAAACAATTAAACCGCGTTTTAAAATGTGGTTTACCTAAACCAGAAAAGATCCCGAAACGAAAATAGTTCTTATGGGACTAAAATGCAAGATGGCGGATGTCAGTAGGTACTGTAGAACTTCCATCGATGGAGACGAAATACTTTTAACTGTACTTTTAACTGAAATGGCGACCTACCCAGGTAGGTATTTTAAGCCAAGTATGAATGAGAAATGAATGTAGGATGATTGTGGCGCGATCTTGTAGTCTTGTTACTGACTAAGACTGACATGTTCCTTAGACAAGACTGTTAATTAATAGCCCAACAGCCGATGGCAACTAATGGACCTACAGTATAACGTGGAATCCGAACCACGGCCTCTGAATTACGAATTGGTCTAATTATGAGGATGGTCTTTTCGGATTAACGTAGTATTCAATAGTGCGGACGTTAATCCACACAGAGAACACTACATCCACCGACCATCTCTCACAACTATCCACAATTCGTGACCTCCAAGTAGCTGGATTACAGGACGTCGCCACCGTCCCAGTATATTATCTTGTTTGTACTGTTTTTGTGACGTAAGTAACTTCATAACCAACTTATAAAAATTAATAAACGAGGAGTAAAACTAATTATCACAACAGTCAAAATTTACGCTTATCACATCAGTATCAACTCAATCCTCAAAACCATTTGGGGGCCCCTAAATCAAACTATTACCAACACGCCTTCGTAAATAAGACTTTAACACTTGCAAAATGTATATAGTTGAGCTCAATTGGACAGGCTAATAAGGCAGGCTCTATCAATATGTATGAGGCCGCGTATGCACGGCGCTAAACGATAAGATCAGTGGCGCGATCTGGACGGGCGGCTCCCGAACTGACCTGGACCGAACTGGTTTTAAACCAACCTACATTAATTAACACTGGGTGTCCGCACTGGACTTGAATCAAAGAAGAAATAAACACTAAATTCGTTTATTAATTTGTTAATTTAACTTATTGGGAAATTAACTACAATACTTATAGTCATGATTTTTTGTCGCTAGAACACTTCATTTTTTACTTTTAACATTATTAAATAATCTAATTAGTGTTTAGATATTTTATAAGGTCGAATACTATGTTTAAAACCTTCACTAAGATAGTTATGTCAACATCCCACGAAAAGTAATAAAACAACAAAACAATATATCAACAACTTAAGAGGTCCACTTGGTTGTCGTAAAAATGTGGTTGAGGAATCGAACTAAAAGTAAAGTAATTCACTATGGAATTAAATTTTCTATTTTAAGTGAATTTCCCATAGCCAAGAAGCTATTTCCGTAGGTATCATGGAAAGACTTTATGGATTATGTTATTTTTTAGTTTTTAGGTTCCTAGAGGCCAAATACAATAGTCGTTGGGGTTTAAACTTAGGTTTTTGGCGTTTTTGTATGTAATCA
Source organism: Nephotettix cincticeps (assembly GCA_023375725.1). Lineage (NCBI taxonomy): Eukaryota > Metazoa > Arthropoda > Insecta > Hemiptera > Cicadellidae > Nephotettix > Nephotettix cincticeps. Next base: position 11,734,390 of record CM041791.1, on the reverse strand, counting down.
AAAAAACTTTATCTTTCTTTTCTATTTTATCTTTCACCATTAAAATCTGCTTGAAAAGCTACACAATTTAGCTCTTTAAATTTTTTCTCTATCTCCACAGATTACCAAGATATTAAAAAAAATCTAAACACAGTACGTTGCATTTCAGGGATCCAATCTTATGAAGTATATGGAAAAATTATTATTTCACTTATCAATGTATATTTTTTTATGAAACTTTATATTTAGCTTCATGTGGTTGAGATCCGTACAATTATGCTTAAAAATCATAGTTTATGTGCTTATCATGGCAACTAATCTGCATACTCCTTTCCCATGTTAATCATTTAGAGAATAGGCAAACTCTTTTATTTATGAACAAATGTTGATGAAACTTGGTATAAATGGTCAAAATGAAAATTATTTACGCTAAAATACCTACTTTCAGTGTTCCTCACAGCAGCAAACCTGCATACTCCTTCCCATGTTAATCTTATGAAGAAGAGGAAAATAACTCGAATATTTATCGACAGATAATGATACAACTTTTCATATATTATTATGTTATTGATTAGGAAATTCGCTGAGTACGCAGGTCTGCAGCAACGGGGGTATTTGACTTTTCTACCTTAAAAAGATACTTATAGGATATATAATTGCGCAGTAATTTTTTCCCCGGAAAAATATTGTAATTCCATGGACAATTACTTTAGCACCAATTTTTCACCTCAACCATCTTTTTATCTTTTAATGCTGTCAGAAACTAAATATTGGTCTTATGGAGGTAAAACGAAATATTACACCACTCAAGCAGATTTTTAACAAAGTTTACACACTGTTTAAAAGTAAATAACGAAACACGAACATTAAAAAGGTTTTCACAACCGAAGAAGAATGTTTTTGGAACGGAGTGTAAAGCTCAATGATTCGCAGTTGGAGGTATAGCATTGTAATGCGGCAGACGCTAAGCTCAGACAAGGCGAGACGTTATTAAATTTGCACTTAATTAGAGTCAGGGGTAGGGGGAGGCATGGGGGGAGGGGGGCTAAATGAACCCCGCCACTTGAAGCAAACATCTTGAGCTGCGATACACGTAATTACTGCTTCACCCCCTGCCCCCCCCATTTCCTCGGTACATCTCGGCGCTGAGCCCATCTAAGCACCCCCCACCCCCCTATCTTAAGCGCTAACCCGACTGTTAACGGTGTAACGGCGTCTATTGACTTTGTAACAAGTGTAAAGAGGGTCGAATGAATTACTGGTATGTGTTTACCGTTTGACGGTTAAAGGATTGTTCATTTCAAAGTGCTTAAATTATTAGTTTTGTTTATGACTGGGATAGTGGTGACGTCCTGTAATCCGAGGTCACGAATTGTGGATAGTTGTGAGCGATGGTCGGTGGGTGTAGTGTTCTCTTGTGTGGATTAACGTCCGCACTAGTGAATACTACGTTACTCTGCAAAGACCATCCTCATAATTAGACCAATTCGTAGTTCAGAGGCCGTGGTTCGGATTCCACGTTAAACTGTAGGTTTAGCGTGTAATCCGTTTAGGGGTTTAGGTAAAACTTTTACCTTTCTGAAATGGCGATCTATCTATGTAGGTATTTTAAGCCAAGTATGAATGAGAAATGAGTGTAATATAGTTGTAGCACGATCTTGTAGTCTTGTTACTGACTAAGGTTGGCATGAGTGATATTCTCTGTGTGGATTAACGTCCGCACTATTGAATACTACGTTAATCCGCAAAGACCATCCTCATAATTAGACCAATTATTAATTCAGGGACAGCGGTTTGGACTCCAAGTTAAACTGAAATCCCTTAGTTGCCATCGGCTGTATGGCTATTAATTAACAGTCTTGTATAAGGAACATGTCAGCCTTAGTCAGTAACAGGACTAAAATGTTTGTACTTCCCTGTGGGAAATAGGTTAGATCATGGATATGTCTAAAGGGAATGGTTTTAGTTCATCTAAATAGCTGATCTTATTCATTTATATTAAAAATTCAATACAACAGCTCTAGTAGTTTATATGTAAACATATTACATGTTTTCCATCTTAAAAATCGCCACAGCCAGATTAGACATCATGTCAAAAGATCGCAATCATCTTACAACTTAACCTTGGCTTAAAATACCTACCTTGAAGTATGGTCGCCATTCAAAAGGAAATCTCTGCCAAAAGGGAATTTTTACATAACCTTTCGTTACAATTTTTGCGTAACGCGAATTCTAAACACCCTCTTAGAGCTCAAACTCATCCATTTAAAAAACTTTCTTCGTGCAGTAACTGGTCGCTTCAACTACACTCGCATCTGAGAGAAACGTGACAATTTTCTGCTTCTCGTATTAACAATGTTCTAGGAAGACGTACGAGTGCACATCTTGTGCCTGCCTGATCAGGTTAGATGCAGCCATTAATCTTCTTCTCCCATTCAGCGCTCGTGCATGCCACTACGCTTTAGAATCGTGAATAAATTTTGATTGTTCTCTCATCGAGTAATTGTGCAAACAATTATCCTATTTAGGTACTTGTGGATTTCAACATCGTTTTGCCCTAATAGGTATTTTAAGCCAAGTATGAATGAGAAATGAGCGTAAGATGATTGTGACGCGATCTTGTGGCTTTTCTGTCTGACATGTTCGCACTGTAATAGCCCTGCATGTATTCCTACGCCAATGATCAGCAGCCCTTGAATGATTGAATACAATTTTCTTTAATTCAAATTAAATTTTTGTGAATTGTATGTCACTAAAAAAATTTATGTTTGACTCTAAATTTTTTGGAATTTTTGAATGTATTTAATTACTTTTAATGAAATGATATACCCAGTAGGTTTTTTAGAAGTATGAATGAAGGAATGTAGAACGATTGTGACGCGATCTTGTGGTCGTTTTACTGACTAAGGCTGACATGTTCTTTAGACAGGACTGTAATAGCCCAACAGCCGATGGCAACTAAAGGATCTACATCTTAATATGGAATCGAAACCACGTCCTCTGAATTACGAATTTGTCTAATTACGCGGATAGTCTTTGTGGATTAACGTAGTATTTAACAGTGCGGACGTTAATCTACACAAGAGAACACTACACCCACCGACCATCGCTCACAACTATCCACAATTCGTGACCTCCAAGTAGCTGGATTACAGGACGACGTCACCGTCCCAGTCAACTATGGATCCTAATTAGGGTGTTTCGTTAAGGCTGACATGTTCTTTAGACAGGACTGTAATAGCCCAAAAGACAATGGTATATAAGAGACCTGCAGTAAAACACAGTTACTCGTGAAGGAAAATAACACAGTACAAATTGTGAATGATCCCAGTAACTTAAACACATTATAATCACCTAACCTTTTTTGAGAAGTTTTTGAATTAGTTAAATATTGAATTTATAAAAGAAATACCAAACTTTTCGAAACGTTAAATATTCGTATTTTGAATAAATTTGATATCGTATAGTAGAACTTGTACTATTACCTACTCAGTAAAATATTTTAAGCCAAGTATGAATGAGAAATGAGTTTACAATGTAGCGCCAAGCCCGGCTCCAAAAGTTCAGTGATTTCAATGGAGGACATTTGGCGGATTTTATATACAAAAAATAATTTTTAACCTATGGTACATTAAATAAAATTACTACCTATGAAATTTAAACAGTATATTATAGGACCATAAAATAAAATAATAAACGGTTTTAATGATTTAGTTACTTATTCAAATCTCCCTGTTTCACTGACTAACACTATATATAAGATACATTAGCGTTCAAACACACATACATTACTTGACATACATTGTAAACATAAGGCGGAATACGTTTCTCATTACGTCAGAGTTCCGAGCGACATCTAGTTGGCAAGGAGCGGTAGTTACGTTTCATCAGCGGCGTAGTACCTGCATGCTGACTGTAGGTGTCGCCACATGCGGGTAATCCGACGAAGCCCCCACACTTCGCCTAATTAATACAAACTGCCATCTGGTGGCTGGCTACGGAACCTTTTGACGGGGAAAACATCGCAAGAAAACAATTCACACAAGTTATTATATTGGATTATAGTCTCGTAAGAACAATTTTATTTTTGTGACATCATTCCACCTTAAAATCACCTTAGGATCTTAGAATCACCTTAAAAAACTACACAATTTAGTTCCTTAAAGTTTTTCTCTATATCCAACGGTTACCGAGATATTAAAAAATCTAAACACAGTACGTTGTATTTTGGGGATCCAATGTTAATCTCATGGAGGATAAGGAAATATTAATATTTCACTTATCAATGTATATTTTTTAAGAAACTTGATATTTAGCTTCATGTGGTTGAGATACATACATTTATGCTTAAAAATCATAGTTTATGTGTTTATCATGGCAGAAAACCTGCATACTCTTTCCCCATTTTAATCATATAGAGTTTGGGTAAACTCCTTTATTTGTGGACAGATGTTGATAGAACTTGTTATAAATATTCAAAATATAAATTGTTTACGCTAGAAACACCTACTTTCAACGTTCCTCACAGCAGCAAAGCTGCATACTCTTTCCCATGTTAATCTTATGGAGAGTAGGCAAATAACACTCATATTTATTGACAGACAATGATAAAACTTGTCATATATTATTATTATTATTATTGTGTTATTGATTTGGAAATTCGCTGAGTACGTAGGTCTGCTGTGACGGGGGTATTTTTTATGTTTTCTTCGTAAAAAATATATATATATCCTACTTGTTAATTATAAGATACCTATAATAGCGAGGTAACTATAATTTCCAGGAAAATAAAAAAAGAAATTTTGTAATCCCCTGAATGACCACTTTTCTTTTATTTTGACATCCCAACCATCTATTTAGCCATTCCTTTAGATAATTTTTTGTTTAATAGGAAATAAATTACAATATACTTACTATAAGTTGTTCATTGACGAAATGAATTAGTTTGGTAATTCTAGTTTCGTAAAGGCGAGGTATATTTTTTCCAAAACTCTTATAATGATTAAATTCCTTAAAAATACGATGAGTATGTATTTTCTAAACATACTTAACGTACTTATTATCCTAAATGATGAGTTTCAGTTGTGAGAGATATCTTTAAAATAGCATTGATCGATTTATTCAGTATATGGTTTGACTGGGATAGTGGCGTCATCCTGTAATCCAGCTACCTGGAGGTCACGAATTGTGGATAGTTGTGAGCGATGTCGGTGGCTGTAGTGTTCTCTTGTGTGGATTAACGTCCGCACTTTTGAATACTACGTTAATCCTTAAATACCATCCTCATGATTAGACCAATTTGTAATTCAGAGGCAGTGGTTCGGAATCCACGTAAGTCCACTTAGTCAGTAACAAGATTACAAGATCGCGCCACAATCATCTTACACTCAATCTTAATTCATACTTGGCTTAAAATACCTACCTTGTAATATTGTCGCCATTTACATAATCTAATATAATCTAAGACATACCCATGTCAAAAAAGTCAAAAACAGTTTTGTATTCAATGGCATTACTCATAGAATAAGTCACAGAATAACTATAAACGTATAAAATAAGTATAAAGTCACTCATTATAAACTACAGTAATTACAAAACAAATTTCAAAATACATACTTTATAATAAACATTCTCGAAACAAGGTTAATAAATCCGTTTATTGATAGCTCAAGCATTGTAACGTTATTCACTTGCGAAATCATATAAACCCCTGAAAGGGCGGAAGAATGAAAGTGGAAGTGTAATATACAAATACAACCCTCTCCCCAACCCCACCCCACATCCCCCCTTCACCCCTCCCACCACCAACGCTGAGTCGTCGAGGTTGAGTTATTGCACAGAACATCTCTCTTCGACCGGTTCATAAATGTAAAGTCAATGCTACCTAAGAGGGATACGTTTCAATTTTAATGAAATTGAAGTTTCATAAAGTTCAATAAAATAATTTTATTTAGCGCATGAATTGACATAAATGTTAGAATCGATCTAAACGTCTATGAAAATCACTAACATTTTCGGGAAATATAAAATTTCTAAAATTGTAAAATTAAGTATCCAACATTTAGTTTATATTACCTTTACCTTTTGTGAAATGGCGATATACTCATGCATGTATTTTAAGCCAAACATTAATGAGAAATGAGTGTAAAATGATTATGTCGCGATCTTGTGTGGTTAAGGCTGACATGTTCCTTATACAGAACTGTTAATTAATAGCCCAACAGTCAAAGGCATCTAAGGGACCTACAGTTTAACGTGGGATCTGAACCACAATTTTCCCTCTAAATTATGAGGATGTTCTTTGCGGATGAACGTTGTGTTCAATAGTACGTTAATCCATACCACGGAATATCTCATCCACCGACCAACCCTCATATCTATCCACATTCTTGGCCTCCAAGTCTCCAAGTTTTAAATCATAAAAATCAGTAAATTCATAAAACTGATGCATAATCCTCCAATTGCTTCTTTCTCCAAAACTAAATCAATAAGACTCTTGATTGTTTCTCCAACATTTAAGTTATTTAAACTGTTGCATTATTCGCCAAATTTAAATCCATTAGACACTTTAATGATTAAGGTCGCAAAAGTCTCAGAACTAACGTACTAAATACGTTTTTTAGAACTAATTAAAACGAAAATAATTAAATATTCAATGAATTATAACATCTGTAACACAGAAAATCAATAGTTTTAGTTGTTGTAACACGTTTACAATGACTAAACATTTCGATACGTGAATATCGATTGGTTCAGAACGAATCAGTTGAAGGTCGAAGGATCAGTCAGTGATCGTATCGTAATTGAGTCGGTCGGCGTATGAAAGGTATCGATAACAAATGTAACACATCAGATCAAAAGTTATCGGTTGTTGTAACACGTTTACAATGACTAAACATTTCGATACGTGAATGTCGATTGGTTCAGAACGAATCAGTTGAAGGTTGAAGGATCAGTCAGTGATCTTCGTAATTGAGTCGGTTGGCATAAAGGTATCGATAAAATGTAACATTCAGATCAAAAGTTATCTTGTTGTAATGTTTACAATGACTAAAATTTCGATACGTGAATGTCGATTTGTTCAGAACGAATCAGTTGAAGGTTGAAGGATCTGTCAGTGATTGTAATCGTGATTGAGTCGGTCGGCGTATGAAAGGTATCGATAACAAATGTAATACCTCAAATCAAAAGTTATCGGTTGTTGTAACACGTTTACAATGACTAAACATTTCGATACGTGAATGTCGATTTGTTCAGAACGAATCAGTTGAAGGTCGAAGGATCAGTCAGTGATCGTATCGTAATTGAGTCGGTCGGCGTATGAAAGGTATCGATAACAAATGTAACACATCAGATCAAAAGTTATCGGTTGTTGTAACACGTTTACAATGACTAAACATTTCGATACGTGAATGTCGATTTGTTCAGAACGAATCAGTTGAAGGTTGAAGGATCAGTCAGTGATCGTATCGTAATTGAGTCGGTTGGCGTATGAAAGGTATCGATAACAAATGTAACACATCAGATCAAAAGTTATCGGTTGTTGTAACACGTTTACAATGACTAAACATTTCGATCCGTGAAAATCGATTGGTTCAGAACGAATCAGTTGAAGGTTGAAGGATCAGTCAGTGATCGTATCGTAATTGAGTTAGTCGGCGTATGAAAGGTATCGATAACAAATGTAACACATCAGATCAAAAGTTATCGGTTGTTGTAACACGTTTACAATGACTAAACATTTCGATACGTGAATGTCGATTTGTTCAGAACGAATCAGTTGAAGGTCGAAGGATCAGTCAGTGATCGTATCGTAATTGAGTCGGTCGGCGTATGAAAGGTATCGATAACAAATGTAACACATCAGATCAAAAGTTATCGGTTGTTGTAACACGTTTACAATGACTAAACATTTCGATCCGTGAATATCGATTGGTTCAGAACGAATCAGTTGAAGGTTGAAGGATCAGTCAGTGATCGTATCGTAATTGAGTCGGTCGGCGTATGAAAGGTATCGATAACAAATGTAACACATCAGATCAAAAGTTATCGGTTGTTGTAACACGTTTACAATGACTAAACATTTCGATACGTGAATGTCGATTTGTTCAGAACGAATCAGTTGAAGGTCGAAGGATCAGTCAGTGATCGTATCGTAATTGAGTCGGTCGGCGTATGAAAGGTATCGATAACAAATGTAACACATCAGATCAAAAGTTATCGGTTGTTGTAACACGTTTACAATGACTAAACATTTCGATACGTGAATGTCGATTTGTTCAGAACGAATCAGTTGAAGGTCGAAGGATCAGTCAGTGATCGTATCGTAATTGAGTTAGTCGGCGTATGAAAGGTATCGATAACAAATGTAACACATCAGATCAAAAGTTATCGGTTGTTGTAACACGTTTACACTGACTAAACATTTCGATACGTGAATGTCGATTTGTTCAGAACGAATCAGTTGAAGGTCGAAGGATCAGTCAGTGATCGTATCGTAATTGAGTCGGTCGGCGTATGAAAGGTATCGATAACAAATGTAACACATCAGATCAAAAGTTATCGGTTGTTGTAACACGTTTACAATGACTAAACATTTCGATACGTGAATATCGATTTGTTCAGAACGAATCAGTTGAAGGTCGAAGGATCAGTCAGTGATCGTATCGTAATTGAGTCGGTCGGCGTATGAAAGGTATCGATAACAAATGTAACACATCAGATCAAAAGTTATCGGTTGTTGTAACACGTTTACAATGACTAAACATTTCGATACGTGAATATCGATTTGTTCAGAACGAATCAGTTGAAGGTTGAAGGATCAGTCAGTGATCGTATCGTAATTGAGTCGGTCGGCGTATGAAAGGTATCGATAACAAATGTAACACATCAGATCAAAAGTTATCGGTTGTTGTAACACGTTTACACTGACTAAACATTTCGATACGTGAATATCGATTTGTTCAGAACGAATTAGTTGAAGGTTGAAGGAGCAGTTACTGATCGTATCGTAATCGAGTCGGTCGGCGTATGAAAGGTATCGATTGTTGTATTGTTACAGACGATAGACGGCTGTCTGTCCCAGGACTGTTATCATCCCCGACTAAACATCCCCTTACCTCCCCCCCCTCCTTCCCCCCACCTACACGACCCTCCATCGCTTATAAACTCATCTTTATTGCTTTCCTTCGTCATATTTCTCAGAGGCTACACTTTTACACACTTAAACCGATTTCATTTTACGTGTACACTTAACATGTAAATTATTAAGATTATACATGTTGAGGGTGTTTCTGAACTACCTGGTCCCTTTTTTTACATACGATATGTGTCAAGACAAACATATTTGACAATATAATCATAGGATAATAGTGGTTTGTTTTTCGTCAGTTTGTATGTAAATATTTTTTTACAAATTTCGTAAATCCTTACTTATAGAACATTGATATTCTGTATAATAAACCTGTGAACAATATTAAAAAATATGTTTAGTTGATCTTATTTCAAAATGGCGGATGGTTAAAATAATCAAATTACATTTCTGTAAAGTTGGCTAACGTTAAGTATAAAACCAAAGTGGCACAAAAATTTTAAATGCGAATCTAATTGGATGGTAAATAATTAAAGTGTTGCACTTTTTACAAATTACTGTTATTTCAATAGTGCCAAACCACATTCATTTGTAAAAGGTTCACATTAAAAAAAGAGCAATAATTTGTTTATTTATTATTGGACTGTTTAATTAAGGAGTTAGATCTGCATTAAGAATATGCAAATTTTTAGATACTTTGGTTTTGGTTGTTGGTGTGTTATTGTTGTTTGTTAGCCATTTTTCAATAAATTAATTTTAGCATGTTAAAGGGCCGCCATTTTGAAATTAGATCGAATAAAATTTTTAGGCCCATGTTTATAAAGTAAAATATGTTTGTCTTGATACGTTAAAAATATACTTAAGGTACCACCAGGAAGTTCAAAAATAATCTGTAAACGTCATTCAAAGACGCATCGAAACGATAGCCTAGGATTTATTGTCTTCTCAATTTTAATTTTCTTCAAAAAGGTTTGTATCATGATAAATGTAAGAATTAGTTAAAAAATAACGCAAACAGTTTGAAATCATCTACATAAAAAGAGTGATTTTAACTTATAAGGTTTTAAAAATGTGATACTCCAAAGAACAGTGAATAAATAAACTTTAATAGTATATTGGTTAAGGTCACAGAGAAAAGGAAAAGAGTGGAAACGATCTAGGAAAACTGAGGAGGAAAAAGGAATATTAATAATGAGGGATGGTAGTGTATAGTTGAAAGAGTCTTCATTTCTATTCACAAAGCAAAGTATCGGATTTTTGTAAGACATCGTCTCATGGGCGTATTAGATAACGTCATTGTTCAATTCTCTCCCTGATATTCACTTCTTATACATCAAATCAAGAGGAAAATTTAAGAAATCTGTTAATACCTCATAGAATCTTTGTTTCTTCATTCCCAATAGTCAATTCCTAATTTTCTATTCTCAATTTCTAATTCTCAAATTTCAATTATCAATTCCCAATTACCAATTCTCTATTCTCTATTCCCAATTCTCAATTCTCGATTCCCAATTCTCAATTTCGAATTCTCAATTCAATTTTCAATTATCAATTCCCGCTTCCCAATTCCCAATTCTCAATTTCCAATTCCCGATTTCCAATTACCAATTCTCTAGTCTCAATTTTAATCCTCAATAATTCTTAATTCTCTATTTCCAATTCTCTATTCTCTATTCCCAATTATCGATTCTCAATTCTCGATTCAAAATTCTCAATTTCCTATTTCCAATTCTCAATTTCCAATTCCCGATTTCCAATTCTCTATTCTCTATTCCCAATTCTCAACTCTCTGTTCTCGATTCTCAATTCCTAATTCCTAATTCTTACCTGCGTCTCCGTTACTCCCAGCAGCTTCGCCATGTCGGCTCTCTCCGACGAGGAAAGGTACTTCTTGAGCTCGAATTGTCTCTCCAACTCGAAGATTTGCCTCCCGGTGAACGTCGTCCTCGCCTTCTTCCTCTTCCGGTCGCCGTCAGAGGAGTGTCCGTCACTCTCCACCCCGGGACTGACCAAGGGGGTGACGGAGGGCACAGGGGGTAGCACGGGGGGCGAAGCCTTACCCACCACCCCTGTCACCTCCTTCTTGCTCTTTTTCTTCGCGGGACTGCCATCTGGAAAAATTGCTTGTGTAAGAATTTTTCAATCTGTAGTTTGGGCTTACCGTTTACCCAATTGATCAGATTTTTTCATAAAGACCTTCCTGAAATGGCGAAATACCCAGATAAGTATTTTAAGCCACGAATGAATGGCAAATGGGTGCAAGATGATTGTGGCACGATCTTATAGTCTTGATACTGTCTAAGGCTGTCATGTTCCTTAACTTAATAGTCCTGCAGCCAATTATTTCTAAGGGACCAAAAATTCAACGTCGGACAAAAATGTTGCCTCTGAATTAGTAACTGGTCTCATTATGAATGTGGTCTTTGCGATAAATGCAGAATTTAATCAATAGTTCGGACGTTAATCCACACTAGAATATTCAATCTGTGACTTCCAAATACCAAGTAGGATCACAAGTCAAGCAACCCTCCCAGTCAGAAATCATAAGTTAGCAACAAAATATATTGAACAGCTTAAAATGTTCAACTAAGTAATTCTATTCTCTATTATAAGCACAAATATAAACCTTACATAGCCCATATGGTCGATTGAACATTTATGATCCATAACTTGGCGAGGCAATCTGAAACTAATGGCCTACCAGCGTAAACATTCTCTCATGAATACGGCAATTTACTTCTTGCGCGATTAACGAAGCCCTGTTTTGGAAACAATCGGGTAAAAGAAACCACTACAACTAAGGTGGAGTGAAAGGGAAGTGGATCTGAAGTGTGAACGGATGAATCCCAGAGTGATAAAAGTAAAGTGGCTTTGTGGGGGGAGTTGGGGGAAATTTGCTGAACATATGTACTTTCTGGTACTCAATTGACTGCGGAAACACTCTGCTGGTGGGCCAATTCTTATTATTGACAGACTTTTAAGTTAAATTAACTGAACCAGTTTTATAGTTTTTAGCGAATTTCCCATAGGGAAGAAGCTATTGACAAGGTATTAAAGTCTCATGATTTAAGATTTAAGCCCGGGACCATGTTATTTTTTTTCTTTAGGTGCCCAGAGACCAAAAACAATAGTCGTTAAAATTTATATATATACATATGTGTGTGTGTGTGTGTGTGTGTGTGTGTGTGTGTGTGTGTGTGCCTGTGAACACAATAACTCTCGTAAAAATGGTTCGATCGAGACCAAACTTGGTAGAGACGTTTATTCCTACATTTGAGTTCGTAAACTAGACATATCGGACAGTTGGAACATGTAGTTTGGGAGGGGGGGTTTCGTACCCCAAAAATGGGTATTTGCGTTTTTTCCATGTAATTTTTAAAAATTTCAAATTTTATCTTTCACTATTAGAATCGCTTTAAAAAACTTCACAATTTAGTTCCTTAAAGTTTTTCTCTATCTCGAACGGTTGCCGAGATATTAAAAAATCTAAACACAGTACGTTGTATTTTGGGGCTCCAATTTTAATCTTAAGGAGGATAAGGAAAAATTAATATTTCCTTTATTAAGCAATAGTTTTAGATGAAACTTTGTATTTAGCTACATGTGGTTGGGATCCATACATTTATGCTAAAAAAAATCTTAGTTTATGTGTTCCTCACAGCAGAAAACCTGCATCCTCTTTCCCATGTTAATCTTATGAAGAGTAGGCAAACTCTATTTACTATTTATGTCCAGATCATGATAAAACTTGGTATATGGTCAGAATAAAAATAGTTTATGGTAAAAATGCCTTCTTTTACTGTTCCTCAAAGCAGCAAACCTGCATACTCTTTCCAAAGTTAATTTTACGGAGAATAAGCAAATACTCTATTTTATCAACAGGTATTGATTGACCAATCTTGTCACATACTTGTACTATTATTGTCATATTATTGATTTGAAAATTCGCTGAGTACGCAGGTCTGCTGCGACGGGGGTACTTATTTCTTACTGTGATTTATTTATTCCAAGGTGATTGATAACTCATTGCTTGTGTCAATAAATTTAAACTGTGAAAATAATTTTTTTACTGGGCGTAAGTCCCGTTCATAATTTAAAACCCAATTAAGATTTTTTTATGTGGATATGTATTAGCTCTGCGGGGTATTGACAGTTTGATCGACCAAAATTTGAAACAGTGGCGTCATATGGTTAGTGACGTCATTTGGTCACAAGAACATCTGATTAGAGGAACTGAAAACATTCCTTTTAGACATATCCATGATCTAACCTACTTCCAACAGGGAGGTAAATACAAACAGCTTTTAATTGGATAATTCATCTCACAACAGATTAGATTAGATTATTGAAATAGCGACCAACCCGTGTAGGTATTTTAAGCCAAGTATGTATCAGGATTGAGTGTAAGATGATTGTGGCGCGATCTTGTAGTCTTGTTACTGACTGAGGCTGACATGTTCCTTAGACAGGACTGTTAATTAATAGCCCAACCGCCGATGGCATATCTGAGGGACCTACAGCTTAACGTGGAGTCCGAAGCACTGCCTCTGAATTACATTGTGGTCTAATTATGAAGATAGTTTTTGCGGATTAACTTAGTATTCAATAGTGCTGTCGTTAATCCATCCTCGAAACATGTGATGGTTTAATAAAAAAGTCATTATGAAAGTGTACCATAGTGGTTTAAAATAATACAATATTTTTTTATAATATAGCTTAGGTATTTATTACATTATATTCATAGAACCAGAATTCCTATTGTGGTGTTAATATTTGTAGTAGATAAACGCGGCCAGTGGGTATAACGGTACTTTTAACTAGGTGTAATTGACCTAGGACGTGACGTTACAAACGCATAGACCTATGACGTCAGACCCTGACCTACCGCACTGTGACGACACGCGTTTGCATAGATCAAAACTAGGCCAAGGCCATATAAAAAAATTTTAATTTAATTTTTTTTATTTTTTGACATTTATGTGACAATTTTCAACCACCTTTTGTTAATGGGTGTATAAGGGATGATTCAATTTATGCGTACCAGTAATTTAAGTACTTGATGACGGCATGCGTTTGTCATAAACCGAAACGTAAGATGTCTAAATGAAAAAAATACTTTTCCGTGGTCCTTTTTGAAATGAAACTTAACAAAACAAAAAACAGTAATGTTGTCGGCGGGTTGGCAACAGTTTAGGTTGGGCGGCGCGCGACGCTGCGCGACAATGGACTGTAGGCTGGGCGTGGGCCCGCGCGTGGCTCCTAATAGCGTACATCCTCACAGGCTAACAATGTTGACTCACAACTCCGCCATCAATTATCTTATTGTTTCATCGACTATTCATTAAATTACTCTAATTGACCGACTTCGAGCGCAATTAGTCTTTCCACTTTTCATAAGCGCGGGGTCACGATGGTCAGCGACATAGTTTGAAAATTATCGGAAAGAAAAATAAACATTTTTAGTCTCACAGATAGAAAATTGGATATTTTTTAATTACTTACGTTTGTGTATAATGCACATTGCACACCTAACCATTTTCGTGAATTAAATTGGTTAAAAATACGAATTTATAAAAACACTTGATAACGGGAGGGATAACCAAAGTTTTCGAAACGTTGAGAAAATCATTCATAGCTTTTAATAAAAAAGTTACAACTACAACTGTAATAATTGTATAAATTGTACTATTACCCTACTGAAATGATTACCTATCCGGTTAGGTATTTTAAGTCAAGTACGAATTAGAAATGAGTGTAAGATGATTGTGGCGTAATCTTGAAGTCTTGTTACTGACTAAGGTCTTTAGACAGAACTGTTAATAGCCGAAAAATTAATGGCACATCTAAGAGACCTATAGTTTGACGTGGATTCCGAACCACTGCCTCTAAATTACGAATTAATCGAATTATGAGGATGCTATTTGCGGAATCCACTTCAGATAATATCCCACCCACCGACCATCGCTCACAACTATCCACAATCCTCCAAGTAGCTGAATTACAGGACACGGTACTGTCCTAGTTTGTTGTATGCACCTATTGTATGTAGTAACGTGATGACGTTATGTGCTTTATGGTCTTCCGAAACGTTCATATATTCTCTCTCACCTCAAGCACTGTTGACTCAGAAATTGTCCATTAATAATCGTTTCATGGACAATCCGTTAAATTACTCCAAATGAGAGTCTCCAAGGCGATTAGTCTTGTGACTTTTCATTGGTTGTCATTGCGTCGGGGTCACAATGACTCGCGGAGTTGGTCGATGGTGTGTGGGCGGACGATAGAGGAAGATAGGCGCGTGGCCAATGACTGTTCACTGTCTTGATTGTCAGAGGTTATACCAAAAAGATTATGTAACAGCCTGTAAAATACTCTGGAGGCTATAATAGCATTTTAACAACTATTATTAGCTCTATGTAACAAAACTCTTACGGAAGTAGAAAAAGTTTTCTTTCTGAAATTAAAAAAAAACATTAAACATAACCAAATAATAATAATTTTCTTTTATTGCTGTCGACAATATTTACATTGTATAGCATTGTAGTCAATTGGTAAAATTTAATTTACAGACCAAATAATACATTTAATATAATAATAATATAAATAACAACAATAGTAATATAAATATAGCAAAAAAATTAAAAAACAATAACTAACCCCTGGGAAATTAATTTTGAGTGGTTTTAAAACCACCGGTGAACAGTGATCTCCTCCACCGCGTAAAACTCCAATCGTGTCAACTCACGCTTCAATCTTAACTTGAAAAAGCTGGAACTCTCCAGACTCTTGAGCCTCGCTGGGAGGCAGTTAAGGAGCCTGACACCTACATGAGAAGGAAGTTTCTCAAATGCAGCTGTTCGATGTTGAACAAAGCAGAAACCATCCCTTGCTCTAGTCCCATAGCTATGAACAGCAGTGCCTTGGACAGGCACATATTGGAACCGGCAATAAACCAAAGTTTCCAATATATAAAGGGAAGGTAGGGTCAAGATTCCAAGCTCCCTAAAGACCTAAATATGGTACGGTACATTCATAAGCAGCTTGGAGGTCACTAATTGTGGATAGTTATAATATATAGCCTGGAGATGCAATATTAACCGATGTGAATACTACGTACATCTACAATTACCATTCTCATAACCAGTACGTAATGAAGAGGTTAAATTTCGTTTAAATGATAGGTTCACCAAGAATGCCAGGTATGATTTTAGGAAATTACTTGTGCCAGTTTAAAAATCAAATTTGACCATGTTTCAACATTTCTTTAATTTTATTGCTCCTAGATTGTACAATTTAATTTCTTGTAAACTTATAAGTTTAGAACTTTTATCTGTATATTTAAAAGCTTTAAAGACTTACTTAATGTCTGTGAGGGATTGTGAACCACTTTTGAAAATTATGGAAATAAGCATTTGTTATATAAAACTTTTAGTATGTCTCCTTGTTTATATGTGTAAAGAATTTTACATTTATAATTTTTCCTGTCCACAAAATAGTTTTTCTAGGATTTATACTTCTCTTATGTCCTGTATACTTTGGTCCGTGATAAGTAGTGTTTAATTTTGTTTAAGAACCTAAGTTACGTTTATTTGAGTGTGCAGCGGTCCTATCTCTCCGATTGTGTTATTATATTAAATTTTGTGAAGTTCATCCCACACGAGCGTAAGCCTAGGGGATGAATCACTTGTTTCACACTAATATAAGCAACATTGTGTTTATTATAAGTCTACTATGATAACTGTTAAATGTAATCAGATGTACTATTCACATATGAAATCATTTGTTAACCTTAATTGTGTGAAATAAATCTGTTTTGAAAAAAATTGTGGTTCAAATCTCACGTTAAAGCGTAGGTCAACGTTTCAGAAAGGTAAAAAACTTCAAGATACAGTATAACAAGTGAACTAATAATATCACTACGATCTTCAATTCATTTAATTTCACATGCAACCTCCGATATACGTACCAAACGGAATCGATAAAGCATGCAAACAAAGCAATCAACTAAAAGCATCAGCTAAATTGGCCGGTTGACATGTGTTTGAAGTGGGAGAGAGAGGAAGAAGACAAAGGAGATGAAATCACCGAGGCTGTGGCAGTGATGTCACGTGACATGATGTCAGCTGTGCGCCACTGCCTCCTGCTGAGCTTTCGCACATGGCCCTCCTAATGGACCACTTGTCATAAATAAATAAAACCGCGGACTGCCTTCCATCCCTTCCTGTCCGTGACACCGTGGATTTAATTGGATTGGGAATTCATAATCCCTTGACACTTGGCAGTAGATCGATCATACTTTTATGATGTGAGATAATGACTGGAGTTGTTGGATCTAATGCATTGCATTGTCCGTTTGGAATCTATTATAGTAGTTTAGGAGTGCCTTAGAAAAATGAATTGAATGAACCTTTTTTGCACTTAACAAAATCTTTTTCAGGTTTTAAACACGTAACCGGTTGTTACGTTAAATCTCTGTTTTTAGTACGAACTACACAAACAAAAATTCAGTACCTAATGCAGTTTGGGTTAATCTAAGTGCGATTACTGAAAATATTACCCACTATGGACACACAGAATGGGAAAATAAAATTCAAAAATACTGAGTTCAAAAAATTAAATTAGGAAAAAATTTTGAAAAATACCTCAAATTAGAAACAATTATCTCAATTACTTAATAGCCCAATTAAAAACCCATTCCAGTAATAGTCTGACCCAAGGGTGCAATATGGGAGGTTCGGCGTTTCGTAAAAAATCACAGGCCTCAATCAGAAGATCCCGCCCGAAGGACCAAAAAGGCAGCTGAACCAAAACACGCCTGCGGTCATAAAACGCCACATGCCACTTGGCGCTGGATGGTCCCTGGGGCTTAGACGCCGTTTACGGAGCAGCTGCAGGCTCGTAAACCGAGTAATGAAGTGGATCGACGGTTAAACAGATAAAACGCTCCATTTCGTCACTTTGTAGGCGGCTCCCATTCGACCGAATAGTAGTTCTACGAATCGTACATGAAAGGTCACCGAATAGTAGTTCTACGAATCGTACATGAAAGGTCAAACATTTGTGTTTCTGTCAAATGGCACCTTCTTTGATAATGGATTTTGGTTGATCGAGTTCGTCACTTTGTAGGCAGATTCGACCGAATAGTAGTTCTACGAATCGTACATGAAAGGTCAAACATTTGTGTTGTCCGTCAAATGGCACCTTCTTTGATAATGGGTTTTGGTTGATCGAGTTCGTCACTTTGTAGGCGGATCTCATTCGACCGAATAGTAGTTCTACGAATCGTACATGAAAGGTCGTACATTTGTGTTGTCTGTCGTATCACACCTTCTTTGATAATGGGTTATTGTTGATCGAGTTCGTCACTTAGTAGGCGAATCTCATTGGACCGAATAGTAGTTCTACGAATTGTACATAAAAGGTCGTACATTTGTGTTGTCTGTCGTATCACACCTTCTTTGATAATGGGTTTTGGTTGATCGAGTTCGTCACTTTGTAGGCGAATCTCATTGGACCGAATAGTAGTTCTACGAATCGTACATGAAAGGTCAAACATTTGTGTTTCTGTCAAATGGCACCTTCTTTGATAATGGGTTTTGGTTGATCGAGTTCGTCACTTTGTAGGCGAATCTCATTGGACCGAATAGTAGTTCTACGAATCGTACATGAAAGGTCGTACATTTGTGTTGTCTGTCGTATCACACCTTCTTTGATAATGGGTTTTGGTTGATCGAGTTCGTCACTTTGTAGGCGAATCTCATTGGACCGAATAGTAGTTCTACGAATCGTACATGAAAGGTCGTACATTTGTGTTGTCCGTCAAATGGCACCTTCTTTGATAATGGGTTTTGGTTGATCGAGTTCGTCACTTTGTAGGCGGATCTCATTCGACCGAATAGTAGTTCTACGAATCGTACATGAAAGGTCAAACATTTGTGTTTCTGTCAAATGGCACCTTCTTTGATAATGGATTTTGGTTGATCGAGTTCGTCACTTTGTAGGCGAATCTCATTGGACCGAATAGTAGTTCTACGAATCCTATATGAAAGGTCAAACATTTGTGTTTCTGTCAAATGGCACCTTCTTTGATAATGGGTTTTGGTTGATCGAGTTCGTCACTTTGTAGGCAGATTCGACCGAATAGTAGTTCTACGAATCGTACATGAAAGGTCGTACATTTGTGTTGTCCGTCAAATGGCACCTTCTTTGATAATGGGTTTTGGTTGATCGAGTTCGTCACTTTGTAGGCAGATTCGACCGAATAGTAGTTCTACGAATCTTATATGAAAGGTCAAACGTTTGTGTTTTCTGTCGAATCACACCTTCTTTGATAATGGGTTTTTGTTGATCGAGTTCGTCACTTTGTAGGCGAATCTCATTGGACCGAATAGTAGTTCTACGAATCCTATATGAAAGGTCAAACGTTTGTATTTTCTGTCAAAAGGGACCTCGTTTGGTAATGATTTTTTGTGATCGAGTTCGTCACTTTGTAGGCGGCTTCGTATATTAAAGTTCATTTGTGCTGTCTATAAAATCACAACTTCTTTGGTATGTCCTATACATGAAAATAGGGTCATTTAAAATTCAATCATTTAGTTACTTTTCTTTTCGTTGGGAACATAAATTTAATCGTCACCATCTTTGGTTTTAGTTTAATAAGATCAATGTGTCTTTTGTGGAAGCATTATTGACCAAACGACAGTCGTAAAAAGATAATTGAGGAGTCGAATTAAAGGTAATGTGGTTAAATAAGGATTTACATTTTCTTCTATCTTTTGTTTTAAATAAAAAATATAATTATTTGTTAGTTGTCGTATATAAAAAGTTGGGAATTATATTTTCCCGAAAATTCTATTGAAAATATTTATTAATTCTATTTAATTTCCTGTGAGAAATGGCTTAGGGCTCAAACACAACTACAGTCGCCCTGCTGGCCGCTCCCAAGTCGCAGCGACCTGAGTCTAGAGTTCTAGCCAAGGCGGCTGGCGCACCGATACGAGCTGGTTTTGCGTCTAAAACTAGAACACATTGAGGATGGGGTGTCGCACACAACCAATAATTTGACACTACCCGCATGTCTGTAAAAATGACGGTTCATAAGTTATGGACTTTAAATGTAAAAAAACAAATTTTTAAATTTTCAGCAAAAACAATAAAAGTAAAGTTATACTTTACTTTTATTGACTGGCACTATTAAAACCAGTTTAAAAAACTAAACAAATTAGTGTTTTGAATTATTTGTCTATGACTAACGGTTCCAGAGAAAATTTTAATTTGCTTTCCATGATAAACGCAGGACGTTGTCTGAAAGCGCCCAATGTTATTCTTAAGGAGAATATTAAAACAATCAATTTCTTTCTTATTTTCTAACCGTTTTCAATGAAACTTTGTATGAAGCATAAGGTCAAATCACCCAACAAAACCAACTCAAAAAAGATTTGTATTACCCGGCCGGAGGGGGGGGTTCCTATACAATTCGAATAATTAATTTAACTTTGTCTCTCTTGTTTTTATTTTCAGAAATGGGATGATTATTTTTCAAACAATTAATTATTAGATGAAATTTTGATGATATTCATACAAACTTTGAAGAACATGATAGTTTTATTACAGATTGTCTTTTTAAAATTTACTTAAGGGAGAATGTATGTGTCAGTCCACTGATACCGTTTATTTACAACTATTGTAACCAGTAATGCTGTCACAGAATTAACATTGTTCTTGTGGGACTAAAGTGGAATATTTCGCCAGTAAGGCAGACTATTAGGATACAGATAATGACATATTGCTGCGGCAGGAGGCAGGAGGCAGGAGGCAGCCGACGGCGCCGAGTCCTGTATCAGTTCAGCGATGATACCCGACACTATCCCTGACCCGCTTACCGGTCACTTTCTAGATCCCCCGGAGATTGTGATAGTGAAACCCCATTAGTCAGAATACTTAGTCACCGTGGACCTGGTAACGGTGTGACGCTCGCACGCCCACGAGCGCTCACCGCCGACACGTCACCAGCCGTTTAGAGGTACAGTAACTGCATCGACGAGTCACTAGTAAACGACAACCGAATGGGGAAGTAATCGATAAAGGATGTTTGAAATTAAGATTTTAACGTTATTAAAATTTGTAACATATATTTATTATTATTATCTATTCGAATTAATTATCATTCTGTTTCATTTTTCTGTTCTAAGATGAGCTGGCAAATTAAATAAAAGTATTTACCCTTTTTTATTTAACAGTCTTGCACGAGTATTATTTAAGTCTTGGTTAAATCGACAAGTAAAATAAAATACAGTTCTATTATTCACCTCGAACAAAACTAAATACAATTTTATCGAGCTAAGGCTTCTTGGTGTTGAGGTGGCACTTGAGCCCTGTAACCAAATCAAATACTCCTTTCCTTACACATCTGTGTTTTACAATAATTAAATTATATAACGAATTGAAATTGACAAGAATAATATAACTAAACTAATACCCCCGTCGCAGCAGACCTGTGTACTCAGCGAATTACCAAATCAATAATATGACAATAATAGTACTTATCAATAAGTATGTGACAAGATTAATCAATCAACCTGTTTATAAATAAGAGTACAACTACTTAATGTAGTATTCAATAATGCGGATGTTAATCCACAAAGAGAACACTACATCCACCGGTCATCGCTCATAACTATCCACAATTCGTGACCTCCAAGTAACTGGATTACAGGATGACGCCACCATCCCTTTTTTGCTCTGGGGTTTTTAACCTCAACTTCTTAAAACGGCGAAGGCAACAAGAGAGGTACCTTCACGGTGAGAATCACATAGGCTAGATGGTAGCCAAAGGAGCACTTATGATCTGACAGGAGTCGGCGGCGCCCAGTTTCGGTCTAGCTAGCTTTTGACTTGAGCCAGAGCATTTCCCTTAGCTACAAGAGAAGATAGATGAGTCAGAAATCAGTTCCGACCTAAATCTAGGAAAACTAGAGTCGCACAAGTCTATAAAAAATAACATCTGCTGCATGTGGAAGATAATGGCCCATGACGATATCCTAGCCTCCCAGCCACGGGCTACAGAGCGAGGCTAACACAGGATGAACCACGAACAGGTGGTGGAAACCGGTAACACTGGCTGATTTTTATCATCGCGTTTCTTTGTTACTGAAAAATTAGCGTCAAAAATACGTGAGATTGTTCATTGGGAAATCCTACATGACGATAAATACTCTCACACACACATTTTGACATTAAACTTTCCACGTTAAACTGTAGGTCCCTTATTTGCCATCGGCTGTTGGGCTATTAATTAACAGTCCTGTCTAAGGAACATGTCAGCCTTAGTCAGTAACAAGACTACAAGATCGCGCCACAATCATCCTACATTCATTCCTCATTCATACTTGGCTTAAAATACCTACCTGGGTAGGTCGCCATTTCAGTTAAAAAGTATAAAGTATAAAAGAACTGATATGTAAAATAAAAAATGTTTGTATTTGATTCCCTGGGGGAAACAGGTTAGATCATGGATATGTCCAAAGAGAATATTTTCGGTTCATCTAAACAGCTGTTCTTAATCTCTAGATATAAAATTGAATGTATGTCTGTCTGTATGTATGTATGTATGTATGTATGTATGTCCTTTATGCGTTGCCAAACTACTCATCCGATCGCCATGAAATTTTAGGAAGTTGCTCTATATGTGTCCGGGAAGGTTTTAGTGAAAAAATATTTTCGAAAACCCCATAAGTTTCCATTTTATGGCGTTTTAAATTTCTAATGTTAACCTTATGGAGAGTAAGTTTGTTTACAAATTGTCTACAATGAAAACATTTATTTCTTAGCTACAGCTGATTGGTTTACTTTCCATTAGCGATACCGTATGCTTTACTATCCAATGCCATCTGAATCATTCATTAATGTTAAACTGTGAAGTAAATGTGTACTGTAAAAAATGAACAGCTTTATTCACCACCTTAATAGTTAACGGTTTTGGGGGATTATGTATTTATATTTTTATTTTCTGTCTGATTAAAGTCACGTATTTATATGATAATTACAATGTTTATATTACTGTATTACGTTTATTATAATAATCAGCTGTTGTATATCTTTCCTATAAAAGCACACCATGTACAGTATTACAGTTAGGGTTTGTTTGGGTTTAGATTGGATTTGAAAATTGTGAATTAATCCACTCAGATTTATTTGTTTTATGGGAATGATATTAATATGTTTTATCGTTTAAGTATTGTTATTCACTATGCAGCGACCCAGAATATATAGCCTTTCACAATGAAGCCGTATTGCTATTCGACTTCAGAACATGGCCAATCTTAAAGTTAACATGTGTTTACTGTGAGGCGTTACGAAGTTCGCCGGGTCAGCTAGTCTTTTATATTAAAAATTCAATACAATTAATAGCTCTGGTAGTTTCTATGGAAAACTGTTACACGTTTTCCATCTTAAAAATCGTCAACACCCCCCAGAGCTAAGACCTATCCATGTCAAAAACAGAGGTAAGCTTAAGCTATCTTTATTAATTTTTAGAAAATGGAACATAAGTTAAGATGTACAGGGATGTACTGGCCCTTTAAGTGAAAAGAAGGAATATTAAAACTCCACTAATAGCGAGCGGACGCGGTCCTCAGAGCAGAGACAGCCGCCAGAATCAGTCGGGTCCGCCCCCTGATATATCTCTGGCGCGACTCCCCCCCCCCGAGCCCAAGTAGTCAATTATTTCCGTCGCGGTCCACCTCCGTCACATCGACCGGATAATTCATTCATTCCCAGAAACATTCGGTCACATTCCCTTAATGAGGTGCGGACAAAAACCGCTCGGATCAGGTCCATCTGCGGGTGTTGGTCCATCCAGCGAGCGGAATTGGCATTAATGCAAAAATGCTGTTTTACAGGAGAACATCAAATTAGCACACAATATCTGAGCGATGTGTAGAGAAGATTTATGTTCTAAGCTAGGATAATATTTTATGTTAAGGATGATTTTTGTTCAAATTTTTAACCAATTATAGCGAAAAAGTTCAACTCACAATTTTTTAGATTAGATTAGACATTGAAATGGCAACCATACACAATGTAGGTATTTTAAGCCAAGTATGAATGAGGATTGAGTGTAGGATGATTGTGGCGCGATCTTGTTACTGACTATGGCTGGCTGTTAATTAATAGCCCAACAGCCGATGGCAACTAAGGGACCTACAGTTTAACGTGGAATCCGAACCACGGCCTCTGAACTACGAACTGGTATAATTATGAGGATGGTCTAAGCGGATTAACGTAGTATTCAATAGTGCGGACGTTAATCCACACAAGAGAACACTACACCCACCGACCATCGCTCACAACTATCCACAATTCATGACTCTTATACTTAGCTTACAATACCTACCTTGTGGTATGGTTGCCATTTCAATAATAATCTAATCTAATCCAAATGATCAGTGGATCAAGTGCTCTGGTGTACCTTAATTTTATATATTTTCCAAATATCTCAAGATATACGAATAAAAGACATACATCACCTTCCCCAACTGCTCAAACAGTGAAGTGATCTATACGGTGAGGGGGAGTGAATCTATTCCTACTTTGATCTTGGGTAATTTTCAAGTACTCTGAGATATGCATCATATTTTCCAAGTGGTCATATGATCAAGTTCTTGATTTTGTGTATTTGTCAAGTGCCTTCAGAGAAGTTCCGAAGTTCTCAGATGACACCAGGAGTCTAAAATTAGAATTATAACCACGAAGAGATGAGTAGATATCAATGCACCAATACTCATCTTTCTCTCTACTCTGCATACACTAGAGTATGAACCAGTCAGACAGGTATCAGGAGCGACTCCCGCTACAGCGATGCCATCAAGATCAAGATCAAGGTGAGATGATCACGGTCAAGTGACCACGAGCACGAGTGCGGGATAGAGTTGCAGCTACAGAGTAGTCTCCGCTAGAGCACGAGACAGTATCGCATAGCAAGCTGGAGCTGGACACGCGCCTGGATTGTCTTACATATTGCACTGTTCCCATTCATACTCTATGGTCTACAGTTATGTTGTGGGAGAGGGGGTAATCTGCAGCCGTTGCTAAACACCGTTACAATGCAGTACCATGGATAATTTAAGTTCATTCATTTTTAGTCTCTTCTCCGCGTTTATCACTGTACATTATGAGTGATGTGATGACAGTGACATTTGACGACCTGTAGTTTGTAGTAGACAAAGTTTAGCTGATAAATGTTGTTATTTAGAATTTAATAATAAATTTAAATTTAGTAAAACTAATATCTAAAACATAGCACAATTAGCATATAATCCGGACCAAAAGATAGTATAGGATATAGTATTAGAAAAAGATATTAGATATTAGTTCAACTGAGGATGGGATCAGATTCCAGATCCCGAAACGTCGTGAAACTTTGTTTTACATAAAATCGTGATGGAAATGTCCGCAATAAAAATCTAAATAACATCAATCCGCCATAACCAATAATGAATTTCAAACAAAGGATTGATACATTTTATTAGATGGTTAAATAATAGCCTATTAGTAGGAAACTGGAAAAGGAAAGGAAGCTAGGTCCAGTACCGAAACATCAAAAGGTTTTGCTCTTGAAGGTGTAGTATAGATTAGATTATCTTTTGAAATGTCGACCTACCAAGGTAGGTATTTTAAGCCAAGTATGAATGAGAAATGAGTGTAAGATGATTGTGGTGCGATCTTGTAGTCTTGTTACTGACTAAGGCTGACATGTTGCTTAGACAGGACTGTTAATTAATAGTCCAACAGCCAATGGCATGTCTAAGGGATTTCAGTTTTGACGTGGAGTCAAAAACCGCTGTACCTGAATGAATTGGTCTAATTATGAGGATGGTTTTTGTGGATTAACGAAGTATTCAATAGTGGGGACGTTAATGCACACAAGAGAATCTTACTTATGTCAACCTTAGTCAGTAACAAGACTAAAAGATCGTGCTACAACCATTTTACACTAATTTCTCATGATATGCCGCCATTTCAGAAAGGTAAAGGTAAACAAATCTTGAGTAAAAGCTTTTTTTACATCTGTTTTCTATCTCAAAAACTGCGATGAGATCTTTCTTACACAATAACAAATTTTCCCTTACAGCATTTCTTAATCACTACGGCCCCAGCTATTTGGTCCAAACTGCCAGTGGTGGGGCTCGCAAGGTGAACCTTTCCAACCCTATGATTACCAGAACGTAGCTGATCCAGCCCAAAACATCTACTATATATAAATTCACTCTCGTGAAAGAATTGGAGTCCGAACCGCTGTCCCTGAATTAAGATTTGGTCTAATTATGAGGATGGTATTTGCGGATGAACTTTGTGGACATTAATTCACACCAGAGAATATCCTACTCACCGACCATCGCTCACAACTATCCAAAATTCGTGACCTCCAGTAGTTGGATTACAGGACGTCGCCACCGTCCCAGTCTTATAAACTTACACTATACTATAAAAACACCCTTAAACATGTAAACGCCCTTACAAATAAAAAATAAAAAAACAAAATAGGGTAATTTAATATAATTATATTATATATAATTATAATATTAAGAATAAATATTTTAAATAATAAGCTAGTTATCAATTTTTACTATTCTCATAAGATTACATTTTAGCTCGTAAGGACAACGTACTGTGTTTACCAGTTTCTGCATCAGTAACCGATTGGCATAGAGCGAAGATTACAAAATACTAGTGTTACAGCAGATTCCAATGGTACTCATAAAAAAATACTTTTTTTAATCAATTACATGCAAACCCCCCAAAACTTTTATTTCGGGTTACAAACTCCCTCTAAAGCCCCACAAATTGACTTATTTTAAATGGTTTTTAAACTTTAACGCAAAAAATATATTTTACACGTATGTAGGAAATCACGTAAATCGATCTACGTTTCGACATCTAGAGATCCTAAATCTGAAAAATTTGTTCCCTTACCCTAAGGCAATAGGTGTAAAAAGAGGCCTATTTACTATCACCGTTGTATTATTTCAAAACTATCTAAGAATAATTCCAAATCCAATTTGCTTCGTAAGGCTTTGAACAATTATTAAAATGTTTTCCATCCGAAAGTCTACAATTTACAGACCGCACTTCCAATTGCGTATTCAGTGAAGACTCAGCCATATAGAGGCAGACGGTAGCAGATGTGGGGTCTAGGGTCTGATGGCTGAGGTCTGAGGTCTCATCTCCCCGGGCACGGAGCCAACCGTCACAGCCTCGACGCCACGTGAAAGATCTCCTCTAGATTACCTCTTTACTGTCTGTCCGTCATTAACCCAAGCCCATTTGGCTCATCTAAATCATGTTTACTTCTCTCCCCTCCGCCGGGTTCGATCCCTCAAAATAGCCGCTTATGCGTTTGGTAACTGTCGTGGAGGACGGGAGCGCTTTGTAGATGCAGTATTTGCGGCAACCAATGCGAGACAGTATAATTATAAACATATTTATGATTTTGATACTTAGATTATTGAAATGGAAACCTACCCAGGTAGGTATTTTAAGCCAAGTATGAATGAGATTGAGTGTAAGATGATTGTGGCGCGATATTGTAGTCTTGTTACTGACTAAGGCTGACATGTTCCTTAGACAGGACTGTTAATTAATAGCCCAACAGCCGATGGCAACTAAGGGACCTACAGTTTAACGTGGAATCCGAACCACGGCATCTGAATTACGAATTGGGCTAATCATGAGGATGGCCTTTGCGGATTAACATAGTATTCAATAGTGCGGACGTTAATCCACACAAGAGAACACTACATCCACCGACCATCGCTCATAACTATCCACTATTCGTGACCCCAAGTAGCTGGATTACAGGATGACGCCACCGTCCCTGTCAAATATTGATATATTGATATTGATATAGGTTTCATAAACCACGGTGGATATTTTGGTTCCCTTTTGATCAGTCACGTTCGTAAGGTTTGTCTTGGGAGATTATCGGTTTACAAAAATTGGATTCCATTTAATACACAAGAACTAGCAAAGTGTTAACTGGGATGATAGCGTCTCCTGTAATTTTGGAGATCAAAAATTGTGAAATTGTAGAGCTATGTGCGATGGTCTCTGGTGTGGATTAACGTCCACTTTATTGAATACTAGATTCATCCGCAAAGACCATCCTCGTAATTAGATCAGTTCGTAATTCAAAGGTATAATTAGATAGTTCAACTATAGGTCCCTAAGATCCCAATTAATTGGTTGTTAGAATTTTAATTAACAGTCCTGTTTAAGAAACGTGTCAGTCTTAGTTAGTGACAATATCGCTACACATTCATACGATATTCATTTCTCATTAATACTTAGCAACACCAACCTGGTGGGTGTGTGGCTAATGTTTAATCTATATTGTACAGTGTGTGGCTAGTGCTTAATCTACATTGTACAGTGTGTGGCTAGTGCTTAATCTACATTGTACAGTGTGTGGCTAGTGCTTAATCTACATTGTACAGTGTGTGGCTAGTGCTTAATCTACATTGTACAGTGTGTGGCTAGTGCTTAATCTACATTGTACAAGGTGTGGCTAGTGCTTAATCTACATTGTACAGTGTGTGGCTAGTGCTTAATCTACATTGTACAGTGCGTGGCTAGTGTTTAATCTACATTGGATAGTGTGTGGCTAGTGCTTCAGGCTACAATGGACCATGTGTGCCTCGGCATTTCCAAAGTCTCATTCAACATTCACACAGTACGTAGCCAGGCGACACATAGACGTGTGGACAGTGTGTGGCTAGTGTCCAGTCTACAGTGGACCGTGTGTGGCTGTGGCTGTTCCATAGTTGACTAGTGGTCCGGCATATCTGCCAGGTTTTGTGGCTGTCGTCGATCAATTCGCCCGATTCTATGAATCAAATATAACTCCATCTCACCGCTTAGCCTACCAAACCGAACAACCATGTTTGTGTTGCCGTTTGGTAAACCTTCGTTCCAGGTTACCGGCCAACAATATATTCTTTATTTTGCAGTGTTACATATTCTATAGAAAGTATAAATTTCGAGAAAATTAAAATTTTCTCAAAGGGATTTTTTGTGGTAGAAATTTTTATACTAAACACAACGTTTGAGAGCAGAAATTCTCATTAATATTAAACTGTTTATCATTATTTTTTTAGTATATACTAGCAGTAAGCCCGTCCTTTGTACGGGTTGTAGGATTCAGTTTAAAGAAGAAAGATCATCATACCAAAATGTAAACCTGAAATTCTAAACAAATCAGTATGAAGAGAAAAAAATCAATACCCAGCTTTATTATTTTGCATTACTTGACAGTTAAGCCATTATTATAATTAGTTATACGTTAAAATAACTTTTTAATGTAGTATGATCTCGCAATGGGTTTGAAATCAATTACCAATATAAACTAACTAATATTGATTTGACAGTTCTTTGTTTTTAGTTCTATTAAATCTTTAAACTACTAAGACAGCTGATTATTACCAGTAGGTGGTCTATTGATCATTTAAAGCAAAATGCAACTAATATCGCGTAAAAGTGGGTTTTAAACGCTCGTTATTTACTTTTCAGGGGGCGGCGGGCGATTTCAAGCATTTACAAACCTTCTCTGGAATCTAGAGAATACATGAAATGAGTTTTATTGTAATCAGTTCTCCGTTTTTTTCGGAGAAGACGGCGTAAAATGCCTCCTGGAGCGTCACAGATAAACAGACGAAAATTGAGATAAGACCGGTTTCGGCTTCTCTAACGCACGAAAAATAAAAATAACTAAAAAACGAATAATTCTGAGCAGTGTACAGACAAAAGTCTAATTTTATTTATATAGATAATTGTAAGAAATTCAAAATTAGAAAAGAACAAGTGCTGTTCAAAAAAAATATTAAATAACATTATGTTTGTTACAGCAACGGGTACATGAGTATAGTCAACATCCAAAATAATTAATTCTCATTCTGTTTCGTAAACGACTTCTAAGACTTCATCAACAAACGTTACAATAATAAATGGGTATCCTCGGGCGAGTTTGTCATTTACATAACTCCACTTAAGTGTTTGTAGCGCTACTTTATCTACAATCTGACAATATTCTCCTCAAAAGAGCCAACATTACAGACTGTGAGAAAAATACTTCTAACTTTCCACAACTTTGTGGTTACACCTCAAAACAAGAAGTCATCTAATTTAGTACATTACCGGCAAACCATCTAAGCCTAAATATGGTTTCAGAGAACAGCATTTTAACATGTCTCAGTTTGTGAGTAAACTTTTGACAACTGGAATTACCACCCTTTAACGCCTGGGGAAAACTTTCCTTGTAAACGAAGACTACCTCTCTCTTACCTTATAGCGAAATATACATAAAATAGTTACCTAATCGTTCGTGAATTGAATTTGAGGTTTAGTTAAAGAAATCCCCTCCCATAGGGAAGAAGCTATTACCGTAGGTCTCATGGCAAGACTTTAGCCCGGTACCATATATTTGTTCGTTTTTAGGTGCCTAGAGGCAAAGAATAAGGCCTAGTTATTCTAGTTTTTAATTATGAATTTTTTAGCCCATATTTAATTTTGTTTTTTAAATTTCTAATTTTAATCCTTATCAACCAATATGGAGCTGGGGCTTTCTATGTTCAGAAGGCCCCAGCTCCATATTGAGTAGCCCAGCTGTGTGTAGTCTAAAATGATCTGCATGTAGTGTTTTTCTCTTTGTTTCTATAAAGCATTTTTCCATCTTACAAAAAATCACCAACAAATAAAAAATAATGTAAAACTGTTTATATTTACTTCCCTGTGGGAAATAGGTTAGATCATGAATGTGTCTCAAAGGAATGTTTTCAGTTCATCTCAACACCTGTTCTATTCTGTTATATTAAAAATTTAATACAAACAGTTCTGATAGTTTTTATGGAAACCTGTTACATATTTTCCATCTTAAAAATCACCAACACCCCCCCCCAGAGCTAAGACGTATCTACGTCAAAAATAAATAAAACAAACTTTTGTGTTCATTAAAAAATACTGTATTTTTTGTTCTACAGTACAGGGCCTTCTTAGCATCATGTAGAATAAACTGTAAAATCTTCAGGAATAAATTTTGAGTAGTTATTTGGCAAAAGGTCGATACATTTTTTGCAGATTATTCCTAAAAGCATAGAGCGACATTCTTCCCTTAACGCTAAACCATAAAACTCGTGATGGAAGAATACATTGCTAGTTTTAAAGTTTAAATGTTTTTTTTCAATGCGGGATGTTTTAGTTGACTGATACAGTCCGCTTCATCTCTTGCACTCATTTTTCGAAATGACCCATTTCCCGTTAACTAATGACACCCCTGACGTGACCCACCCCTGGATCCTCGGGCCCGGGGGCACACGTGGGGCGAGGGCGGAAGCCCCCATTAGCCCGGAGTCTGAGCTGGAGTCGGCGTGTTGCTATGGGGACTCTTTGACTGGAATCGATCACCGCTTAGCGGCCTTAAATCGTTCCTCTACTATCCGTCCCGCGAACATCGTCCGCCGGTCTTCTTTGATCTCCACAACGACTCTACAAATACTTCCTTTCTTTATACACACACTTCAGTTAATGTTTGTGGATTTGTGTGCAGCGATTCAAACCTAGTTTGATGTCTTTGTGCTTTATTTGTGTGTACTAGTTTCTATACTCTAGTACTTTGTCAACAGCAATGAGTTTTAATCGATGGTGAATTATTCCTACCTAATTAGAACAATGTTCGTTTTATAACAACCTTACTTGTTCGTATGATAGCTTATTTAAATATGATTTTTTTAGTGTTTGTACTTGTTGTTTACTTACCTGTGGGAATTAAGTTAGGTCATGGATATGTCTAAAGGGAATGATTTCAGTTAATCTAAACATCTGTTGTTATGTTTCAAATTTTCGTCTTACAAATTGCTAACACTCGTAAAAAATTGTTAGAATGTTTATGACAAAACCTCCTCTCTAGGTAATACCTAAATGTTAGAGTGGGTTTTTTGAGTGGTCTGGCCCTAAACTGCATGCCAAGGTTTATGGAAAATGGTTGAAGAAGAATAAGAAATTAATTTTTAAATATTCCTCTTAATAAAATGACATGTGCGCTCTCAGATAACGTAACGCGTTTACTATGGATAGTAAATTTAGTATAGGATAGTAATTCAGAGACAAAATTGTGGTTGGAAGTCCCTAAAATGCTTTGATGTTGGCCCATTAAAGTTCTGTCTATTTAAGAATTTACTTTCGTTACACTATTTGCGTCCCTACAAATCTTAGACGTATCAAAAAGTCTAAATTGAGAGAAAACATTATTTGACTTTATCTGTACTCATCAATTTTCGACGATTATGATCTCCAGATAGTGCGCAGCTATGTCTTAATGTTCGATTTCAACTAAGCGCCAGTGCTG
>CM041791.1:10897552-11101825 GCA_023375725.1 Nephotettix cincticeps | reverse complement strand
GCCTGGCTACACCTGTGACCCTGTCAATCAGTTTAGTTAATTTCAACATATTGATAACTGTCTGAAATCCATTCATGTGTAGCTTTAGATTTCAGTACTTTACATAAAAAAGTAATAAAGATCAAATGAAATGGAGGAGTAATATTTAATTCCATGTATATTTATTTCACCCTACCTCTTTATTTTTAATTTTTTTATGTGCATTTATGATTCCTGCAATAAAGAGTTTTTCTATTCTATTCTATCTTTTCAGAATTTATGTCTTCAAAAATGTGTGATAAGTAACAATAATTTCCATATTTTTTATATTTGACCATGATGGACGTCTAGTAATTCACTCTAAAAAATATCATTTTTTGTCATAAGCCTGCCTATAAATATTTGGTGACTCATCAACAGTACATACATAATAAGTGGCTATTGAAATTGACATATATATGTAGATAGAATTAAATGATGTTGTCTGATTGATGTTAATTTTCTTCGTTATTGCGGTAGTGATGAGTCGAGGCTAATTAAAAACATGTTCGTATTTACTTCCCTGTGGGAAATATGTTAGATTATGGATATGTCTTAAGGGAATGTTTTCAATTCATCTAAACAGCTGTTCTAATTTTTTATATTAAAAATTCAATAAAATAGCCCTGGTAGTTTATATGGAAACCTGTTACATGTTTTCCATCTTAAAAATGACTAACGCCCCCCTAGAGCTAAGACATATCCATGTCAAAACTTGGCCAAATTCCGTTGCAAAATTTGTAGGAAAGATAAACACAACAATAAAACGTTACAAAATCGTAGCCAGCTACCAAAAGATTGGGCTTAGGTAAATCATAATTAAGCTTAGTTTTATGAAAACTATTTAACAGAGATTTGAACATTAGGTTATCTTCAATATATCAGTTACAAGTTACAATGTTTCTGCGTGACAGGCACAGACCTTCAATCTGACGTCATTAGTATCTGCCGTTATAGATGAAAGAAGAACTTATATTTATAATCAATACTGTACTGCCATTTACTCAACTCGACCGCGTGCGCATGCGCAAGCAATGACGCCAATAATTATTATCCAATACCCAACTGGAGAGCCGGCTACCGTGTCTGTTTAGACACAGCGTACTTCCATTGATTATGAATAGAAGTAGATTGATAGCCTTACGGAAAGTTTGTGACCTAAAGTTCTTCTATCATCTATGGTACTACACACTGTAATTGTTGCAACCAATTAAACCAAGGGTAACTATTAATTTGATAAGCTATGTTTTAGCCAATATCCCTATAATAGGTTTACTATACGATTGTATTTTGTATGGATTGTTTGTATTTTTTACCATAGTCCATACAATATAAAGCAAATACCCCCGTCACAGCAGAACTGCATACTTAGCGAATTTCCAAATGAATAATACATCAATAATAATTACAGGATTGATCCCTAATAAGTAAGAGAGTTTGCCTAATCTCCATTAGATTAACATGGAAAGAGTATGCAGGTTTGCTGCTATGTGGAACGCTGAAAGTAGGCATTTTTACAATAAAATATTTTTATTTTTAACATATAGGTACCAAGTTTTACAATATCTGTATATAAATAAATGAGTTTGCCTATTATACTTAGAGTCAAGAGTTAAGATCGTTTATTGCCATAGGACTGATTTACAGCATTGACAATTGTCATACATACAGGTACAATGGAATATTAAATAAAAGAAAATAAATATTCTCTAACTAAACAATATTTGTATCGGCTAAAAAGTCCTGCACACTGTAGTACTCTTTGCTGACAAGAAATGTTCGCAATCTGCTTCTAAACCTTTTGATGTCTATCTTTTCTTATTGCTAAGGGCAATTTGTTATAAAACTTTATTATGTTATAAAAAGTTTGTTTTTTTAAAAACAGTTGTTTTGTGTTTAACTTAAGATTAACATGGGAAAGAAAGAATATGCTGGTTTGCTACTGTGAGAAACAATGAAAGTGAGCATTTATAGCATAACAAATTTTTATTTTATTACAATCAATAATCATACCAATGTTTTATGTATTTAATTTTTTTGAATATCAATAGTTAAATGTATATTGCTCTTATGCATATGTATGTGATATAAATATAGCCTATTTTCTTAAATTAATCCTTTCGATACTACAGGTTATGTGTGTTTGCCTGCATGATGATTATGTGATTGACTGTGTGTAAGGCATGTTACTTCATAGTATAAATCATGTTTACCTAGACAAATCAAATGTTTTAAAATTGGACTCACCAAGCCTAAAAATTTTAATCTCATTAATTTTTGTGTCTATTAATATTAATGAACAAATCGGTTTGCGTGAGTGTTTTGCCTTTTATATGAATATATTTTGAAATTTTAAAACGTTTTCTCTTTTCAGGGTATAGTCGCCAAAATTATTATCAGGAGTAAGAGAAAAATCTGAAATACCTAAACCTAAAAAAACCTAAGCAAGGCTTGAAATGGAATTCAGTTTTGAATTAAAACAAAGGATTGTGTCAATTATTTGTGAAATTGTATTATTTGATTTTAAGATGTTTAAAAAAATGGATAAGATATAGACAGAAGTTCGTTTTTAGTTAATAGATTGTGTGTAAGTAGCATAAACTAATTTGGTACAAACTAAACGTTATTTACTTAGGCTATTTGCCAGATAAATCAGGTAAAACATGTAAATAACTCTTAATTTTTAGTAAAAGGTAATTTACAATGAACTTACTAAAGGCAAAAAAAGAAATTGGTCCAAAGGTTCTTTATCATTCTAATAAATGTCTGAAACTCAGGAGATATTTAAATATATATTAAATATCTCTAAATGTTTTCCGGGGTCGCTTCCTTGGATTTGGAACTACTACAATTTGTTGCTATTCACCGCCCTAAAAGCTTCTTACATAAACAGCCATAATTACCTCTTCCAGCACTCATATTGACCCCTCCCTCTTGCCTCTGGCTGTTTGCTCCCTCCGTGATCACACCCCGTCTCCAGCGCAGGCCCCGAGAGCAAGCTACTGAGCTTAGCTTGAACAGCAATCGGACCATTGACAGCCGATGGCTCTCATTCACACTCCCCTCTGCCCCTAGCAGCCAGAGGAGATTTGGGAATTATATATAATATATACTTACACTTATAATACTTATAATAAGTGTAGTTAAAAACAGATGGGTTGGAAAAGTCCAATAAAAGAGATTGAATTTTGAACATACTACCGCTTTTTATGAAAAGCTGATTTTCCTGCTGTTTTCTATCAAAAACATTTAGTAATTTTTTTTATCATATAAGCAAGAGGGAATAAAAATATCAAACAAACTTCTTTCATTTCTCACTTCATTTACTGTTAATAGTTTGGGAAAGTGTATTAAAAAATTATTTTTAGAGTTTTTTTTTAAATTAAAATGTGATTTATTATGAACTTGGCACGTTGGAAAAGTCCAATAAAAGAAATTGAATAGTTAATGATAATAACCAATGATATTATGAATTTTAAAGATACTATTGTAAGTTATGAGTATAAAGCATGTTTACCAAGATTATAAGAAAAATTCTGACAATCGGACTCCCCAAGCCCACAAAATTTAAATATTATCGTTAATTTCTGAACACAACTTTTA
This sequence comes from Nephotettix cincticeps, assembly GCA_023375725.1. Taxonomy (NCBI): domain Eukaryota; kingdom Metazoa; phylum Arthropoda; class Insecta; order Hemiptera; family Cicadellidae; genus Nephotettix; species Nephotettix cincticeps. The sequence continues at coordinate 11,098,204 of CM041791.1, read as the reverse complement.
TGGTGTGTCTGTTATTGTTGATGAATAAATAAGTTTTCGTGAGCGTTTTGCCTTTTATATTAATGTATTTGAATTCTAAAATGTTTTCTTTTTTTCAGGGTATAGTTTTCGCCAAAATAATAATCTGGAGTTAGGTATTTCCTGAAAGAAATGTCTAAACAAGAATTGAAATGGAAATCTGATTGGAATAAAAACAAAGAATAGTGTATAACATTTGTGAAATTGCATAGTGTGATTTTGGTATTTTTAAGAAACAATGGATAAGATATAGACAGAAGTTAGTTTTTAGTTAATAGGTTGTATGTAAGTAACATAACCTAATTTGATAAAAACACAATATTATTAACTTAGGCGATTTGACTGATAAATCAGCTGAAAAATTTAAATGCCTAAATTTCCAATAAAAGGTAATTTATAATTAGCTAACTGAAGGAAAAATAGAAATTGGTCCAATGGGTTTTATCATTCTAATAGATGACCGACATATAACACATGTTTTACACAGTCTAATTCTATGAAAACACATACGTTTGGACATACTGATGAAAGCCCTTATGAACGTCCAACGTGTCAAAAATATTTTGTGAAAACACATACGTTTGTACATACTGATGTCCCTTATAAATGTCCAACATGTCAAAATGTTTTTCACAGTCTAGTACTCTAAAAAAACATATGGTTGTAAATCCTGGTGACCACCCATATAAATGTCCGTCATGTCAAAAAAATGTTTTGCACTGGCCAGGAATTTGAAAACGCATATGCTTGGACATACTGGTGAGCGCCCATATAAATGTCCGACATGTCAAAAATGTTTTGCAAACTCTAGTACTCTAAAAATACATATGCTTGTACATACTGGTGAGCGACCTTATAAATGTCCAACATGTCAAAAATGTTTTGCACAGTCTAGTTATCTAAAAAAACATGTGCTTGTACATACTGGTGAGCGCTCTTATAAATGTCCGTCATGTCAAAAATGTTTTGCACAGTCTAGTTATCTAAAAAAACATATGCTTGTACATACTGGTGAGCGCTCTTATAAATGTCCGTCATGTCAAAAATGTTTTGCACAGTCTAGTACTCTAAAAACACATATGCTTGTACATACTGGTGAGCGCTCTTATAAATGTCCGTCATGTCAAAAATGTTTTGCACTGTCTAGTACTCTAAAAAAACATATGCTTGTACATACTGGTGAGCGCTCTTATAAATGTCCGTCATGTCAAAAATGTTTTGCACAGTCTAGTACTCTAAAAACACATATGCTTGTACATACTGGTGAGCGCTCTTATAAATGTCCGTCATGTCAAAAATGTTTTGCACAGTCTAGTACTCTAAAAAAACATATGCTTGTACATACTGGTGAGCGCTCTTATAAATGTCCGACATGTCAAAAATGTTTTGCACACTCTAGTACTCTAAAAAACCATATGCTTGTACATACTGGTGAGCGCTCTTATAAATGTCCGTCATGTCAAAAATGTTTTGCACAGTCTAGTACTCTAAAATACCATATGGTTGTACATACTGGTGAGCGCTCTTATAAATGTCCGTCATGTCAAAAATGTTTTACACACTCTAGTGCTCTAAAAACACATATGCTTGTACATACTGGTGAGCGCTCTTATAAATGTCCGACATGTCAAAAATGTTTTGCACACTCTAGTACTCTAAAAAACCATATGCTTGTACATACTGGTGAGCGCTCTTATAAATGTCCGTCATGTCAAAAATGTTTTGCACACTCTAGTACTCTAAAATACCATATGGTTGTACATACTGGTGAGCGCTCTTATAAATGTCCGTCATGTCAAAAATGTTTTACACACTCTAGTGCTCTAAAAACACATATACTTGTACATACTGGTGAGCGCCCATATAAATGTATAACATGTAAAAAATGTTTTACACACTCTAGTGCTCTAAAAACACATATGCTTGTACATACTGGTGAACAACCTTATAAATGTCCGTCATGTCAAAAATGTTTTGCACAGTCTAGTACTCTAAAAAAACATATGCTTGTACATACTGGTGAGCGCTCTTATAAATGTCCGACATGTCAAAAATGTTTTGCACACTCTAGTACTCTAAAAAACCATATGCTTGTACATACTGGTGAGCGCCCATATAAATGTCCGATATGTCAAAAATGTTTTGCACAGTCTGGTACTCTAAAAACACATATGGTTGTACATACTAGTGAGCGCTCTTATAAATGTCCGTCATGTCAAAAATGTTTTGCACAGTCTAGTTATCTAAAAAAACATATGCTTGTACATACTGGTGAGCGCTCTTATAAATGTCCGTCATGTCAAAAATGTTTTGCACACTCTAGTGCTCTAAAAACACATATACTTGTACATACTTGTACATACTGTGAGCGCTCTTATAAATGTCCGTCATGTCAAAAATGTTTTTGCACAGTCTAGTACTCTGAAAACACATATGCTTGCACATACTGGTGAGCGCCCATATAAATGTCCGACATGTCAAAAATGTTTTGCACAGTCTAGTACTCTAAAAATACATATGCTTGTACATACTGGTGAGCGCTCTTATAAATGTCCGTCATGTCAAAAATGTTTTGCACACTCTAGTGCTCTAAAAACACATATACTTGTACATACTGGTGAGCGCCCATATAAATGTCCGACATGTCAAAAATGTTTTGCACAGTCTAGTACTCTAAAAATACATATGCTTGTACATACTGGTGAGCGCTCTTATAAATGTCCGACATGTCAAAAATGTTTTGCACACTCTAGTGCTCTAAAAACACATATACTTGTACATACTGGTGAGCGCCCTTATAAATGTCTAACATGTCAAAAATGTTTTGCACACTCTAGTTCTTTAAAAAGACATATGCTTGCACATACTGATGAGCAACCTTATAAATGTCCATCATGTCAAAAATGTTTTGCACACTCTAGTGCTCTAAAAACACATATGCTTGTACATACTGGTGAGCGCTCTTATAAATGTCCGACATGTCAAAAATGTTTTGCACAATCTAGTACTCTAAAAAACCATATGCTTGTACATACTGGTGTGCGCTCTTATAAATGTCCGTCATGTCAAAAATGTTTAGCACACTCTAGTACTCTAAAAACACATATGCTTTTACATACTGGTGTGCGACCTAACACTTGTCCAACATTTAAAAAATGTTTTGCACGGTCTAGTACTCTAAAAAAACATATGCTTGTACATACAGGTGAGCGACCTTATAAATGTCCAGTATGTCATCAATTTTTTTGTTATAAAAACAACCTTAGGATACATTTGTACATACTGGTGAGCGCCCATAAATGTCCGTCTTAAATGTGGGAAATGTTTCATACGACTAGTACTCTAAAACACATATGCTTGTACATACTGGTGAGCGCTCTTATAAATGTCCGACTTGTCAAAAATGTTTTGCACATTACTAGTGCTCTTAGAAAACATGTGAGTTCTCACTCATATAAATGTCTAACATGTAAATGTCTTTAAAGATGCCAAGAGATTAAGAGACCATATTTGTACATACCAGCAATCCGCTCATCAATGTCCGACTTGTCAACAATGTTTTTTTTATAAACGTGATCTATACATTGTATTTACATACTGGTGAGCGCCCTTATAAATGTCTCGATGTCAAAAATGTTTTGCACATTTGTATTCACATATGATTGTACATACTGTAAGAGCTAGACACATTGAAAACGTTTGAAACTGATTAATAGTTTAATCCATCATATCAACATAAAACAAACAAAACTGTAAGTTATTGTAATTTTGAGATTTAATCATAGAATTTTTTTTAATCTTTGGCTTTCGATTCTGTTAAATAAATTTAACTATGATAAATATTTGTCTTTTTTATCAGCCCTGATGTACAATATTGTCATACTTCTAATTACTTAATAAAAATTTATAAAAATTTCCTCATATTTTTCTCCTGAAATAGTTGTGATTTAACTATAAAAAATCTCTTGTTTATAATGTTACTGAGCATTAAAGAGATGTCTTTAAATGTAATATTCCCTGTAAATAATCGTGGATATGTCTAAAGGGAATGTTTTCATCAGTTAACAGAATAACCTTCAATACAATTTGGCAGTATTTCATAAATGAATATACATTGACTTTTACAATGACATTAATGAAAACATCATCCATAAATTTAAAATATTTTCTTTACATGCCCAGAAAAAATAAATGTCAAAATTTTTTATAAATAGAACATTTTATACATTTTATAAATGTGTCTGTGAAACCATTTTTAAAAGAGATCGAGACAAATTTGATAATATTACAATGTGCATTATAAACCAAAAATCTCTGAATTTTGTTTTTACACACTGTACGCTTTAAATGTAATGAAAACATTTTTATTTTCACCATACTGATCACTTAAGATCTAGACAATTGAAGAATTAAGTTTTTCCATCATATTTAACATAAATAAAACAAAAACTGTAAGTTATTGTAATTTTGAATTTAATAATAATTATAAATTTTTTTTTCTTGCTTTCGATTCTGTTAATAATAATTTATGAAAATATTTTTATTTTTATCTGTACAATATTGTCATATTTACTTAATATTATAAAAAATTTCCTCATATTTTTCTGCTGAAATAGTTGTAAATTATTAAAAATCTTTGTTATATGTTACTGAGCATTAAAGAATGAAATATATTTCCCTGTGGGAATCAGGTGGATATGTCTAAAGGGAATGTTTTCAGTCCAGTTAAACAGCGGTTATTATAACCAAACATTCAATACAATAACTCTGGCAGTACGGTATCTATCGAAATGTAATCCATACACTTCCTCTGACCTTTTTACTTTCTCACCTTATAAATGGTATATGGAGAAAGTGTTGTTTTCGTAAAGATTTTCGAATTTGAGGGATATCCATTTTGGGGTCCCCTGAATCCAAAAAAGTGGGTTTCCACGTGATGTCCGTCTTTGTGTGTGTGTCTGGATGTGAACAGAGCCACAGCCTACCCCCTTGGTCCAATTAAGATGAAATTTGGCATGTGTATATTCACCGTATCTCCAGGTGTTTTTTCATTTTTTTGAATTTTGTATTCTTAAGGTTAGTTCACCCCTAGAAACCTGTAAAAAACATGAAAAATGCAAATTTTTCAAAAACTGCTCAAACAATTTTGATTAAAATGTGATAGTTTATAGTGCACAGGGTAGTAAATTATTTGACACCACCCGCATGTCAGTAAAAATTACGGTTCAAAAGTTATGGGCTTTTAAATGTCAAAAAATCAAATTTTTTAATTTTCAGCGAAAACAATAAATTAAAGTATAACCTGACTGGCATCATTGAAACCAGTTTAAAAAACTATACCCATTAGTACTTTGAATTATTTGTCTACGACTAATGGTTCCAGAGAAAAGTTAAATTTACTGTCCATGATAAACGCAGTACGTTGTCTGGAAGCGCCCAATGTTATTCTTATGGAAAATATATTTTAAAAAATCAATTTATTCCTCATTTCCAAAATGTTTTATTTGAATCTTGGTATGAAACGTAAGGGCAAATCACCCAACAAGACCAATTAAAAAAAACTTGGTATTACCAGGGGGTTGTAAATTCAGGTCATATATGTCCTTTGGTAGTAAATTTAGTTATTTCAAGATTTTCTTCTATGTTCTTGTAATTATGATTTTATGTTAGTAGGTGTTCTGCAAAATTAGATTTCATGGTTGTTGTGTTGTTGCTTCGGAGTGCTTGAATGTGTTCTCGGAATCTTTCTTTGAATGTTCTTCCTGTTTGACCTATGTAGTAGTTGTTACAGTCTGAACATATTAATTTTTTTTTTCAACGACATATTTCAAACTTTAAGGTAATTTTCTAATTAATTCAAAATGATAATCTAATATAAACAATATTTATATCACATATGTTTAAATTAAATAATTTCAATTTAATAGATGTATGTGTTCTTGAAGAAGTTGGTTAAACATTTTTTGTATCTATAAATGGATATATACATGATATATAGACATATACAATACCCCCGTCGCAGCAGACTTGCGTACTCAGCGAATTTCCAAATCAATTATAAATAATAATAATAATATATGACAAGTTTTATAAAAATCTGTCCATAAACATGAGAATTATTTGCCTATTATCCATAAGATTAACATGGGGAAGAGTATGCAGGTTTGCCGCTGTGAGGAACACTGAAATTAGGCATTTCTATCATAAATAATTTTTATCTTAACATTTATACCAACTTTCATCAACATCTGTCCATAAATAAAGGAGTTTACCTATTCCCTATATGATTAACATGGGAAAAGAGTATGCAGGTTTGCTGCCATGATAAACACATAAACTATGATTTTTAAGCATAAATGGATAGATCTCAACCACATGAAGCTAAATATCAAGTTTTATCCAAAAATATTCATTAATATGGGAAATATTAATTTTTCCCTATCCTCCATAAGATTAACATTGGAGCCCCACAATACAACGTACTGTGTTTAGATTTTTTAATATCTCGGTAACCGTTGGAGATAGAGAAAAACTTTAAGGAACTTAATTGTGTAGTTTTTTTAAGCTGATTCTAATGGTGAAATATAAAATTAGAAATTTTTAAAAATTACATGTGAAAAACGCCAAAAACCCCATTTTGGGGTACAAAACCCCCCCAAACTACCCGTTCCCATTGACCGATATGTCTGGTTTACGAACTCGTCCGAGCATTTGTAGGAACACACGTCTCTACCAAATTTGGTCTTGATCAGACTATTTTTACGAGAGTTATCGTGTTCACAGACACATATATATATATACATATATATATATACATATATATATACATATATATATATATATACATATATATATACATAAAAATTTTAACGACTATTGTTTTTGGACTCTGGGCACCTAAAGAAGAAAAAATAACATGGTCCGGGGCTTAAGTCTCACCATGAGACCTACGGTAATAGCTTCTTCCCTATGGGAAATTCGCTAAAAAAATGCTTTTAATAGTGAATTGTATCTATAAAGTATCTATATAGATACAAAAAATGTTTAACCAACTTCTTCAAGAACACATGTACACCTATTAAATTGAAATTATTTAATTTAAATATTGTTTATATTGGATTACCATTTTGAATTAACTTGAAAATGACCTTAAAGGTCATTAAAATAAAAGATATGTCATTAAAACAAATTGTCATTTCTCAAGGATATGGTACTCAGTTAATTTTTTTAACTATACTTTATATAACAGTAATCGTTAAAAGTGAATTATATAGATCAAATTTAATCATGACTAACGTCCAAATAGAAGTTCACATATACAAATACCTGATCCTGAAAAAAATGCATCTATGAAGACATAAGGTTTAACAAAACTTGTTTAAAACATGATGTAGTTCCAAATTATATTCAAGTACATTCTAAATGCAAATCCAAAGCTGCCACTAAGGCTATAGAAGCAGCAAGGAGAAATAAACAGTTTATACACAAAACTAAACAACACAAAGCGACTTAAAGATGAACCTTCATTTAACATCTCATCCCAATACTATCCAGAAACTTCAGAAGAAATAATGCTGTATATACATAGATGGATTGAACCAATCTTAAATACCCCCATCGCGGCAGACCTGCGTACTCAGTGAATTTCCAAATCAATAATATAAAAATAATATATGACAAGTTAAAAAAAAATCTGTCCATAGACATGAGAATTATTTGCCTATTCTCCATAAGATTAACATGGCAAAGAGTGTGCAGGTTTGCTGCTGTGAGGAACACTGAAATTAGGCATTTCTACCATAAATAATTTTTATCTTAACATTTATACCAACTTTCATCAACATCTGTCCATAAATAAAGGAGTTTGCCTATTCCCTATATGATTACTATGGGAAAAGAGTATGCAGGTTTGCTGCCATGAGAAACACATAAACTATGATTTTTAAGCTTAAATGGATAGATCTCAACCACATGAAGCTAAATATCAAGTTTTATCCAAAAATTTTCATTAATATGGGAAATATTAATTTTTCCCTATCCTCCTTACGATTAACATTGGAGCCCCACAATACAACGTACTGTGTTTAGATTTTTTAATATCTCGGTAACCGTTGGAGATAGAGAAAAACTTTAAAGTACTTTATTGCGTAGTTTTTTAAGCTGATTCTAATGGTAAAAATATAAAATTAGAAATTTTTAAAAATTACATGTGAAAAACGCAAAAAACCCCAGTTTGGGGTACAAAACCCCCCCAAACTACCTGTTCCCATTGACCGATATGTCTGGTTTACGAACTCGTCCGAGCACTTGTAAGAATACAAGTCTCTACCAAATTTGGTCTCGATCGGACCATTTTTACTGGAGTTATCGTGTTCACAGACACACACATATATATATATATATATATATATATATATATATATATATTTGATCAGGTAGTTCACAAGTAAGGGCAGCTAATATAGTTATTATTAAATATATATATATAAATTTTAACGACTATTGTTTTTGGACTCTTGGCACCTAAAGAAGAAAAAATAACATGGTCCTGGGCTTAAGTCTCGCCATGAGACCTACGGTAATAGCTTCTTCCCTATGGGAAATTCGCTAAAAGAAACTCAGGCAAAAAAAATACAAAATCTTCTAGATAGACAAATACCCCCATCGCAGCAGACCTGCGTACTCAGCGAATTTCCAAATCAATAATATAATAATAATAATATATGACAAGTTTTATCAAAGTCTGTCCATAAACATGATAATTATTTGCCTATTCCTCATATGATTAATATGGGAAAAGAGTATGCAGGTTAGCTGCCATGATAAACACATAAACTATTTTTTTTAAGCATATATGGATGGATCTCAACCACATGAAGCTAAATATCAAGTTTTATCCAAAAAAATATTGATTAATATGGGAAATATTAATTTTTCCCTATCCTCCTTAAGATTAACATTGGAGCCCCACAATACAACGTACTGTGTTTAGATTTTTTAATATCTCGGTAACCGTTGGAGATAGACAAAAACTGAAAGGAACTTTATTGTGTAGTTTTTTAAGCTGATTCTAATGAAAAAATATAAAATTAGAAATTATTAAAAATTACATGTGAAAAATGCAAAAAACCCCATTTTGGGGGTACAAAATTCCCCTAAACTACCCGTTCCCATTTACCGATATGTCTGGTGTACGAAATCGTCCGAGCATTTGTAGGAATACAAGTCTCTACCAAATTTGGTCTCGATCGGAACATTTTTACTGGAGTTATCGTGTTCACAGACACACATATATATATATATATATATATTTGATCAGGTAGTTCACAAGTAAGGGCAGCTAATATAGTTATTATTAAATATATATATATAAATTTTAACGACTATTGTTTTTGGACTCTTGGCACCTAAAGAAGAAAAAATAACATGGTCCTGGGCTTAAGTCTCGCCATGAGACCTACGGTAATAGCTTCTTCCCTATGGGAAATTCGCTAAAAGAAACTCAGGCAAAAAAAATACAAAATCTTCTAGATAGACAAATACCCCCATCGCAGCAGACCTGCGTACTCAGCGAATTTCCAAATCAATAATATAATAATAATAATATATGACAAGTTTTATCAAAGTCTGTCCATAAACATGATAATTATTTGCCTATTCCTCATATGATTAATATGGGAAAAGAGTATGCAGGTTAGCTGCCATGATAAACACATAAACTATGATTTTTAAGCATAAATGGATAGATCTCAACCAGATGAAGCTAAATATCAAGTTTTATCCAAAAAAATATTGATTAATATGGGAAATATTAATTTTTCCCTATCCTCCTTAAGATTAACATTGGAGACCCACAATACAACGTACTGTGTTTAGATTTTTTAATATCTCGGTAACCGTTGGAGATAGACAAAAACTTTAAGGAACTTAATTGTGTAGTTTTTTAAGCTGATTCTAATGGTAAAATATAAAATTAGAAATTTTTAAAAATTACATGTGAAAAACGCAAAAAACCCCATTTTGGGGTACAAAACCCCCAAACTAGCCGTTCCCATTGACCGATATGTCTGGTTTACGAATCCGTCCGAGCACTTGTAGGAATACACGTCTCTACCAAATTTGGTCTTGATTGGACTATTTTTACGAGAGTTATCGTGTTCACAAACACATATATATTATATATCCCCGTCGCAGCAGACCTGCGTACTCAGCGAATTTCCAAATTAATAATATAGTAATAATAATAAATATGACAAGTTTGGTCAAAATCTATCGATAAACATGAGAATTATTTGCCTATTCTCCATAAGATTTACGTGGAAAGGAGTGTGCAGGTTTGCTGCTGTGAGGAACACTGAGAGTAGGCATTTACCATATACCATCAAATTATTTTATTTTTAAGATTCATACAAACTTCAATCAACATCTGTCCATAAATAAAGGTGTTTGCCTATTCTCCATATGATTAACATACGAAAAGATTATGCAGGTTTGCTGCCATGATAAACACATAAACTATGATTTTTAAGCATAAATGAATGAACCTCAACCACATGAAGCTAAATATCAAGTTTTATCCAAAAATATTGGTTAATAAGTGAAATATTAATTTTTCCTTATCCTCCATAAGATTAACATTGGAGCCTCAAAATACAACGTACTGTGTTTAGATTTTTTTATATCTCGGTAACCGCTGGAGATAGAGAAAAACTTTAAGGAGCTAAATTGTGTAGTTTTTTAAGCTGATTTTAATGGTCAATGATAAAATCATGATAAACATTTTTCAAATTACATATGAAAAACGCAAAAAACCCATTTTTGGGGTACAAAACCCCCCCAAACTACCCGTTCCCATAGACCGATATGTCTGGTTTACGAACTCGTCCGAGCAAATGCAGGAATACACGTTTCTACCAAATTTGGTCTCGATCAGACCATTTTTACGAGAGTTATCGTGTTCACAGACATATATATATATAAATTTTAACGACTATTGTTTTTGCTTAAGTCTCGCCATGAGACCTACGGTAATAGCTTCTTCCCTATGGAGAATTCGCTAAAACCATCAAATGTCAACATTTTAGAAAACTACAAAATTCTATCCCACCCGTCTGTGTGGGTTATCGTGGGTTTGGGGCAGTAAATTTCTTCATCACACAGTTCCTCACCGGACATGGGTTGTTCCGAGCCTATCTTCACAAGATGGCTCTGTATTTACAGAGCTGGATAGTCCGGCTTGTATTTACGGGAACGGTGTCCACGATGACGCGTTTCACACGTTCTTCCAGTGTGACCGGTGGGCAGTTCTAAGGAGGCAGCTTCTGCTGGAGATCGGAGAATTTTCGCCAGAGACCGCAGTAAAAAAAATGGTGACATCTCTTGAGAACTGGACTCTCATCACGTCCTTTGTGGAGAAGGTTCTCAAGAGAAAGAAACTTGAAGATCCATAACATCCTGGATCTACCCTCAGAAGGCTAAATTGGAGTTGAAGTGCATTGTGCTTTAAATACGAGGCTCCACTTTGAGGTTCATGCCTTAATAGGTTATTCCGAAGTGGTCAACAGCCTGAGGCGGGGGGGTTTTAGTTGGGTGCAAGTCCCACACACCGGGGAGTGCACCGTTCTCCTCCCTGATAGTGCATAAGAGCATTTCCTCTCGAAAAAAAACAAAAAAAAACATTCTAAATGCAAATCCAAAGCTGCCACTAAGGCTATAGAAGCAGCAAGAATAATTTGGATGAAAGAAGAAATAAACAGTTTATACACAAAACTAAACAACACAAAGCGACTTAAAGATGAACCTTCATTTAACATCTTATCCCGATACCATCCAGAAACTTCAGAAGAAATAATGCTGTATATACATAGATGGATTGAACCAATCTTAAAAAATAAAAAAGAAACTCAGGCAAAAAAAAATACAAAATCTTCTAGATAAAGAAAAACCATCAAATGTCAATATTTTAGAAAACTACAAAATTCTATCCCAAAGTAAAAAACTTAACGGAAATAGATTTTTCTGAAGAAGAAACTTATTTCCTAGGAACATAATTGAAATATAATTTAAATCTAGATTTCAAAATTAATAATATATTGCAAATGATCTTTTTAACATTGACGCTTCAATAAGGAACATAGAAAAAGACAATAGAGAATCATTGAAATACAATTTTATACACAAATTAGAAAAGAATAATGGGAACTTGAGAAAAATCACTACATTAAAATCTTCAAACAACGATCTAAAATTGGTTAACTTGTGGTGCGTGTAATGATTACTAATAATAATAACTAAATGCGGAACATCAGAAAGTTTATTAACCACAAAAAGGAATGAATAGTTCAAAACGTAAACAAAGTCAACAAAGATAAAAAACATATGATTTAAAAATATAAACAAACTGTATGACAGTTGTTAGACACAGCCACATACTCCCCTCCCAGTAACAACGTGATGTTAAGAGGCTGTCCAGAACTGTCCGCAGGTTGTTCACACCGTTGTTGTTTGTAGGCTGGTTTAATTTTGGTGTTGGTTGGGGTGACTGGGGATGTGAACGTTTTAGGTAGATTATTTAATGGGTAGTCTGACTCATGTTTAGCTTGAAAATGGTTTTGTAATGTAAAGGCTGGTTTCAACCGATCAATAGAAACAGAATCTTCGCCTTTGGGTAACAATATAGTGAAGAATTTGTCACCTCTTGATACAACTTTGAATGGTCCTTCATAGGTTGGTTGAAGCGGTTTTCTTATGGAATCTTGACAGATGAAGACATGAGATGAAGTCATGAGATCAGGGTGTATAAAAATCTATTTCTTATTGTGGTGTCAAAATGGGACGGGTCGAATAGTTTTGACATGCTCCTGAAGTTGGGTGAGAAGTGTAGGTATGTCGATTGCTAACTTGATTCACCAAAGACGAGTTGAGCAGGTGAAACTCCTAAGTAGATACAATAGGCTGGTCCTGGAACAGAATCGACACGTTTTTTCCATGTTATTCTTACGGGGATTATTTTTGGACAGATTAAACAATTTGTAAAAATCCCACCTTTATTCATTACCAATGTAGTGTATGATGCTTTAGAACATAATTTTCATTAAAAATAAACAAATATTTCACAAAGCACGCACGCATCTTACAGGGTCTGAAAATCAATGCGGTACATAACACTGACACACACTCAAGATTAAACAATTTTTAAAAATCCCGCCTTTATTTATTACCAATATACTGTATGATGCTATACAACATAATTTTCATTAAAAATTAACAAATATTTCACAAAGCACGCATCTTACAGGGTCTGAAAATCGATGAGTACATAACACTAACACACACTACAAGAGCAAACAATTTATAAAACTTCCATCCTTATTCATATCTAATCTATTGTCTGATACTATACAACATCATTTTCATTAAAAATAAACAACTATTTCACAAAGCACATGTCTTACAGAGTTTTAAAATCCCAAGTCCCCGCGCATCACACCGCGCCGCGTACCGGCTCATGTCACTGCCGCAAGACTTATACCTGCATTTAGCATGTCTATTAATTTTTGCTATAGTGTCCATCTATCTTACTATTATTTCCATGACCTTCTTAGAAATCCTTACCACTGCCTAATATCATACAATATCATTTTTATGCAAAATAAAACCACATTCACATGTGCCAAGTCCCACTGTTATAAAACGGCCAGATTTTTTGCACAATAATTTTGGCTGAAAATTTTTCAGAAAAAAGTATGCCAAAAGATGCGCCTTGGTGAGATCGGACATAATTAGAAGGTGTTGATATCAAAAAGTTCTTAGTTTTCGAGATATCGGCAATTTTCTAACTTGAAAATTACATGGTAGCATTTATGTCTAGTATATCATTCATAACCTAGGACCGCCATATGCCAAGTCCCACTGTTATAAAACGACCAGATTTTTGCACAATAATTTTGGCTGAAAATTTTTCAGAAAAAAGTATGCCAAAAGATGCGCCTTGGTGAGATCGGACATAATTAGAAGGTGTTGATATCAAAAAGTTCTTAGTTTCCGAGATATCGGCAATTTTCTATTCTTAAATGCACTGTACTGCGTACTGCGCAAGACTCACACCAGCATCAACACCTACACCTAGTATTTTTTGTTATAGTGTCCATCTATCTCAATATATCACTAGCATTAATCCATGACCTACTTATAAATCCTTACCACCTAATATACAACTCTCCTTTCTGTTTAATTACTCTTTAATAATTCTTCCTCTAGAACTTGTATTCTTTACATCTGCACGACATGTTCAATCGGACACATGTTTATATCCTCCATCTCCCACTTTGAATTTTTGTTTTTTCAAGTTATATTTTTATACAATTGACTCAACCTCCTACATACATAGCCTTTGACAGTATTTGGTTTCATACTTATTGTTCTTATACACTTTTCAATCAACTTTAGAAGCAGACAATTCTTGAAATAACCAATTATTCTGCAATTGTAGTTTTAGTAGGATTAATATTTAACTCTTTCATGAGGTTTAGAAAAATTCCTCAACATTATCCGGGACAAACATTCTTAACAGAGAAAAAGTATCTATATGCACATGCGACTTGCACTCAAGGATAGTCATTTACACTCACTCGAGTTCCTCACTTGTACTTGTATATGTTTTCGGCTATATATAAGTGTAGTATTTACCTAACTAAAACATACAACAATAAAGTGAATAAAATGGTTGATGTTGTAGTCAGGTTCTTTATTATTTGAGTCGTCTGTGCCCCAAATACGTTTTTGACATGGATATGTCTTAGCTCTGGGGGGTGTTGACGATTTTTAAGATAGAAAACATATAACAGGTTTCCATAGAAATTATTAGAACTATTGTATTGAATGTTTAATATAAAATAATAACAGCTGTTTAGGCGAACTGAGACCATTACCTTCAAACATATCCATGATCTAACTTATTTCCCACAGGGAAGTCAATACAAACATTTTTAAATTGCCTAAGTATTATTTCGTTTAGCTAATGAACTATATACTTCAATATTTTACCAATACAACATTTTGCTATCATTATTTATATTTAGTTACCTGAAATAATGTTAAATTCAGCAGATTCTAGATCAAGTTTGGGTCAGTTGTTGGAACAAGAGGCAAGACATGTTTTATTGATGGTGTTTAATTTTAACTGCTTCATCTGACCTATAGTTGTTTGATACTTACAATAAATATGAATGCAACAGATCCTAGATCAAATTCACAACAGATAAACTTGTTATTTGATTTTAACCTTTAATCTAAGGGCATCTAAGGGTATCTAAAGGCATTGTTGAACAAGAGAGCAATTTTGAAATATACAAAGTGTCCAGTTTAGAGGTATCAAGAAATTACTATCTTATGGTATTAAAATTTAGTTTGTATGCTAAATGTCATAAATACAACAAGTCAATCGACATTTCTAGTGTTATCCTCTCATCTACAGTCACAATCGCGCACTCCGTTACACTCTTACCTACAAATAAATAATTTATGTGCTATTGTACTCTTCGACACTGTTGTACAGGAAAAGGATTTGTTCTAACATTTGAGGTACTAAAAAAGTTTCAATGCATGTTGTTACTGTTTATTCTATAAAAATTGTCCGGTGATTGTGTCAATCATTTCTAAAGCAAGTGAATCTTTTATCCTCAAGTACAAAAGTTGTGTTTGTTTATTACTGAATGAGGCAAGAGGTTGCTTTATTGTTGAATAGTATGTTCCAAGCCAACATCTCACTTGACGGTGATAAAGTAGACAAATCGTATATGCATGAAATTTGATCCTTTTATGTAAGATGCTGTACTATACTACAAGACAAAATTGAATTTATATAAGACTTTTACACATTATTAATTGATTGTACACTAACCTATTTTTGGTGTGCACAAATACAAAATTTACAGAACACCAACCCAATCAGACTTTCTAATACCATCTAAATCACATCATCCCTGGAAATACAATATGGCAGGATTCAGAACCATGGTGAATAGACTCATACACATCCCAATGGACAAAGATTATAAAAAAGAAAAAGACACCATTAAATTTCTAGCTCTCAAGAATGGATACAACTCTAAAATAATAGACAAAATGATTAGACACATAAAGAAAACCAAACACAAACAAAATAAAGAACAAAAACCTGAAAATAAATACATAAGTTAACCATATAATTCAATACTAAAAAAGGCAACAAGAAAAACATTTAAAACATCTAACTAAGAAATCAGTTACAAAACCCAAAACAATGCATTTAACATGGTACATAATAAAACAAACAATAAAATACATCAACAAAATAAATACAAGCAATCAGGCATTTACAAATTAAAATTGTCAGACTAACAACTACTACATAGGTCAAACAGGAAGAACATTCAAAGAAAGATTCCGAGAACACATTCAAGCACTCCGAAGCAACAACACAACAACCATGAAATCTAATTTTGCAGAACACCTACTTACACAAAATCATAATTACAAGAACATAGAAGAAAATCTTGAAATAATTGAATTTACAACCAAAGGACATATCATGGATACAAAAGAAGAATATTACATTTACTCAGGGCAGAAAACTGACCCTCAAAACATTTTGAACAACAACATAACAAAAACCAATCCAATTTTTGAAAAATCAGAAAGCTCAAACAAAACATGTAATCACATTTTACATTTATATAGATACAAAAATTGTTAAACCAACTTCTTCAAGAACACATGTACATCAAATTGCATGTACATTCAATGTATATTAAATTGAAATTATTTAATTTAAACATATGTGATTTAAATATTGTTTATATTAGATTATCATTTTGAATTAACTTGAAAATGACCTTAAAGGTTGAAACATGTTGTTGAAAAAAAAGTTTCTCAAGGATACGGTACTCAGTTAATTTTTTTAACTATACTTTATATAACAATAATCCCTAAAAGTGAACTATATAGATCAAATTTAATCATGACTAACGTCCAAATAGAAGTTCACAGATACAAATACCTGATCCTGAAAAAATGCATCTATGATGACATAGTCATAGTCATAGTCAAACTTCTTTTTTCATATTTCATGTACATGGTTGGTACAGTGAATAGTGTCATAAATGTATTATAGTTCAAACTTAAACAAAAAACTTATAAATTAAAATTGCATCTATAACTTCCTGCTTGTTTGCCTCCCCTCCTATAGGAGGTGGAAAACTCATCCAATGAATAAACGGCCAAGTTTATTAAATAATCTTTTAACATTTTTTTAAATTTCGACAAATTCTGTTCTTTTTTAATGTTTTCGGGCACACACCTGAGAAAGTTTTTACCTGCATATGAGGGTTTTTTTCAAAAAATTTTAATTTATGAGATTGAATAGTTTTATTTCTTTTCCTTAAGTCATACTGGTGGGTTGATTGAACTAAATTTGTGTCCATCTCCTGGTTTCTTGCGATGAGAATGGTTTCAAATATATATTGCCCATATACTGTAAAAATTTTCAAATTTTTGAAATGGTCTTTGGCCGAATCATCATGTTTAAGCTTAAGCAAAATTCTAATAGCCCTTTTTTGTAGCTTCAAAATGCTATCCATATTTATTTTTGTTGTTGAACCGTATACCGCTATACCGAATGAGAGATGAGAATGAACATGGGCAAAATATATACTTTTTAAAGTTTCCAAATTACTATAGTAAGACATTTTTGATAATGCATAGATTCCGGAATTAATTTTGGTTAAGATTTTCTGAACGTGTTTGTCCCAGTTTAAATTTTCATCCATTGTTAATCCTAAAAAGTTAATTTCCTTTTCTTTCCCAATTGGGTTTGAATTATACGTTACTGTTGGTTCTTTTGTAATTTTATTCGGTGCCGTTTTGAAATTTATAAATTTTGTTTTTTGTGAATTTAACAATAAATTGTGGTGACAAAAAAGTTTCCAATACGCTCCAATTCTACAAATGTAAAAATTTCTGTTTCTTCTGGACTTTTAGATGATACAATCAAATTAGAATCATCTGCGTATAGACATAGTTTTGAATTTTGCTTATAGGTTAAGGTGTGTTCTATGCCCCTAAGATAACACAAAAAAAGTCAAGGTCCCAATATTGAGCCTCGGGGCACACCAAACTTAATTGTCTGATAGTTTGATGATAGTTTTAATATTGTATTATGTTTTGTCGAATGAGTGATTTCTACATACTGAGATCTATTTGTCAAGTAGGAAGAAAACCAATTGAGAGCTCTGTTAGATATTCCAATGATGTGAAGTTTTTCTAGTAATTTAGTATGTTTTACGCTGTCAAATGCTTTAGAAAGGTCCATGAATATTCCAACTGTATAATTTCCTTTATCTACCGACTCAATTATAGATTCGATAAATGAAACAGCAGCACTGACAACTGATCTTCCATTCCGAAATCCATGCTGATTTTCATCTAAAATATTATATTTTTCCAAAAATTCAGATAATTGTAAATAGACTGCCTTTTTCATATACTTTAGAAATTGAGGGAAGCACAGAAACAGGGCGATAATTAGATATATTTTCATCGTCTTTTTTTAGGTATTGAAATTATTTTCGCCTGTTTCAACTTATTTGGGAAAATTCCTTATATAAATGATGAATTTATTAGATGGCACAGAATTTTACTGATTTTGGTTTTTACTGCTTTGATTACAGTCATGGGAATTTCGTCATGCCCACTGGAATGTTTATTTTTCAAAGAATGAATGATGTTCTCCACCTCCTTTTCCTCAATAGGTCTCAGTTCAAATTTTGGCCTTGCTAAAAATGTTTTAGTAAAATCAGTCTCCACAATTTCATGATTAATATTCAAGTTCAAATCTTTAACAATGTTACTAAAATAATCATTAAACAATTCAGCAATTTTTTTAGGGCTTACAACTTTTTCTGAATTTTGTTTTAAAATTATGTTTTTTAGAGGTTTCTTGTCATTCTCCCCAACTTCGGAGTTGATTAAATTCCAGACGGTTTTTTGAATGTTATCAGATTTTTCAATTTTATTTTGAAAATATTTGTATTTAGATTTATTCAGTTCTTTTATAAAAATCGTCTTTTCCTGATGTAAATGATTTTTTAAACTGCTATTTTTCCTGCTGCGATATTCCTTTGTTAATTGAATTATATGTTTTTGTTTAGCTTTTAATTCTTTTGATATCCATGTATATTTTTTGTTTTTTTTTGTGACCAATAATTTTGGAAAAGCCTGATCAAAATAAAAAGCAAAGATTTCATAAAAAACATTATATTTTGTTTCCACCCCTGAATTGAAGACATCAATCCATGTCTCGTTGGAAAGTAGTTTTGAAAAAAGATTTATGTTTTCAGATGAAAATTTACGCAATTCTTTTTTTATAGTAAAATTTTTAGGTTTTGTTGTTGATTGACACTTTAATTTTAATAGCTGGCCATCATGGTCAGATAAAAATGTAATCAGACCTTCTACTTCCAGGTTAGATGATTTAATATTTTTAATCAAAAAATTATCTATTGCAGTCTCCGAAGTATCTGTAACTCTTGTGGGGAATTTGACAAGATACCTCATATTCTTACTATCTAACATCTGTTTAAATAATCTATGTTTTCTATTTAATATTAAAACATCAATATTCAGATCACCCGCTACAATAATTTTAAATAATCAATTAAAACACTCAACCTATCCAAAAATATATTCAAATCTGAGTTGGGTGACCTATAAATTCCAATAATAAGATATTTTTTCTTATCCATATTCCACGTACAAGCACAAAATTCAAATTGCCGCTCTTCAATTACAGCATCACACAATTTAACTGGCACAGTGACTCCTCTCAGCTCAAAACCCTTCTCTGCCAAAATAATAACTCCTCCTTTATGTTTTACTTTTCTGGAGTAAAATGATTTTTTCACATATGACTCTATAAGTCGTTTTAATTAATTTTCTCTCATATCATGTTCGGTCAACACTACTATATGAGGATTTGTTTCTTCTAAAATTGCCTGTAACGAATTCAATCTAGAGGGGAGGTGTTGGATATTTTGGTGGAACATTTTGACTAAATTAGATGGTGATTTTATCTTGTTGGCACTGTGGTTTGGAGAGTTGAGTTTAAAGCTGAGGAGAATGACTGGGCCACACTACAGCTAGCACTGATTTCACTGCCATCACTATTACTCTGCTATTTCAATTATGTTCCTAGGAAATAAGTTTCTTCTTCAGAAAAATCTATTTCCGTTAAATTTTTTACTTTGGGATAGAATTTTGTAGTTTTCTAAAATGTTGACATTTGATGGTTTTTGTTTATCTAGAAGATTTTGTATTTTTTTGCCTGAGTTTCTTTTTTCTTTTTTAAGATTGGTTCAATCCATCTATGTATATACAGCATTATTTCTTCTGAAGTTTCTGGATGGTATCGGGATGAGATGTTAAATGAAGGTTCATCTTTAAGTCGCTTTGTGTTGTTTAGTTTTGTGTATAAACTGTTTATTTCTCCTTGCTGCTTCTATAGCCATAGTGGCAGCATTTGATTTGCATTTAGAATGTACTTGAATATAATTTGGAACTACATCATGTTTTAAACAAGTTTTGTTAAACCTTATGTCTTCATAGATGCATTTTTTTCAGGATCAGGTATTTGTATATGTGAACTTCTATTTGGACGTTAGTCATGATTAAATTTGATCTATATAGTTCACTTTTAAGGATTACTGTTATATAAAGTATAGTTAAAAAAATTAACTGAGTACCATATCCTTGAGAAACGACGTTTTTTTTTCAATGACATGTTTCAACCTTTAAGGTCATTTTCAAGTTAATTCAAAATGATAATATAATATAAACAATATTTAAATCACATTTGTTTAAATTAAATAATTTCAATTTAATAGATGTACATGTGTTCTTGAAGAAGTTGGTTTAACAATTTTGTATCTATATGATTGTAAAATGTGATTACATGTTTTGTTTGAGCTTTCTGATTTTTTCGGGTAGTTTGGGGGGTTTTGTACCCCAAAATAGGGAGTTTTGCGTTTTTCACATATAATTTTTAAAAATTTATAACTTTATATTTCACCATTGGAATCAGCTTAAAAAACTAAACAATTAAGTTCCTTAAAGTTTTTCTCTATCTCCAACGGTTACCGAGATATTAAAAAATCTAAACACAGTATGTTGTATTGTGGGGCTCAATGTTAATCTTATGGAGGATAGGGGAAAATAATATTTCCCATATCAATCAATATTTTTAGATAAAACTTGATATTTAGCTTCATGTGGTTGAGATCTATCCATTAATGCTTAAAAAACATAGTTTATGTGTTTATCATGGCAGCAAACCTGCATACTCTTTTCCCATATTTATCATTTAGGGAATAGGCAAACTCCTTTATTTATGGCCAGATGTTGATGAAAGTTGGTATAAATGTTAAAATAAAAATTATTTATGGTAGAAATGATTACTTTCAGTGTTCCTCACAGCAGCTAACCTGCACACTCTTTCCCATGTTAATCTTATCTTAGAATAGGCTAATAATTCTTATGTTTATGGACAGATTTTTATAAAACTTGTCATATATTATTATTATATTATTGATTTGGAAATTCGCTGAGTGCGCAGGTCTGCTGCGACGGGGGTGTTTTCGCTTGGCTTGACTGTATTTCATGTAACTCCAAATAAAAACTTATCAGTTTTATTAATAATTAGAAAACTATAAAAACACAAACATTAAAACATATTTCATTTTTTAAACAACGTTAATCCTAACTGACATTAGGAAAAATCTAAGGGTGAAAAATGAGATTGATTACAGACGTAAACGTAAACTTTGAGTAAACAACCAAAATAGGTAGAACTCTTTATGAGTACCCCCGCTCCTGCGAGGGTTATGTGGAGACTCCACCGTTAAGCGGTGTTTACCCAAACTAAACCCACCTTCCCTCATCCATCCAGTCGTGTATGCGCAACTTACATACGGGCGAAAGGACTTCATTTGAGCGACCACAGCATTAGCGTTTACCGCTGTAGCTGCTGGATTACCTCTTGGAATGGCTAAAACAATCAAATCAGAACAGGGCCGGAGCAAGTGAAATATCAGATGTTAATCAAAATGTAATAAACACAAACTTAAATTATGAAGATTCAACACATTGCTGTGACAGGCTTTGGCTGGGCAGGTCATGCTTTTCCTGCGGCGGGTCATCCAGGATGGCGATGGGCCTGGGCCTCCAGACCTCTGCGACATCATGCCGTGTACAAAGTTCCCTGATGTGCTCTAGGCTGGACTCGGCTGCTTTCTGAAATAGTCCATTGGCTTTTGTTCTGTTAAATAGGTCAAGAGTCGGGACTCCCAACGTCCCCATAATTACAGAGTTCCTAACGAACCACGGTTGTCGTGTGATTCGTCTCAGCGACTTCGTCTGGATTGCCTCTAGGCGTTTCCTGTTGGTCTTGCTGGCCAGAATCCACCATGCTTCTGAAGCATACATGATACAAGAGCGTACAATTAGTAGGAACATGGTGACCTTCGTCTTGACCGGGATTGGGCTCCTCGCTGCAAGAAGTGGCCACATCAGCCCCATGATTGCCGTTGCCTCAGCAACTTTCCTGTCAACATGCTGTTTGAAACACAGGCGTGAGTCCAGGGTGACACCCAAGTACTTCACGGACGTCTTCCACGGTATCCCCACTCCGTCTAGCTGGATCTCGGGTGGAACTGCTCTCGGCATTTTTCGCCTCTTCCTGAAACAAATGGCATTACTTTTATCAGCGTTGACTTTGATGCGCCACTGTCGGAGCCATGGTGACAGGGCGTCCATCTGTGTCTGCATCATCCTCGCGGCGTGGACAGGGCGACAGCTGCTGTAGTGCAGCAGTGCGTTATCAGCGTACAGCGACAACGTTACTCCTGGAACAGTCGGCATGTCATTAGTATAAACAAGGTAGAGTACCGGGCCCAGGACACTGCCCTGGGGTACCCCAGCCTCAACAGGGCGTGTCGTTGATAGCGCCCCCTCAACGCATATCTGAAACTGGCGACCCTCTAAGTAAGACTTGAGGAGATGGACCGCTGCTGCCGGGAGCGGGGACTCGCTGAGCTTGAGAAGAAGTCCCTCGTGCCAGACCTTATCGAACGCCTTGCTGACATCCAGTAGCACTGCAACAGAGCATAGGTTAATATTATGTTTGTCGACCAGCTTCGTAATCACCCTTACCAGCTGTTGCGTCGTAGAGTGTCCGCGACGAAATCCAAACTGCTCCGGCCTTATGTATCCGTCCAGGAAGGGGGATATCCTGGAAAGGAACAGGCGTTCGAAAAGCTTTGAGACCGCCGAGAGTAGGGAAATGGGTCGATAGTTTTCAGGGAACAAGTGATTCTTGCCTGGTTTCGGGATCAGGATTATCTTCGCGGACTTCCACATTGCCGGGAAGTAATGGAACCTGAGGGCAGCATTGAAAATTAATAATAAATATACAAATATGGGGGCCGGAGCGACCTGCAGGGCTGACGTGCCTATCCGGTCAAGGCCAGGGGCTTTCCGTGGCTTGAGCCTTCGAATCGCTGCTTCCAACTCCATCATCGTGAAGGGGTCTAAGCTGTCTTCTGGGGGTTCTGCAAAGAAGCTCTCCATGAAATGCTCTACCCTCTCCCCTTGGAGTTCATCGTAGACATCGTGGTTCGTCTGAAACTGAGCATACATTGTGCTAGCAAAAGTTTCCGCCTTGTCCTCCGCTGTGTAGACTAGTCCGTGATCTCCATGGAGGGGACGGGCTGCCGGTTTGGTCCCCCTGATCTGCTTAGCTGCCCTCCACACACTGCCACCTTCCACGTTTAGCGTTAGCAGGTACTCATTCCAACCCTCGGACCTGAAGTTGTCAACAAGTGATCTGATTAGTCTGTTCTGCCTGTTGAGCTGTCGCCTAAACTCTGGGTGCCTGGTCGCCCGCCATCTGGCCCTCAGATGGTTCCTCAGCGTAATCTCACGGCGTACGTGGTCCGGCAAGCCGGCTCTGGGTGTCTGGGGTGGTACCTCTCTAGACGCATCTGAAATTGACGAGGTTAGAAGCTCATGCAATTCCGTGACACATCCGTCGAGTTCTTCCGTGGTTGGTCCCGTGCTGGTGGAAGGCGCTCTGAGACCAGTCGTTGGTACTTCTTCCAGTCGGACCTCATGCGGGCATTGACTGGGGGGCGACTCAGCGTCGGGCTAGCGTTGACGGTCACGAGAACCGGCAAATGATCTGATGACAGACCGTTAACCGTGCTCGCGACGATCTCGAACGGCAGGTTCCTGCACAAAGCAAAATCAATCACATCAGGTAAGTGGCGAGGATTCGAAGGGAGGTGCGTCGGCTCGTCGGGGGCCACGACGTCTGTGCCGGCTCGTTCGTCGAGGAAAGCTCTCAGCGCCGCACCCCTTTCATTTGTGCCTCGTGAGTTCCAAGACGGGTGTTTAGCGTTGAAATCACCTGCAACCACAATAGGCTCAGGGCCTGTTAGTAATTCTGTAAGAGTTAACGCATCGATGTGTCTGCCTGGAGGATGGTAGGCAGCGACTAGCTGGAGCTCCAAGCCACCTACGTGCACGATAACGCCAGTTGTTTCTAGCAGACCCGTGGCTGTGGCGCTGGGCCTGTGAACAAGGCGGCGGTGAACCATGATAGCCGTGCCCCCTCCTGGGTTGCGGCCGTGCTGCCTAGGTGGGCGATCCGTCCTATAGACCTCGTATGATGGTAACCTGAAACAATCACGTTGAGTTAGATGGGTTTCACTGATGAGGGCGACGTCAATATTCAGTCGTGACAGGAAGAAGTGCAGTTCGTTTCTGCGGATCTTCAACCCGTTGGCGTTCCACGCGATGACCCTGATGTTCCTATGCTCCATTCAGAAGTTCTAGGAGGCTAGACATCAGCTGCACGAGTAACTCCGGCATGGACTTTTCCTTGGCTGAAATAAGAATAGGAATTGTTTTGGTGAGCCAGGCAATCAGCTGCCTGACTGGAATACTGTCACCCTGCACCGCTGTGGTCGCTGTAACAGAGGGTGAGGGGATGGCTGGTTGGGCGGGAATCGCCGCTGTTGGGGCCCTGGCAGCTGGTATGGGGGCCTTTGGAGCTGCTGGGGGAGCAACTTCCGTCTCCGTGTCGCTGTTGTCCAGCTGAGAATCTGAAACAACAATATTTGACATTTTTGGGCTCTGGCGCTTCCTGTTGCGTCGTTGGCGGCACGCCCGTGGCTGTGGAACCACAGCCTGGGTTTCTGCCACCTCAGTCGCATCGGGTAGGATCACTTCAGCCGATGCTGGGGTCAGGGAGGCGTGTGCTGCTGCAGAAGGGGTTACAGGTTTCGTCACCGTGGCCTTACTACCGCCTGCAACAGATGCAAACGTCCCCTTAGTAATGCCAGGGGGAGGAACGTTTACCTTCTTCTTTGGTGCTGCTGGCTGCTTTCGGGCGCTCGCCGAAGGGTTCCGGACCATCGTCCGACCAGCAGATTTGGCGTCGCGCACCTTCCTCGTCGCCATGGCCTTTGTGTGCGCCTTGCATCCCCTATAGCTGGCTGGGTGTCCGCCGCCACAGTTGCAGCACTTGCAGACGCCGTCCTTGGGTAAGGGGCAGGATCTGGCCTCATGTCCCCCGGCGCACCTAACGCATCTAAAGGGCAAATTACAATGCACTGACGAGTGGCCAAAACGCTGGCAGCGGTAGCACTGAGACAAGCCAGGCCTTTGCTCAAACTGTGCGACGGTCACTCGAACGCATACAAGGTACGTGATGGTCCACACCTTCTCCCACTTGCCGACCTTTCTAAATTTGCAGAGGAAAGAATTTGTGGCATGCCGTTGACCATTCTCACGCCGTGGCAGAGGCATCACTAGCGTGGGGTGGAGGCCAAGGAATTCCAGCTGTGACTTCAGGAAGGTAGGGTCGGTACTATGGTGGATCCCCCTGATGACCACCTTCAGTTCCGCCTCTTTCTGCAACATAAACGTATGGAAGGCCACCAGCTTCCTAGTTAGTAGGTCCTGGAGGGCCCGAAATCGGCCATGATGCGTATGACCCCATCATGGCCGGAACGGGGGGGGGGGGGGGGGGGGGGGGGGGGGGGGGGGGGGGGGGGGGGGGGGGGGGGGGGGGGGTGCTTGGGGGGGGGGGGGGAGGTGTGTGGTGTGGGGTGTAGCTTATCACCCCTAAATATTGCCTCATAGATTATTCCCTCCGCTGAAATATCGGTCAGGAATGGCCAGGAAATATCGGCCATGATGCGTTGACCGCATCATGGCCGGAACAAAAAAAAACCAAATTATACCAGGTGAAGTTGCCAAGTCTATGCGTCCGCTTACGAATTTGGGAAGTGACGAACTTTGACATCAAACGCTCCGTTCACACACTGTGACGGTTCTTCACGGCAATATTGGAATGTCCCCCAAACGGTTTGTTTGCCGTACGGTAGAAACTGTGCTGTGTGAAAAATCTCATACGATTCTCTGGCCGGACAATAAACACGTCCTGTACGTAAAGAGCGAAAGAAGGTGCCGATAGCTAATGAATTTGGGAGGAGACGGATTTCGAAAAAACCATCCGTAACTAATGAAACACAATAATATGAAAAAATATCTAATATGGGAGTATATCTAAATTTAAAGATTTCGAAAATGGTATTTTCATAAAAAAAGTTTATATAATTCAAGATAGAAGTTAATTAAAATTAAATACCCCTGTCGCAGTAGACCTGATTACGTGCTGCACTCAGCGAATTTCCAAATCAATAATATGACAATAGCAATAGAGAGGGTAAATTTATTTATTAATTTACATCTTCCTACCATTGTAGGTTGTTAAAAAAGAATACTTTTACGATTATTTTTTCTTAATCATAAATGTAATTTTTGTGGACGATCGCAGATTGTTTTACTGTCAATAGTTTCATAAAGTTTTTTTTGGTTAGTGTCGAAACGTTTCCAAAAATTCATCACAAATTTTGATATTGTTTAGTAAATATCATTCCATAAATAAGAGAGTTTGCCTAAAAGCTTCTACCCTATGGAAAATTCTCTAAAACTAAACACAGTATGTTGTATTTTGGGACTCCAATGATAATTTTATGGAGGATAAGGAAAAATTAATATCTCACTTATTAATCAGTAGATTTTTTATAACACTTCATGTGGTTTTTAAAAATCATAGTTTATGCATTTATCATGTCAGCCAACCTGCATACTGTTTTCCATCATACCTTATGAAGAATAGGCAAACTCTCATATTTATTGACAGATTTTGATAAAACTTTTCATATACTTACTTACTGCCGTGGCCTTAGCAAGCAGTACACCACTCGGTACTTGGCCTTAGCAAAGCAGTGCCTCCACCAGGCTCTATCTTTGACATCTTCTTCTGAAATTCCCAGCCGCCTCATGTCTTAAATGTACTTGGTCCAACCATCTAGTCTTTGGTATGGCCTTCAGTATGTTCTTCAGGTTCGAACCTTCTTCTCTTCTTAATACATGGCCCGTCCATTTTAGTCTCCTACTTCTTATTTCTCCTATGATGTCTGCATTTTTGTACATTTCTCTTAATTCCAGGTTGTGCCTAATCCACCATTCTCCAATTTCTATTGTTGGGCCAAACGTTTTCCACCAAACTTTATTTTAAAGAAAAACTTTTCATGTATTATCACTATATTATTAATTTGAAAATTTTCCGAGTATGCAGGCCTGCTGCCACGGAGGAATATATATATCCGTGAATCAAATAACTCTCGTTAAAATGGTCCGACCGAGATCAAATTTGGTAGGGATGTGCATAGGGGAGTTTTCTTTTACAATTCTAATCAGCTCAGAAAACTACACAATTTAGTACTTTAAAAGTTTTGCTCTATCTCCAATGGTAACCGAGATATTAAAAAAACTACACACAGCATATTGTATTTTGGGGCTCCAATTTTAATATTAAGGAGGATAAGAAAAAATTAATTCACTTACTAACCTATATTTTTGGATTAAACTGGATATTTACCATAATGTGGTTGAAATCCAATCATTTATGCTTAAAAATCATAGTTGATATTGTTATAATGACAACTAACCTACCTGTATATACTCCTTTTCCATGTTAAGCATATAGAATAGACAAACTCCTTTATTTATGAACATGGGCATAAATAAATCCATAAAAATGGACATGGTATAAATGGTCAAAGTAAAAAAAACTTATAGTAAAAATGCTTACTTAAAGTGTTCCTCATAGCCAGGAACCTGCATACTCTTTCCCACGTTAATCTTACAGAGATTAACTCTCTTATTTTGGAGGCAAACTCTCTTTTCAACTCTCTCAAAATTTGTAGACAGATATTGCTCAAACTGTTCATAAATTACTATCGTCATAAATTGATTTGGAAATTCACTGAGTACGCAGGTCTGCTGCGACAGGGGTATGTTATTTTATTTTCTTAACCAGACCTTATTTTAGGAATATCCCTCATAATTCAATGAACCTCAAAGAGATATTTAAACTCTCAGCTTTTAAATGAAAATCAATTCAAAAACTGTAGATGATTTCCATTTACAATTTTTAGGAGAAGAAAGTAAAAATAAAGAATCATCTTTACTAGAAAAATAGAATTTAATAGACATAAAATATTCAAAAAATATATAACAAATACAACTACAGGTATACTGATCCCAGTAATATCACCATTAAAAATATAAAATAAACCATAGTACCAAGTAACATTAATAGATTATGTATATTTATAAGCAAACAGCATTCGATAAAAATATGCTGTCTCTTTATGAAAAGTTAACTTATGGATATATACGTGTTCTTCTGTGGAGAAAATACCAACTATCCAAACATAAAGTCAATCTTCAAATATCCAAGTTTGAAGGAACAAAAACTTGACTACAATTACTATTGAATATTAAGTCACAACTTTGTGCAGATATTACATTTTTAATTTTAACAATCACAGTTATACTATACTGCAGTGTAGTTCTAAAGATATGACATAAAATATAGACAATTATGATTAAAATAGTTTTTTTAACCCTGTACTAAGAAATTTAATAGTTAAATAATGAATCATTTATAGACAAGAACCACCTGTATATCATACAAAACTTATGTTTCTTATTTACGAGTATATCTATTAACATTAAAGCTACGATTTATATATTTTCTAATTTTAATCATAAGCAAAACTTTTATAAATGCAATAAATTGGCGTAAATATTGCTTGCAAGCAAAATTTACAGGCAAATTTTTTTAAAGCTGGACATGCAATTTTGATTTGCCCAGGGGAGTAGGCCTAATGTTGAAAATTAAAAACAATAATTACTAAAAGAGTGAAAAATAAAAAATATTACGATAACTTTTAATTTAATATAAATAGGCGTAAAAATCATAAAAAACATTTCTTCTTTTAATTATTATTAAAAGATTCTTTTATTTTAGTAAGGCCATCATATGAAGTCCTTACCCAAATGTCATACTTTACATCACAGCACACCCTTGAAATGGTTAACTTAACAAATAATAATAATTTAGTCATGACTTCACAAAAATTTTCATTAGCAACAGCACATTTGGTTTTAGTCTCATAAGAATAAAGTTAATTTTTTACAATATCCATGGTCACATGGTAATCATAAAAAGCTCATTGAAAGATTAAATTGAACCTGTAACGTTTACCTACGCAAATTAGAAAAAAATTAACTTTTTGTTTTGTTGCTACAAAACAAGATAAGTACTTTTTCATTACCATGTATAACCAATTCAAAATTATCAAGACCATCAAAATTACATCCTAATTAATTATTGTATTAAACAAAATTATAAATTCAATTTTGTATTTCTCTAGATAACCATTATTATATTAATCAAACACCATGACTATCTTTTCACAATTACTGAGTTCACAGTACTGAAAAACAAAATTGTACATTATTCTAATATAACATACTTTAACTAAAATCTAATGGCATCATTGATGAAGACCTTAAAAGGGCTGTCTAGAAAGTAGGTTTGTCTATGTCCGCAAGAGTTAGGGCTAGTCCAGCCATCTAGTGTCAGGGTGTTAGGCAACGTAGATGGCATCTACTCATGCTTCTCAGACGTTCAAACTATAATACTCCTTCATGTTGTCAGCCACTTAATCGCTTTTTCCATAAATGAGTAAATGGTTTAAATACCTTACTGTCAAAGCAAACCTTTTTTTTTAAATTTACAAGTCATAAAGTTAATTTCTTTTAAATTATCCGATATTGTGTGTAAGTTATATGTGTTTATGTTTTTGTCACTATCTGTTTTTAATGGCTGTAAATAAACATTGACAAATTTACGACACCAAATGAAGACATCTCATGACTGATGACGATTCCATCACAGTTAGTTATTGAAATTACTGTGTTATTTAAAAATGCCACCAACTGTGAGATGCGTTTGGTAATAATATTTCTTACTGTAAACCATTAGAAATTTATCAGCAGCTTTGTGTATGGGGACATTATCACTCAAGGTGGAATAAAATTGTTTAAATTCCAGACATATTTGCTATTAATTGAGGTTTAAAATTTCTTAAACGTTACTTTTTTAGGCATCTGCGATTCATCGATCAGTTGTGGCCAAGCTTGCTAGACTCAGGTGGACGGTCTACCCGGATCACCCGAGCTCCCAGGTTGAAGTACCCAAGATACTCCACAGTATCAGGCTCGGTGTCGTAGTGGTAGTGGCCCGCTTCCCCGTGATCGCTGAGGGAGTGGAAGTGGATCACACGCAGGTTCAATCCCTAGAGAGGAAGAAAAAAATTAGGCCTGATAAAACATATCATTGTTGATGTATAACATTTACAAACATAAATATCGTACTACTTTTCACTCTAAAATATAAAATTAAATTCAAGAAATTCGGTTAAAGCATACTGTACTATTCTTTTGCAATATTATTATTTTGAGTGTGAGATGATTGTGGTGCGATCTTGTATTCTTGTTACAGTTGAACCCCTGATATCCAACCTTCATCAGACCGGGGCATGGTCGGAACGGCCAAAAGGTTGGATATCCCAAAGAGCAATAAAAATAATAATTTTTTCAGGTCAAAACAATTCTAAATTTCACTATATAATATATACAAAATGCACACAAAATTAGATTAGATTATTAAAATGGCGACCCTACTCGAAGTTAGGAATTTTAAGCCAAGTATGAATGAGGATGGAGTGTAAGATGATTATGGCGCAATCTTGTAGTCTTGTGACTAAGGCTTGCATGTTCCACTTTTGTCTCTGATTACAAACTGGCCTAATTATGGTATTTGCAGATGAACGTAATATTCCATAGTGTAGACTTATATTCACACATGAGAACATTACATTCACCGACCATAGTTCTTAACTATTTACGGTTTATGATCTCCAAGAAGCTGGATTATATATCCGTCCCAATTATATTTAGGAGACATAATAAGTCAAAACGTCTTAGCAGAGTAGTGGTTCCCAAAAAATTGCAAAAATAGAGTCTTCTCTTTGTGTAGAAATAAAAGCTAACTGACATATACATTGCCCTTCTAAAAGAGCTACGAGGGCAATCCAGGAAATAGATTACGTTTTCGTCTGTGTCCGCTAGGGGCGAGGCTAGCGCGGCCATCTTGGGATCAGAGCGTTGAGCAGCTCAGTCGGCATCTAGCCGTGCTAGTGAGAGGTTTGCACCATACACTGTTCAGATACTGTGACGGTTTAAAATATCTGCGGTAATTGAAAATCCCGCGAGCTGCGAGGTGCGTGCAGTAATAAGGTTTCTGACTGAAAAAAACTGTAAACCGATAGAAATCTATCGGCAGCTTTGTGAAGTGTATGGGGACAACATTATCACTGAAGGTGGAGTGCGTCAGTGGGTCATAAGATTTAAAAATGGCCGAACCAATGTTCACAACGAGGATCAAGGTGGGAGACCCAGCATAGTGACTGCCGAACTTGTTGAAAAAGTCGATGCTAAAGTCCGTGAAAATCGAAAATTCACAATAACGGAACTTTCTTTGAGTTTTCCACAAATTTCGCGAAGTTTGTTGCACGAAATCATCAGCGAAAAGCTTGGTTACCACAAGTTTTGTGCAAGATGGATTCCAAAAATCTTGACAGAGGACCAAAAAAATCAGGGAATGACTGTAGCGTTGAACTTTTTGGACGCTTACCATAAGGATGGTGACTCTTTACTCGATCGTATCGTTACTGGTGACGAAACATGGATGAAACACGTGAACTGTGAAACGAAATTGCAATCAATGCAGTGGGGGCACACAAGTTCTCCCAAAAAACCCAAGAAATGCATGCAAACAGCGCAGGCGGCCGTATTTTTCGACGAAGGAATTTCCAAGCTCGTACATCGCTACGATAAATGCCTTAATTTGAATGGTGACTATGTAGAAAAGTAGTATTTGAGTGTGGCTTTCATCTGTATATAATAAATTTTGTTTCCTATACTTTGTTTATTTTTTATTCCAAAACGTAATCTACTTTCTGGATTGCCCTCGTATATGCATTTAATAAAACCATCATATTGTACAATTTCCTTCACATAATGTCGTCTACATGATAATAGATTTTCTGGGAGATTTCTGCACCCTGAGTATAAAAAGATTTTTGGATGTAGCTTTTGTGGGTAATGTTTATATAAGTAGTAAACTGAATTTCATGAGAAACAACTGACTAATAAGGAAGAAATGGATTTTTTCATATTCCTTATAAGAATAACACTAGGCGCTCATAGACAATGTTCTGTGTATACTGCTGAAAGTAAATTGAACTTTTCTCCACAAAGCCGTTTGAAATTGGGTAAAAATTCAAACAGAATTTTTCAATTCTATTATGTTTTAATGTAAGTCAGGGTGATAGTCATTTGCTTTGCATAAAAATCCCAAAAATTCTTTATTTAAAAAAACTCTAATTAAAACTTACTAATTATTGAGGGTACAGGGTGGTATTATACAGTAAACCCTCGTTAATCTGGAACCCATTAATACGGACTTCGCTTAATCCGGACAGCTATTGGATCACAGTTTTAATGGGCAGAACGCTGATTAGTAACATGGATCGTCACTGTGCAACTGAGCCTGGCGATGTGAGTGTGCCGAGTGCGGGCGGATGGTGGAGTGGTCACAGCGCAAGGCGTACGTGCCGTTGCCATGGTTACTGTCAACCAATAGTAGCTCAGTCACACGATTGTGTTTCTCCTGCTCGTGTCAGACCGTCAGTTGCTCCACAGAGGTCAATTGCATTGCACGTTTTAGTTGCGTTGTTTATTTGTGAAATTAACACAAAAGGAAGGCAAATGAAGATCAACTCCTTCTTCAAACCAGTGAAACCAGTTCAGTCACGAGGACGAACCTAAACCCTCATGTTCAAAGTAATTTTGTCTTTTTTCGTTCTCATTTTTCATATGAACGTAAATACCAAGTGTATATATTTGTTCAAATGTAACTACTGAATGTACTGTTTGTACAATATGTATTTTTTATATTCAGAATATACACACTATTTAAGTTTGTCTGCAGAAGGAGTTTCATTATATACACAAGAGGTACCCAAAAATCACTGTCTTTCTTCGTTTAAGATTATTTGTTTTAATTCGGACTTTCATTATTCTGGACGACTTGGAGCCCCAATTAGTCCAGATTAACGAGGGTTTACTGTAGTTTTAATCACAATAGAGCCATTTTTGATAAATTTCAATTGTTGCAGCTGTTTGTAGTTAAACTACTGTAAACAAACCTAGAGATATTGATGAGTGTAACATTGTAACAACTTTCATGAAAATTGGACTATCACTAACTATCACCATTGGACTATCAATTGGGACCTTTGCTTTTTTTGTGTTATCTTAGAGGCACAGAACACACTTGAACCTATAAGCAAAATTCAAAACTATGTCTATAAGCAGATGATTCTCATTGGATTGTATCATCTAAAAGTCCAGAAGAAGCAGAAATTTTTACATTTGTAGAATTGGAGCGTATTGGAAACTTTTTTTGTCACCACAATTTATTGTTAAATTCACAAAAAAAAAATTAATAAATTTCAAAACGGCACAGAATAAAATTATAAAAGAACCAACAGTAACGTATAATTCAAACGCAATCGAAAAAAAGGAAATTAACTTTTTAGAATTAACAATGAATGAAAATTTAAACTGGGACAAACACGTTCAGAAAATCTTAAACAAAATTAATTCCTGAATCTCTCATCTCTCATTCGGTATAGCGTTATATGGTTCAACAACAAAAATAAATATGGATAGCATTTTTAACCCTCCAGCTGCCATTCGCCGGAATCCGGCGATAAAACCGGCGTGACTTAATCTTCTCGTAGCTGCTCACGGTACATCGCAAATGTACTTTTATGTATACCATTGTAAAGAGGAAATCATAATCTACGTCCTTAGTACTATTTTCAATTTTTATACGCTATGCATTACATCGTATGATTACATTTATTTACGGGTGTTACGACGTCGCGCCAACAGCTGTTCCAGCCATATGCTTAGCATTGTGTTGTGAGTCGTGCTATTGGGTTAGTGTTTTGTTGTGTATTTTGCGTGAATTTTCTATAATAACATATGAATTATTCATAACACCGTTCTCCTTGTACTTAGTGTTATAAATATATGTAGGCCTAATGTTATTCTTTACAATATTTTTATAATTTATTTGACGATTATTTTCATAGGCCCCGGACTCGGCAGTAAGGGTTTTGTGTACATATAAAGGTTTTTGAACATGGGTAGGGCCTACTTTTATTTCTTTTTATATAGCTATGTAAGTATATATAACCTTATTTTTTATTGAATTTCAAACAAAATGGCTATTTCAGATTTTTTATTAAAAATTATTTTAGCAATTTGAAGGGAGCGCAAACATGAGGAAAAATATTTTTTTTCATAAAAACATTTTTTTACATAAATAATTTTTTTTGTTACATGTAAGTTAGTATTTTTTATTTTTTCCTTGTAGCCTGTTTTATACTGAACACGAAAATATATAATATGCTATACTTTGGTTAGTATCTTAAATTGTTATGGTTTTTTAAACATAACCTGAAAAATGGCCAAAAATGAGGGGGCATTCCAGAGTGAAATGATGGGCAGCTGAAGGGTTAAGCAACAAAAAAGGGCTATCAGAATTTTGCTTAAGCTTTAAACATAATGATTCGGCCAAAGAACATTTCAAAAATTTGAAAATTTTTTGGCATTATGTATTTGAAACCATTCTCATCGCCAGAAACCAGGAGAAATTTTTTGAAAAAAACCCCATATGCAGGTAAACACTTTCTCAGGTATGTGCCCGAAAACATTAAAAAAGAACATAATTTGTCAAAGTTTAAAAAAATGTTAAAAGATTATACAGTGGAACTTGGTTATAACGTCATTGAAGGGACCACACAATTAATGACGCTATATCAGAGTGACACTATTCGGTGACTCTACCAAGTTCGGCTTGGTGAATTGAACTGTTGGTTTGATTTTAAAAAACAAGTCCGAACACACGTCTGCTATCTTATGTCCCTCCACACACTCTCTTAAAACTCACACTTTTTCTTTAATCGGCAAAACCTTTCTCTTAACATTTGCCATTATTTTTCAATACTGTATTCGTAAATTAAAATAACGAAAAACCAACTGTAAAAGACGTACACTGAACTGACGATAGCTGCACGGACTGTGGGTAAATACGTACGCTATCACAGTGCTTTGACGCGACGTGAGTCACTGACACTGGCCTTGATGACGGCGACAGCGGATATAGGGGGGGGGGTGGTTAGCGGTAAGACAGCATTAAAATGCCGTTTATAAAAATAGAATGGGGTATTTAGCTAAACAATAGCCGCGCCCCTCACGTTGCACCACCGACCAAACTTTCTCTCTTTAGCTATACGTTGTCTTCATCTCGGCCAGATTTTCTTGACGTTATATACGAGGTTTTAGAATTTACTGACAATACATCCGAGGTTTTACCTATGTAAATACCTATAGTTTGGTGGGACCTAAAAATAAATTACATTATATTCGAATTGACATTATGGCCGAGGCCGCAATAACCAAGTTGGACAGTATAATAAACTTGGCCGTTTATTCATAAGATGAGTTTTCCACCTCCTATAAGCAGGGGATGCAAACAAGCGGTAAATAATAGATGCAATTTTAATTTATATGTTTTTTGTTTAAGTTTTAACTGTAGTACCTTTTTCAGTACATTTATGACACTATTCACTGTACCACCCATGTACATGAAATATGAATAAAAAAGTTTGACTATGACTATGACTGAGGTCTAGTGGTCAATTTGGGCCCGACAAGCAGAAAAATAAAAAACAATTGGATACAGGAAGACTCAACATTGATCCATTCAGAGCTCAAATTGAAGAAGTTGAATAAAAACCAATACTTTCTTCATGGACAAAATAAAGAGACAAACTGTTTCCATATAATAAATGTAAAAAAGGTGCCTAGATGACCTATACAATAACATGTAACTGAGCTTAAGTTTTGATACTTTATGTATATTTAGATTATAACTATTTATTCACATACAGTTTTTAACATTATCACTTGTCCACACAAATTTTACCGGATCATTGGTGACAAACGTTCCGACAGCGACCAGCGGAGGGTTCATATCGTAGAACCTGAGCCATCGATTGACATCATCGTCGCTGTTGAGTGGTGTTTGGGAAAAGTCCGGCATGACATGCTGCTTGACCTTACTGTTAGTGACAAGGAATGCTCCGCCCACACCTTCCGAAAACAGAACGAACGAAAAATACAGGGTCGTACGTTTCAAAAACTAAGCATCAAACTACATTATAATAGTGATTCATTAACACCTACTAATGGATCCCAGCTTTATCAGTATAGCAATAGAGGATAAACTAAAATTATTTTCTAAATAATGGTACACGTTATAGAAATACTGAAAATACTACAAAAAAATTGGTTTCCTTTACTTCAGTATCATTTTGAAATCCTCATTATATTTCAAACAAGATTAGGTCACACGTTTTAAGCTGATAGATAAGATTTAACTTTATTTTAATTGTATAAATGAAAAACTTCAATTATTGAGAAACCTAACTTATACTTTATTTTATACTTTTATCTTATACTTTTAACTGAAATGGCAACCTGTCCAGGTAGGTATTTTAAGCCAAGTATGAATGAGGAATGAATGTATGATGATTGTGGTGCGATCTTGTAGTCCTGTTACTGACTAAGGCTGACACGTTCCTCAGACAGGACTGTTAATTAATAGCCCAACAGCCGATGGCAACTAATGGACCTACAGTTTAATGTGGAATCCGAACCACGGCCTCTGAACTACGAATTGGTCTAATTATGAGGATGGTCTTTATGGATTAACACAGTATTCAATAGTGCGGACGTTAATCCATCATCAATATTATATCAAATCATATTAAATATAAATCATATTCAAAGCTGAATTACAATTTTGCAACGTACGGTGGATGATTTATTTATTTATCAATACATAACACATTTCAAAGTGTTAAGAATAATTTTAAATAAGTAGTCAACTAGTATAAATTTTAGATCAAAGTGAAATGACGATTTTGACTTTCGTCATCATTTGAAAAAAAACCCATTCAAAAAAATTTCTCTACAACTCAAGTATTCTCATTTACACGTACATAGCACAAATTAAAACAGTTTCATAGATTATACAGTGAACAGTCACTTTTAACAACAAAAGCTGCTGTAATGAATTATTTTGCATTTAAAACACAAAACATCAATGACAAAGCTGAATTTAAAAAATTGATGTTCCTTCATGTACCTTGGATTTATATATTTTTTATATATCATATTTTTCCAATTTTGCTTACTTTGGGGTTTTTGAAAATTTGAAACAACCAAAATACACTAAGGAAACACTCACCAATTGCCTTCCCTGGGAACCCAGCAAGTAAGCTTTCTCGGGCTGCTTTGACAAAATCGTCTTGACCAATCCGTTTAGCACAGCTTACCTTTAATACCTATAAAAACATTAAATAGTATAACCATAATAAACTATCCACTTTATGAATCCTTAAATTTGTACGATTAAACCTTGATGTAACAGACCCATTTCGTCTTTTCTGTGGTTTGAAAAGTAAAAATAACCAGAAATGTCTTAATTCCAAGTAATGTACAGAGGAAACTCTAATTTTATTTATATCGATTAAAAAAATCTTATATTTACATAGACTCTTTATAAAATTTAAAAAATAAAAACTCACCTTGCCTGGTTTGCCTTCGCTGACGTACAGGTTGCCCATAAGAGCGTAAGTAGACTCAGAGTCAGGAAGTAAGAGCGCTTCCATATCATCGCCTTTGCTTTCATCCTTTAGCCTAGCGATCTGCGTGAGACTAGTGACTTGGCCATCCTCCACCAACAGGTTTGCTACCAGCTGACACAAACGGTTATTGTCCATGACACACGGTTGAAACTGTGTAGATAGAACCAACCCACCAAGAAATCGACATACATTCCTACAACACTTGCCATTGAAGCAGATTCATTTTGCCTCACCACCGTAAAAAAACATGGGAGAAAAGGCCATCCTACACTTGTTGCAAAGTGGTGAACCACCTTGGAGACTCTGTGAAGGACCTGACAGCTGACAGGAAGGTACGACAAAGGTGGGGGTGAGAAGTGGCAGATTTCAAGACCATTCTGCACTTTAACCGGATATATTCAAAACTTTTACTTATAAAACAACAAAATTTTACGTTTGTACTAAATAAAACAGCCTGAAGCTGTTTATGAAACTTTTAATAGCAGTAATAACTTAACTATGTATAAAGTGATTTATGGATTGAACTGGATTGAAAAAATGTCATGGTTAAAAAATATAATACTGTTTTACATCTAAAATGAAATATTTCTAAGTACTTATAGAAATAATTTCTTAGGTATAAAAAAATATTGAGAGGATTTTTAAAGTTTTGATTCGAAATTTCCAACAGCATCTTTTATTTTCTCTCTCAGTTAAGAATGAGAAATTATCTTTACTAGCGATTCTAATGTACCCTGGATTTTCAAAAAAAGAGTATGTAATGTATGAGTCTCATTACTTGAGTTGAGTACAGATATTCTGTTTTAAGTTTATTCCCTCTATTTATTTTGTCTTATCACACTAAATGGATTATTCTTAAGCCTTATATCTCATTGTGAAAGCGTCACTACTTTATTTAAGAGAATTGTTCGTGAAAAAGGAAAAAGTCACTTTGAATTTAATACTTCTAGTATATATTTCATGTTTTATAAATAACCACACTATTAAATAATTACATTCAGTAAATGTTACAAATTCCTAACTAAATAGGTAAACTTCTTTCTTCCATCTATCATTTTTAAGTTAGTTTTGACATTTTCTCTCATAAAAAAATAATTAATATAACAGACAAAACTCATCTAATATAGAAAGCTTCTTAAAGCCATGAAATTGTAGTTAATTTTTTATAAGTACTACTGCATTCTTAAATATTTACTTTAAAACTGCGTTAACCCCCAACTCCCTTGAATATACAAAAAAGATTTCATCAGAATCGGTACAGGCGTTAAATTACAAACACATGTACAGAAGATTTATATATATTAAGATGATTAGTAAATTAACAAATAAATTAATTTGTTGATTAGTAATAAAACAAAGAAATGTGTTCAGTAAACTGATTGTGTTTTACTTACCTCACAGTTAACACCTGCGTAAGTAAACGGACCTGCACCTGCTCCAACCACGAAAGCAGGATTAACTTTGGTCATTTCATTTATGTCTTTGAAATCATATATTTTTGACCGATTCACCAAGGGTAAAAGGTATGGCACCCCTCCCACTTCAACAATTGTAGGAGATCCTCCCAGACCTATGAAAATGTTGCCTATTACATCTAATTTAATATATTCTCAACAATCAGCTTCTTAACCGAATTAAATACCAACAAACTTGTTACAGTTTTACACAAAAATTGAATGTCCTTTACCAAACTAAGTTTGACACTCAAAGACAATTTCCCATCTCCCTTTTTAGTTTGCCCTTCTCCATTCATATGACCCAATGGTTATATTCAGTTGTACTAACCACTCCCACAAGCCATGATTTGGTTTCTTGTAGCATTAGGGTTTTTAGGAAACTGATCCCTAATAACAACAATTAAATCCCTTTTCCCTGATTCCTGATCCCTGATTCAACAATTAACTCCCGCTTTCATAAGAACTGGAATCCTATTTTACTTTAAAAAAAAGGACCTGATCCACCAGTGAGTGTGACTGCACTGTAAATGGCAGAATTTGTGGTTACTAAGCTTGTAATCCTCAAAATCATAGGCTAAAACTGACTAAAAAATTATCTGCCATTGTTTGCTGGAATCGTCTTCTGTACACCAACACCCCACAGTTTTTATAGCTGTGAAGTTTTTTTTTTAATTTAAATATCCTGCCAGATAGTTTAACTTTTTCAATTAAACGCAACTTCAAACCAATTTTATCTATGATCAATTCCAATTACCAATTCAAGACAACTCTGCCAAATTATCAGTGAATGAACACATGATAGAATAAAAAAACTCTTTCTTCTACCACAGAGACGATGAAGCTACTAAATATCAGCTCTAAGTAAATATGAAAGGATATAAATATCAAGTAAAATTAACTATGTATCTTACGCTCCACTACTGACTATAAATGATGATTAATAAGGGATGGATATTTCAGACCGATACTAAGAATAGTTTCATCTTTCATTATACCTTTAAACCATTTTTTATAAACACAAATAGTAGCTTTAAAATAATACAACAAACCTTGGGCAGCTAGAGAAAATGGTTTCTTCGTTAAGTCTGGGCAATCGACAACACTAATTTTAACTTCCTTAAAGTTCTTTGACAGACCATCCTGTAATACTGAAACATAAACTCTTTTAAAGTATAAATTTCAAACTCTTTTAGAAAATAACATAACCAAAAAAACAAAATAAGTTAATAACAATAAATTATTGTTCCAGTATCACCGTAATGTAATAGTGTAACTTTCATCTGACAAATTGATTATTAACTTCCAGGCTATATTTTCACTGCATTACTCTACCTATCATGTGGTGAAAAGCAATAAAACTAATCAATTGTCTAAACCTTAAGATGTCATATTAGACAAATGTATTCAGACATTTCTTCAAACATAAATTAGGAGGAAACTCCCAAGTGATACTTTTGTAATCATCATGGACAACATTAATTATTGACTAATCTACAGATTTAAAATTTTTCTAGTTCAGAATTACTGAAAAAAACATGAAATACAAACCTTGAATGACATCTTCCAATGGGGGAACAAACAACTGTTTTTCTTCAACAAGCAGTTCTTTTATACTTAATGCCATACTTTTAGTTGAAAAACTGCCTTTGCTCTCAGACAAGTACAAACCTATAACTACAAAAATCATAAAACAATTTCTCATTATATTAATTAAAGATGTTAAAGAATTAAATTATAGGAAGGATACCGAATTGAGGAGGTCTAACTTGAATGTGTACCTCGTTTAGTGAAATGAACTCTCCTCTCCTTATAAACTAGGCCTTAACTAATTTAACTTCAACCTTTTAACTTCAATAGGTTAACTGTTCTGATAGTTATGCCCTATTTAAAAAATATTTGTTAGCACTATCTAGTATTGACGAAATTCCCTACCTCTATAATCAAGAGAACAAAAAATTCAAATACGAAATTAAAATTAATGATCTTTAGACCTCCAGACAGTGAGTGTTGGTTTGCTTAGCGATTACAACACTATTTAGGTTATGTTGATATCTAACACCTGATAATGTCAGCTGACGTTAAGAGAAGGATTGAAGTACTTTTTTGTAAAACATAAACCAGCTGTTAAAAGTATTTTTCATATTTTAACAAAAATAGTATTTGAGACAAAATATTTTGAAATATTTAAATATAGTTAGGAGCCTATGAACCCTATAATTAAAAAAACTGTCATTTCACAATTACAATTTATTATATTAGTTAATAAGCTACAAATTATATAAAACCTTAGGTTTCGGTTTTATTTTAGAGTAATGTTACGTTGAGGGAATGGGTGCGGTGTAGTTTGTGGTTACGGGTAAATTTTAGATTGTCGTGCAGAGCGGTACCATAAACTTGCGGGCAGGAAGGTTTCGGACTCGACACAACACCAAACACCACACCTTCAATCAGTTATTACATCTAGAAGCGTCCACCATTATTATGCCATAGTACGGCGCATTATACATTGTTATTTTTATAATTAATTTTCAAGTACTGTAGGCCTATAGTATAAACTAGGACTTTATCCTCCACTTTGCTTCTTAAGAAGAGTATTCATATACTGCTATATTCAAAACTTATACCATAGATGAACGGATAGTAAAGTAGATTGTGCACGGCCATGTTAAGGATGAAGACGGTACATCGTACCGCCAATTGACCTAGTAGGTACTGCCATCCTCAGATAGCGCTAGTGACACAAATGATTTAATATACACCTGACGGTATCACAGAGACCTAGTTCACCACTAGATCCGACAGATGGCAACATTTGTCCTGAGATTTTATCGTCTTCACTAAGTCCCATAAGATGCCTCCTCTCCTTATAATCCGTTCATCTCTGCTTATACTGCCTCAAGAACCTTAGAAAATAATGTGTATCAGTGGGCTGATACATACTTTCTACCCTAAAGGTGGGGTTTCCTAGCTCCGCATTTTGTGCGGAGCGCACTATGTGATGCGCAGTCCGCATTGCGTAGACTACTCAACAACACTGAATCAGATGGTACCATTTTCCTACATCCCTCCGCGGTGCGCAGTGCGCTCTGCGCAACTGGCCGACTCCTCTGAGAGCAGTCAACTGCGGACCACGCTGCGCATTGGACACTAGTTTTGGTGGTTTTCCATGTGAATTAGTTGACAGTTTTCTAACGTAGAGGTACAAAATGGCTAGATTTACGGCCAGTGAGGACGAACAACTTATCGAGCTAGTTGGTGGTCATCCAATTTTGTGGAATATGGCCGATAATGAGTTTAAAAACATTGTCAAGAAGGATTTGGTGTGGATGGAGATTGGCCTTTTGTGTTAAGCCGCGTTTACACCAGAGTTAATAACACGTGTTTATAACAAAAAGTTATTAACTTAAAAGAATCGCCCAAAATCTCACTTAACAAAAGTTAATAACTCGTGTTTTTAACAGAAAATTCCTAGTTATCAACAAGATTTTCGCTATTCATCAAGAGTCGGTATAAAGATCAAAGGAAATATGTTATGTTTTTAACAAATGTTAAGAAAAAAGTTAATTAACTTTCTGTTATTAACCCCAATGTAAACGTAGCTTTATTGTATAATTATTTTTTTATATGCAGAAGAGTAAAAATTATAATTAAGACACAACTTAATAAAAAGTGTTGTTTGTAAATATATCAGAAATCTTAACACTGCATTACTTATATTCTAAACATAGACTCTAACCTCAAAGATAAAACTTTATAAAACTTAACTTTATAAACTTAAGATAAAACTGACAACTTACAGCGCACTGCTGAGGGCTAGGAAAACACGACCGCGCAGCGCATTGCGTTTTGCGGAGAGAGGTCCGCAGTGCGCTCCGCACAAAATGCGGAGCTAGGAAAACCCACCTTAAGTAAATTTAAAAACGACAATCTGTAATTGAACTATCATATTCTTTAAAGTTTATATAAATATCATTAAACAATTTATTGTTTCAAAAATAACCATCCAATTTCTGAAAATAACAACAAGACGAACTAAGTGAACTATCATATTCTTTAAAGTTTATATAAATATCATTAAACAATTTATTGTTTCAAAAATAACCATCCAATTTCTGAAAATAACAACAAGACGAACTAAGTTAAATAGTTAATTGTAAGAATTTTATAGGGGGAACCACCCCCCCCCCCAGTATTAAGCTTTATTGAGTGGGTTTTGTTGGGATTGACCATACGCTTATTACCAAGTTTCATGGAAAATAAGGAAGAAATTGATTTATTGATATTCCCCATAAGAATAACATTGGGCACTCTCAGACAACGTACTGTGTTTATCATGGACACTAAAATGAACTTTTCTCTGGACCTGTTAGTCGTAGACAAATAATTCAAAATACTAATTTGTTTTGTTTTGGTTTCAATGGGGATAGTCAAATTTTCCTTATTAATTTCCTTATTTGTTTTTTGATGAAAATTAAAAAAAATTGATATTTAAAATCCCATAGCTTTTGAACCTTAATTTTTACAGAAATGCTTTAGCACGCTGTGCACTATAAACTATAAAATTTAAATCAAAATAGTTGGAGCCATTTTTGAGGAATTTGTATTTTTCACGTTTTTTAGGATTTTTAGGGGTGTACCACCGTTATAAATAAATGATTTTTAAAAAAATGAAAAAAACACCTGGAGCTACAATGAATATACATACCAAATTTCATCTAAATCGGACCACCAGGGTAGGATGTGGCTCTGTACACATCCAGACACACGCACGCACACACACTCAATTAACTATTTGTATCTTGATCATTTGTACCAAGTTTTATCAACATCTGCCCATAAATAAGGAAGTTTGACTATTCTCCATAAGATTAACGAGGGAAAGAGTATGCAGGTTTGCAATTGTGAGGAATACTGTAAGTTGGCATTTCTACCATGAACTCATCTGAATCAACGATTATCCAAATAACTTTTAGGAAAAAATATGTGAAATTTTAACGTAATTTTAAATGAAAACGTGTGAAAGCAAAACAACTTACGCTAACAGGTATGTTCAAAAAGCATTAACACTCTTTTATAAGCTAAGTTTAATTTATACTGTAAAGTATATAAAATTGATTTTTGTTACTAAATTGCCTGTTTTTTTGTGAAAACTCC
The DNA here is from genome assembly GCA_023375725.1 of Nephotettix cincticeps. Taxonomy (NCBI): domain Eukaryota; kingdom Metazoa; phylum Arthropoda; class Insecta; order Hemiptera; family Cicadellidae; genus Nephotettix; species Nephotettix cincticeps. The sequence continues at coordinate 11,053,209 of CM041791.1, read as the reverse complement.
AATTATCCAAATATTTGATTAACCGAATGGGGTTCGGTCCGCATTCATTCGGTTAATTGGAGTTCTACTGTACAATGTTGGCTACCGTGTTTAGATTGTTTAATACCTCGATAACCGTTGGGGATAGAGAAAAACTTTAAAGAACTAAATTATATCGTTTTTTGAGCTTTTTCTAATATGTAGTAAAAGATAAAGTTTGAAATATTAAATATTATTTGTGAAAATGCAAAAACCCCTTTTTTGGGGTAAACCCCCCCAAACTACCTGGTTTGCCTGGTTTACAAACTCGTCCGAGTAAATGTACAAAATACACATCTCTACCAAATTTGGTCTCAAACAGACCATTTTTACGAGAGTTATCGTGTTAACCGTCACATACATATATATTTAATTTTTAATGAATATTGTTTTTGGTTTTTTCCCTCTGCACACCTCAAAACAAAAAAATAACGTGATCCCGGTCTTAAGTCTTTCCATGAGACCTAACTAAAATCGTATAGGAAGAGAAAGTAAATATCATAATTTAAATAAAAATTTATAGAAAGTGCTACTATTCTTTTTCCAACAATTTTAGTAGACCCCATAGGTTCCAAGGATAAACTAATATTAAAGTTCTTAGCTACGAATAGTTACAGTAATTTAATTTTTGAGGAAGTTAATTACATCATATTAATGTTGTTTTTTCTGCATCACGTCAGTAGAATAAAATAATAGGTTAATTACCTTCTAGCCGCCTTGTGATGCTGGCCTGGCATTATCCTTACTGGATGACGCGCATTTCAACACCTAAAGTGCCATTGTCAAATCCCTAATAAAACTTGAAACTTTTTCTTCAACACATAAATTGTCACGTCATAAATTACATAAAGTTGATTGGTCGAGTCTTTGTAGTTCAGGTACGAAATAACTTGTTTCAAAACATCACTATCAATTACAATCACCTAAGAGCTTATAGTGACTCAGGGATAACGCATTGGCTCAGTGAGTCGACATGTGCTAAATCTTGTCCAATAATAATGGATAATTTTATCTAGCTTGCCTGTGCGACGAGACCTTAGATTACTTTGGCACATGCCTTGTTCGAAATCAGTGGTACTAACTGCTGACCAATAATAATGGATAATTTTATCTAGCTTGCCTGTGCGACAAGACCATAGCTGAACTAGATTCAGAGACAGTTATCTACCAGAAATCTAGAGCTTTCTTTTGCTTTGAAAATAATATATCTATAAACAGAATAACAATCTTGTAATATGTAGTCTTTTAAATTTGGAACTAGAAGTATCATACATTTATCATAACAAACCGGGACATAGTTTATTGAAGAATCATAAATTGTCTTTAACCCTGTGTTACCTGCGCTAGGTTTTAATACCCACGCACACTCAGAGACCGTGTTTCATTTTTACCGATAAAATTTGGGTTGCAGAAAAAACTAAACTATACTAGTAAAAAACCTTTAATTCAATAAAGATAAAAGATATTTCACACGTTATATATCTTTTCATGACATCTATCAACAAATTATAAATACACAAGTGTTGAAACCATTTAAAAATCTTTTTTTAGTTTTTAATTTATTACGTGAATAAACATATTATTTATTATACCTGGAATCATTAGACCATGTAACAGTGAAAAAACATAAAATAGAAAAAATATGGAATTAATATAGCCCGGTATGTCGCACGAAATGACAGACCGGGTAAAGAACACTATTGGTAAAAATACCTCCTTCTACCTCAAGGTCGCGCCACAAACTAAGGGTTGTCTCTTTATTCGATGCAGGAGGGCAGATACTGAAGGTAGCTTGGCGCACAAAATCTATTGTCAACCCAAATGGTAATAAAAACGAAGTGCCTGGAACGTTAGACCGTGCGCGAGTAACGCAGGGTTAAATGCATTTTTTTGTTTTTCAAAAGATTGATTATCTCTGCAGATATTTCAAATTAAGACTGAGCTATTCTCACATCAGTTGTATCCCGCTTTACAGTAAGGTATGAAAAAATTAAAACTCAATATTTATTTGCCATATATTATATAAGTGTACTAGTAAAATTAAGTACATAATACATTTTTGATATTTATCACAAACACAAATTATAACAAATTGCACTTTTGTGTTAACTTTGCAGTCTTAGGAACTCCTTACTAAATGTAATCTTGCAACAAACGCAGTTCATGCAAAACTGTAAGTAGCCTAATTTTAACTTACCTTAAGCAAGTTTGAAAATTGAAATTAAAATTACTTAAATACCTACAATACTAATGTAACTAGTCTTTTACTGTGCCATTATTCAGAGGAAATTTTAAATAAATAACATAGAATAGAACTCAGAAGATTTTAGACTGGATTAAAACTTAAGCTAGAAACATGTGTAGCAAGCTCACTATTTAAAATAAATATCTAGACGTGAGTGAAACATAATCTCAGTTATTTCATAAGAGAGCAAACAACACAACATAAAATAAACATAATTAACTTAAACAAGTATTAGCTTTGAGCTAATCCCCACGAATACTTGTGGTACTGTAGATGAAACACAAACAAATACATTCACGGACTATTAACAAATTAAAACGTTTTCAAAACGTTCCATGTCTTTTCTCAGCATGCATCACTTTGATTAAATATCACACTGATAACAATAATAATAGCAATAATTACTTAAAACTTACATTCAATACATTCACATTTTTATGTACAATATAACTGAAACAAACTCGGCAAACAAAATGTCGATAAAAATCTGTAAAACAAATAACATAACCCGTCCCCAACAAACAACATTCCTCCTATAATACTAATGCAATCTTAAACTTATCAATCTAAAAGTCGTTGCTTATTGCACAAAACACTCAGTATTTGATGCTTAAGCGGAAATATAGCAATGAACACTAAGTGTGAGACAGTCCTTGGTTGCAGTCCACTTAATTATATTGTGCATTTAAATCACAACTGTAATTTTAGAGTTTACTTTTTAAGATAATGAGGCTTCCCAAGATCAGTTGAATTATTATGAACCGATATTTTCATAAAGCAGCATCGATAGAAATATGTTTCAGAGCTTTAATTTTTCTTAATACCAATGATTGTAGTGAAGAAATTCATCACATGACTCTACAAACCCCTTTTGCTTTTTGCAATTTAAACAGATTGAAACCAAATTATAAACTCTCCTTAAGTGTACTTTTTGTAAAACGTGAAAAAGAAACCTACAAAATTAAATAATTAATTTCCTATCTTTCTAAGCACCATAGTTAATACTTTAAAACCCTTAGTGACCTCATTAAATAAAAAAAATTCAACAAAACATATCTCATTTACAGCGTGGTAAAACATTTTGAGTTGCATGACAAAAAAATCAAAGCTTGCAGAGGCAAAAGAGAAGGGGAATGAATGCGCCTATGGCCACAAAGACAGGTAACATGATCGAGGAGTCTTCCACGCTGTATGGATCAGGGGTGCGTGGTCCACTGGCTCGACGGTTCTTGCCTGTAGAGGGGCGTTCCTCCACTTCATCCCCCCTCCACTCTTCCACCTCAGGCAAGGGTGGCAGTCTAGGCACATCTGTCAACAAATACTTCATATGTCTACTAGGCTATACTAACTACTCGGAAGACCAAAATTATTTTATTGGTCATTTAGTTATTATTCAGGATATATATTGAGTTAAACTTAGGCCTATATGATCATGTCAAATATTGATGGAATACTGTTATGACAATTATTTACACACAAAAGCAATTAAAATTATGAAGTAGCCACACTTGGTGGATCTGATCTATGTAAAAAATCAATATTTTAATGAATTGGACACCAGCTTGACTTCAAGTTGATTTATTTTAATAGTGGTTTAAGCAACCTAATCACATATGAGTCCAACAGATTGTTTTTCGACAGTCGGTCACCCCTGCCTTAGGACTTTCTTTCATCAGTCTATTTCTATTTCACTCTCACGGGCTGTCATTCATACACAATCATCTGCTGACACAAACAATCACAAACTGACTCGACCATCACGCAAACCATTCAACCACAATAACAGTATTACTTCATACGAATTTGATAAAACTGATTATAAACACAATAAGTCATACCGCTGCACAATCTATTACTATTAAGCACTTCGTCAGCTTGACAAACACAGCTGAATAATAAATGACTTATTATGAACGACATACTCATATTTAGGCCAGAATCATTCCTTGATTCATACAGACTGTCCTCCATTTTGCAAGGAACAGAAATAGTTCAAATTCACTGAAAGCAGCATATGACACTAAGCGTTAATATAACAGCAAACTACACTGAGAAGTTAAAAAACCTGTTTTCATCCAATTGAAAATTAATAATTAAATAATAATAAATTTCTTTGTTTTAGTAGTTTTATCGAAAGAAGTTAATTAAGATATTGACTGTAAATATTACAATAAAATAAGAGGTAAACGGCCTATCCATTGTCCTTAATTAAGGCTCAATAATAATTTATTAGCTTTTGTATGGTACTTAAAATGTTCATTGCATTTGTTGTGCTGTGTAATAAACACATTCGTTATGATAAAAATTATTTTTTACCTTAAATATAAAATCTTTTTTTTTAACTATAGGCTATTATTTCATCTAAAACTTAGGTCAAAGCATGATTGTAAAAATATTAACTGTAAGAGTTAAAAAAATATTTTATTGCATATATATACTTGCTCATTTGTGTTTACTTAGCTGTCTGTATTTCTGAATACAAATTAGTACTGACTTAAATATTTATGAGTAAATTAAATAAGACTTGAGATTTAAAATGGCACTAGCAAGTCAAAAAATCTAGTCTAGAGCCAATGGTTTTGAGATAACACTTAAGTACGAGTGTACAGGAATCTTACCTTCAAGTTTGGCTTTGACAACAAGTATTGCATTGATCTTTGGATTGTCCCTATATCCCTGAAAACATAAATAAAATTCAGTAGGTAAAAAAATATATTTTTCACAAAATATGGTATAAACTTAATGAGAGTATGGCTAAATACCACAATTTCTCAATTTAGACATAAAAATAAGACATTTTGTCCTAAAGTTTTCTTTTACTGCACAATACCCTGCATTGTGCTGTACTGCATCCTGCATGACTCAATCTTTCTTGAAGTATTACTTTGCCTAGTGAAGCTTGCAGCCATAACATTGCTTCATTCGACCGACACTAAATCTGAGTACAGTTGTTACTCTATATATTCACTTGTCAATGCTCATATTTCTAATCGTTTCAATCCAGTCCAATTAAAATTGTTAGAAAAGTTTCAATAACAAGAGATTGATAACATTCCAAACATATAAGTTAGGGCCTAGCACTTGAAATATTATACACATATATAAACATTTACTGTAAGAAGGAACATTACCACTACAATACGGTACCTTCAGTACAGAATTGAATACTAAGCCTAGATTAAAATTTATAATAAAAGTAAATAAAAACCCAAAGGAGAGTGTAACTTATTACACTTATTACTCACCTTGATAAATTCAACCCTTATTTTTCCACCTCTGATGTCAGATTCCTCTTCATTGTAGTAAAGTCTACCTCGATTGACACTGAAGGCGACATACTCATCATGAGCCACTCCTCTACCTACTCGATCGTAGATATCCAAATCGGTTACAATAGTGTGGTCGCCATTCAGCACTATGTCAAAGACCTACAAAAAGAACAGATTATATAGGTTTAATACGACAGGTATGGTTTTCAAGACTACAATATTGCGCCACAATCATCTGACACTCAATCCTTATCCATACTTGGCTTAAAATATCTAAAATGTAGTACGTTTGCCATTTCAATGATATAATCTAATCTATGGTTCCTCTCTGAAACACTATATTTTTACAGTTATGAGAAATAATGATTAAAACCTTGATGAACCTGTTTATATTCATTTATGGTTTTGAAGTGACAAATAAGTTAATCAAAAATAAACATTCGAGAGATGTAGATTGTGGTATTAATTTATGTTCTGTAGTTTTAAACATCATATTCACATGCATTAGGCGTAAGTTTGTTGCTATGACCAATGTTCTATAACTCACCTTCATGTTAGGTGAATTAAAATAAACTTCACAAAATTTCAGCACCATTACATAGTCTCCATCTTCATTAATAGGAATGTCATACCCAAAAGTACTATGATGGTAACGTTCAGTCTGATATAAGATTTGGTCTTGAGATGGAACTCTACCTATTAAGAGCTGCTTCCCATAGTCTGAAGCAGTACCCACTTTACCAAAAAGAGGGTCTCTTTCAAATTTGATTCCTATACTGTCTGTAAATGCTTCACCACCAGCATTAATTGCATATATTACTTCACCAAAACTAACCACATCACTCACAGTAGCTAAAACTATGGTAATGAAAATAACTAAAAAATTTAGCACAAATTTAAGCATTGTGCTCAGTTATAAACTATACAGTAACTGTATTCGTCACTCTAATAATAAAATTTCAATAAATTAACCTATAAAATGCATAAAAATTACAAATTTTTATGGAGAAGTAAATTTGTACAGGCATTGTGGAGTTAGGCTAGGATTCATCACAGAAAACTCGTATTTTACACTATGTTCAAAGTACTCTAGTTAATAACTATTCGAATCTTCGAGCTTAGAGATAAGTTGAGCAAAACAAGTAAAGTATTTCTGCCTAAATACACAAAACAGAAACCGGCAACAACTAATTTATTTCCGACATAAATTTATGTTCTGCTACGACCGACAACGATAATCGAAAATAAACAATGGCGTACGTTGATTGGTTGATCTCAGTATTTTGCTCGGTTGGCATGACAGAAAGATATGCTTTGAACAGCTGTTTGACAAATATATCTGATGACGTTGCGTTATTGCACTTCGGATTTATTTGGTAAAGCCAGTTAAAAACCAAATATAAAATTCTTGTAACCTCTTTTAAGGGGCATGAACATTTGCGTAACTTAAATATTGCTCATATTAAGAAAAGTATAAATAAAAAAACCTATGTCACGCATATTTTGCATACTCTGATACTCTGCAACATAAAGCACATGCAAAGAAACATAAAAAACATAAAGCTACCAAAATTATTATAAGTTTAAAATAATATTATTTCTCGTAATTAAACTTAACCTTAAATGTTATAAGGATTGCCTATCTCATATATCTTTGTCCTTATCTTTTATTTGTAAAACATTTTTGGAGTCCGTGGACTATAGTTGATCAATAAATGCAACCTCAGATAGTATGTATTGTTTCACGAATAAATAGTGTCTAACCTAAAATTGTTAGGTAAGATTTGATTAGATTAGATTAGATTAGATTATTGAAATGGCGACCATACCACAAGGTAGGTATTTTAAGCCAAGTATGAATGAGAGATGATTGTAAGATGATTGAGGCGTGATCATGTAGTCTTGTTACTGACTAAGGCTGACATGTTCCTTAGACAGGACTGTTAATTAATAGCCCAACAGCCAATGGCAACTAAGGGACCTACAGTTTAACGTGGAATCCGAACCACGACCTCTGAATTACGAATTGGTCTAATTATGAGGATGGTCTTTGCGGATTGACGTAGCTTTCAATAGTGCGGACGTTAATCCACACAAGAGAACTCTACACCCACCGACCATCACTCACAACTATCCACAATTTGCGTGACCTCCAAGTAGCTGGATTACAGGATGACGCCACCATCCCAGTCGTTGTTAGGTTGTTAGGTCGTTGTTTAGGTTTTCCTAACACTCAACAAATACGGTATTTAAAAATACTACTTCACTGCGGGGATTGTATATAGTGTATTTTTTAACATAATATAGAACTTACATTATTAATGAACATGAAATGAGGAGTTCATGTACCATGTAATTAGTGTGATTTAACTATTTTTAATTTTTAAAGGTAACCATTACAATTGCCAGTATGTTCTGGAAGGATTTTTGAAAAATACTACAGAAAATACTATTTATTATGCATTGAAGCTCTGTAGACCTGCTTGGTTTAGCTTTAATAAGTTTAAGTCTTGATTAAGTCTGTTTTGTCTATGATTATACAGTATATGTTGAATGAGTATTCTATTTTATTCAAGCATTGTTTGTATAATTTGTGTGTTTTATTGTATACGCGAATCACCATTTCAGTTATAAGTATAAAATTATTAAAACTGTTAATTATTAAAATTAATTATTTACTAGTTAATTGTTAAAATTAGTATTTTATAGTTAAATATGTCTTTTAATGAAATCGAAATTTTAAATCTCATTCAATTGAGATCAGAATTACGCAGTCAAATGTGCCTTCGTTTATTATAAGCTACCCGCTTTGCATATCTGCGAAATACTGTATCAGCAAAATTGCAGGCGTGAGTAAAATATTCTTTTACCAATATCAAACGGGCACATCTTTTCATTGTGTTTAGATCTTCAAAGGTATATCGTCTGTGATCTCATTTTAAAACATGCTTATGAGAAAGAGTTAAAATTTTTAGTTCGAAAATGACATATTTTTTATAAAAAATTTTCAACGTAATAAAAACGTAATTCCCAAAATAAAATACAAATCAAATGATAATGGTCAAAAACGTAACTGTAAAAATATAGCGTACTTAGGCGACTCATGGACGGTATTAGTAGAAGGAATTTGTTCTCCAAAAATGTTTGTATTTACTTCCCTGTGGGAAATAGGTTAGATCATGGATATGTTTAAAGGGAATGTTTTCAGTTCGTATGTTTCAAATTTTAGTCATTCAATTCGCCTACATGTGTTTAAATGTTGAATTTTATGACAAGTCAAAATCAGACGAGCTTAAGATGAAACCGTGATGAGGTTTTGTAAATATTTATTTATAAGAACTGAACATTTGATGGAAACAAGATATTTAACCTAGATCGTTAAAAACAGGTGAGGAAACAATATAAAATGAATAAATTAGTTTTAAGTCCTCGCGGGACACGACTAGGGATCTCAATCCCGGACCTAAATTTAAATCCCGGGATTTCGGGATTGAATAAAGCAGATCCCAGGATTAGTTACCGTTATGATAAATCTAGGATGTTATGTGTGATGAAGACATCCCTAAAAGAATTTTTTATAAAAGATCTGTTTGGTATCAACAGTTTCATCTTATATAATCGAGAAATCTGGTGAACATCATGAAGCAAAAAAATATCAAAATAAAGCCACCCGTGCGGCCGAGGGATACCTCGTTTATGGGAAAATTATCTGCAACGGAAGTTCGGAGCGATAAGAAAACTACTCAGTGCTGTATCAGTATCCAAAAATAAGTTGTCTTTGTTGAATTGGGCTTCGGTAATGTTTTAAGGAAAAATTAAACTTAGAGATAAGTAAATTAGTAAATATCAGTTTAAAAGGACATAATAAATCAAATAAAACAATTATTTATACTATTATTATATTCAAACATTAATGACATTTAAAATATTTACGAAAATCTGTGTTTGCAAAGACGACTTTTGCAGTAGTTTGAACATTCAAATCACGAAAAAATTGTAAAATAATCATGTTTTTCAATCCCGGGATTCATACGTACCCAAAAGCGACCGGGATCCCGGAATTGAGACTCCTGGACGCGACAGACGACTGCCCTGGCAATAGTTGACCTCGTATAAACAGCTACTCGTTTAACTAGACTGGCCTACGACAATCCCGCAACCACGGGGAGGTTCGGTTCTACTCGTTAGACGAGTTCATGATTCACTCAAAAGGGATGCACTCTGAATCTGAACGAGTTTCAAGAAACAAATTATTATTCTTGTGTCCTGGCTGCAGAAAATCTTTCAAATTACCCACTGAAAATACAGTACTAAAATTACACAAATTTGTTGTAAAATACCCACATATTAACAACCCTGCCTGGTTGTTTGTTTTTGTTTGTTAATTTTATTTACCTTTTTACGCTTAGTTATACAGTGATTGTATTTTACAGTAATATGATTATTTATATAATTAATACTTTTTAATCGTATGTAAAATTTACATAAACTGCCTTCTTGTCGTGTAAAAAAATCAACTGGGTGGATACATATAAAAATGTTAAGAGAATTATAATGAATCCCGATAGTTTATGATATTACGTCTATTTTGGGCGAATTGAGGAAGGTACAGGTACAAGAAATCGTACTCAGCCCTTACAATGGCAATGAACGTCTCGATGTCTCAAGTCTACGTGTACATTGGTTAATGGTTAGTAGTCAATGTCATTATGACAGGGAAGGTGGCGTATTCTATAACCCAGCTACTTAGGCCCGTATTAGACTTGGTCACTTGGCGACGTCACCGGTTGCGTCACCGGTGACTGTACGGGCAGCCAGCCGCGACACCAGGAGAGTCTCATCCGGATAGGACGTGCACTGTTTTGTTTAACCTTTGAGTAAAATCTCTAGCCAACAAGTGAAATGTAAAACGAGTAAAATGTCTAGTGGTGAAGAAGATAAAAAAAGAAAAACAAGATGATTGTGTCGAGTCCCAGTGTAGTGCGTTGTCTACTCAACAAGTAAAATGTAAAACAAGTAAAATTTCTAGTGGTGACAAGAAAAGGGAAAAACAATATTTTCTTCATATTTCTTCTGCATTTCTTCATATTTTCAGACATGACGTCCGCTCACAACACTGGCATCAAAACAACTGAACTGCAGAACACAAAAATACAGTGGTGACGCAACAGCGGTGACTGTGTGTAATAGGTGCCATTTGATTCAATACCCAGCGACAATTCTTGGTCACCAGTGGTGACTCGTCTGGTCACGGGGTAGAGTCACCGGTCAGTCACCAAAAGCTGGTCACCACCAACCTGACTTTCACTAATAAAGGAAGAAATAACCACGACAAATACTAAATAGGTGTGTTTCGCCAGTGAAAATCTTGTAGTTACTTTAATAAGTAAAAAATTTATTTCATTTTAGTACGTTCAGACATGATTCATTATAACTTACAGGTTTTGTATCAGTAAAATGTACCACTATATTTACCTGAGTTCCATTAAATTTTAATAATTTGATATGTAATTGTATTATACATTATTTGAGTTAGAAACTTTTTAGCATTTGTGATGGTTAAAACATGTGATTATTTTTACTAAAGTAAATTAATAATTAACTAAAAGACTATTTCAAAAATCATTAACTGTAATAATAATGAAAAGTGTTACTCTCACACATGATTTACAGTATAATTAGTAACATTATTCAAACAAAATATTCTTACAATTTATCGAAAACATGTAACAATTAAGGTAAAAAATGACTTTGTGTTGTACTAAAAATGTAATTAATGAGTAAGAATAAAAATAACAATAGGAAAATATTTACTACAACACGGTAAAAAAATAATAATGACATTTACCAAACTTACAATTACAATAGATTCATCAGTTGGTACCCTCAAAGAGTAAAATTTCACTGTCACTCGATTGACTTTGGAAATCGTCATTGGAAACGACTGATGTTCTTCCGGACGATGGAGACTGTATGACGTCAATAGTGTTTGGGCGTTGTACAGGATTCGAAATTGTTGTTTGATGTTCACAGGTTGCTGAAGAAAAGTCGGCTGGTTCATTGGTGATTGGTAAAAGTAGGGGGCTGATGCATGGTAGGCTTTCATAGTAGGCCGATAATGCATAGAAACTTGATGGAATGCTGATGCATAGTAGGAGGTGCTGAATACTGTTGCCACGTTTTCTGGAACATTATTGTAGGACTCTGGAGTCCATCCTTGTTGCAAACTTGTGCAGCAGCGACGAGGGAAATTATATCTCCTCGGAGTTCAATTTTCTTTTCAACAGGTACTTTCATCATATCTGATACCATGGAAAGAAGAAACAATTTGTCCTCATTTGTTTTCAGAAGTCTTGTTTCAGCAGATAAAACCTTTTTCTTAAGACATCAATGATTCTTGTTCATTAGGTCGTTTCCTTGATCTTTCTTTAAATTGACTTTATTTGTTACCATCATCCGTCATCGAGCAGTCATTTTCTATATTACAGCTTCATCGTTATATGAATAGGTTTCCTAGTACAGTATTTTCTAAAAAACCGAGAAGTTCAAAATAATTACGTTTTCTCTGTTGCTGCCGATATTTTAATGCCTTTAGTGCTTTTAATACCAAAACAGTGCACGTTACAGAGAGACACAGCCTGAAATGGTATCTTTGTGTGGTAAATCATTAATAATGTCGTGCAATAGCTAATAAGATCTCGAACTGTGGATAGTATGAGCAATGGAGGGTGTGATTCTCCGGTGTCTGGAGTTCATCCGTAAAGACTATCCTCATTATTATACCAGTTCGTAATTCAGAGACAAAATTGTGGTTCGTAACCCACGTTAAACTGTAGATCCCTTAGATCATATTGGCTGTTCGGCTATTATTTTCAGAAACATAGTAAGGTAATAATATTTAGTTCAGTGAATACCGGTATAGTTTTATCAAATTGTGCAATAATTACTATGGTAAACCGTGATAATTACTGACGTTGAGAAATGGAATGCAGTTTTAATTAGGAGTTGTGTGACACTTGACCTCTTCAGATCACTGACCTGCGCGCGGCGCCAGGCAGCTGTGTCACGTGACTGTGAATGGTGGGGGAAGTCGGAGCCGGAAGAGGTAGTGGGGATGTGGATAATAGGGGATATCCTCGGCTTCTCCGCCGACTTTCTCGGTCAAGGTTAAGGTCGTTTCAGCCCGCCTTTTCTCGATTGCACAACACAACATAACCTAACGGGTGGAGGGGCGCTGGCCGACATTACGTCACGTGTTCGGTGGCTCTTTGTGTGCGGAACTTGTTATCTTATCTCGAGCGGCAACGATATTGTCGAAGTACAATAATTTACAGAAGCGTTTAGGAACTTTTTCCAGCTGAGAACACAGGAGAAATACTTGGAAACACAAATACTAACCTAAATTTTACCTAGCTTATTATTATTGTTGTTTACTATCGGCCATCGACTGGGATGGTGTCGTCATCCTGTAATCCAGCTACTTGGAGGTCACGAATTGTGGATAGTTGTGAGCGATGGTCGGTGGGTGTAGTGTTCTCTTGTGTGGATTAACGTCCGCACTATTGAAAACTACGCAATTACCGCAAACACCAGATAATTAGACCAGTTCGTTATTCAGAGGCCGTGGTTCGGATTCCACATTAAACTGTAGGTCCCTTAGTTGCCATCGGCTGTTGGGCTATTAATTAACAGTCCTGTCTAAGGAACATGTCAGCCTTAGTCGGTAACAAGACTACAAGATCGCGCCTCAATCTTCTTACAATCAACCCTCATTCATACTTGGCTTAAAATACCTACCTTGTGGTATGGTCGTCATTTCAATAATCTAATCTAATCCATCATTAAGATAATTAATGCTACAACTGAGGCCTACGCGCTGGTTCGTACCATCTAGGACTTATATTTTGGCTTAGTTATTATACTAAGTTTTGTTTATGTAATTATTTTCCATAGATCGTTAATACTTAATTGAAAATTTCTCTGGCATGCAAAATTATAGTATCATTGAAGTCATAACTATCCACAGTTCGTAGCTTGGTTACTGGACACCAAGACTTACTGGAATATAAAACTGCACCGACTATTTGCACCGTTTGTCAACTCAAATTATTGCATTTTTTAAATCCTTCAGTCCTTTGAAATAATTTCGAACAAGTTAAATTTTTAACATTTGAACAGTTAAAGATCGTTTATCACATGAGTTTCAAATGAAAAACTACCGCTTTTACCGTATGCGTGTAAATATTTTGTATGTGTAATGTGTGTAAAAAATTTGCATGTTTATATTTTCACCCGGGAAAATAATGAAAATATTTATTTATTAGATTTAAAGACTGTAAGCTCTGTAAATTTTGTTTCCATAATATTTTTATCATGTCGAGTTGAAAGTATTCGACCACTTTTTATTTTACAAATTCCAGCAGATAACTATATTGTAGTTGAATCTTACAACTTTTAAATCCTCAACATGGAAGAACAACAAATGAACAAAGGAACTTGATCCCGTTGTCAGCTATTCTTCCTATATCAACAAGTCTCTACCTGTTGGAGGGTATTGGAAACTTCCCCTACCAATGCCACTTTTCAAGGTCGATCCTACAACTTTGAAATCGTCAACGTGGAAGGAAGAACAACAAAGTAACTTGAACCCGTTGTCACCTCAGTAAAGAAACATATAAACACACCCCATCCATTGGCGTAACAATCAGCTGTTTGAAATTACGGAATCAGACGTACCAACCTTTTAGCTTTGCACCATTATTTTTTAATAAATCTGTATAGCCATGATATAAGCTATTCAAATAAATACATAATATCTTACTTTAAACTGACCCAAGTAATGAGCACAAAAAACGCAAAAAAAGTTTGAGCAATATTAGAATTTCATTTTACAGAACATTTGATTCATTGACTGGAACTGTGGCGTGTCAGGTTCCTGTCTGTAATCCAGCTACTTGGAGGTCACGATTTGTGGATGGTTGTGAGCGATGGTCGGTGGATGTAGTGTTTTCTTATGTGGATTAATGAGACACAATTGAATACTACGTTAATCCGCAAAGACCATCCTCATAATTAGACCAATTCATAATTCAGAGGCAGTGGTTTGGATTCCACGTTAAACTGTAGGTCACTTAGTTGCCATCAGCTGTTGGGCTATTAATTAACAGTCCTGTCTAGGTAACATGTTAGCCATAGTCAGTAACAAGACTACAAGATCGCACCACAATCATTTTACACTTAATCCTCATTCATATACTTGGCTTAAAATACCTACATAGTAGTACAGTATTGTTGCCATTTCAATGATCTAATCTAATCTATTTGTTTAGGATCTCATATTTATATTTCGTTGTGATAATATACGTACGTATCTAATTAGTAACGTATCGATAATGTACGTATCTTGCTTCACTGGATCCTACAGTCCATACAAAGGACGGGTTAACTGCTACTCCTTCCTAAATTAACAAGTCCTGACCTGTTACAGAGAATCGAGAACTTTCCCTCCCAAGGCCACCACTATTCAAGGTCAAACAGCTTTTGGAAACGAAACAATGGCGTAGCGGCAGCATCCCAACTAGGACCGTGGCTCCACCCCCTCCCCCTCGACATACGTCAAACCTCCTCTCCTCTCCTCTCCCTCTCACTCCTTCCCCTCCAGTAAGATATCTCCTCCCTCCTACTCACACGGTCCATGGTCCATGCTCATACGTTTCAAGGTTATGTAAAGACATATTCTGAAGTAACCTAAAAACTAATGTACACTTGATAATGGAAACAATTTGTTCCCGAAACTAGTCGTGTTCAAAAAACTATTGGATTGCAGGTATTGTAACCTTATAATCCGAAATCTCATGGTTATTTAATTTAAAATACTGTAACGTCTCTAAATGAGAAACATAACTCCTTCTGCCTTCTCCCTCTTTACACCTTCCTTCTATAGCATATCGCTATCCTCCCTCCCCCTCACATGGAACATTCCTTGATCGTATATGTCATGGTTATTGCATAATCGGATCACCAACCGAGGATCTAGCTCCTTCCCGCCATATTTCCCCACTATAACACTCTGTCCTCCCTCCCCCTGACATAGAATGTTCCATGATCATCTCATGGTTATAATTTATTACATTAGCGGTCATCGGCCATTTCATTTCCGATTTTTCACACGTCACAAGTTTCTTCTCCCGCCCAGTGCTGGTAAGTATAATGACATAGTCACGGTGGCATGCTAATTAAAAACAAAAATCTCTCTAAATACCTTTTATTCATTTGCTGGTGCTTTCTTTTCGGGTCCAAATAGGCCCTATATATAACACATTTCCTTGATGGCGATTGCATTCAAAAATATATTTATCCAGTTACAGCTTGATACTATAAAGCCAAACGAATAAAAGAAAATACACATTTCCTCTGTTTAGGCCTATCTAATTTTGATAGCAATGGTACTGATGAAAACATTTTAGCTGAGAGTGCTTTTAAAACGATGTTTCTGATTTTTTACTTTTTCTACATTAACTACTACCATATTTACATATCTACTATTAAACAACTACCGACAGTTAGTTGTTTAATGTAAAACCAAATGATTAAAACCAAATGAATTTGGTTGAGGATTCGACAACTCAAACACCATGAAGATATGCATTACCATGAAAACGTGGGTTACATTTATTTGTTCCCGTAATTTTCTGTTTACCTTATTATTATTACCTTATTAAACTCAGGTAGGTATTTTACACCAAGAATGATTGATAAATGAGTGTAAGATGGTTGTGGAAAGATCTTGTAGTCTTGTTATTTACTAAGGCTGACATGTTCCTTAGACAAGACTGTTAAAACCCAACACTAAATTACATCTGAGAGACACCATAAATTAATATAAACAGGTTCATCAAGGTTTTAATCATTAATTCTCATAATTGTAAAAATATAGTTTTCCAGAGAGTAACCATAGATTAGATTATATCATTGAAATAGCAAACATACTACATTTTAGGTATGTTAAGTCAAGTATGGATGAGGATTGAGTGTAAGATGATTGTGGTGCGACCTTGTAGTCTTGTTACTGACTAAGGCTGACATGTTCCTTAGATAGGACTGTTAATTAATACACACACTTATTAATTAACAGCTGATGGCAACTAAGGGACCTGCAGTTTAAGGTGGAGTCCAAACCACTGCCTCTGAATTTCGAACTGTTCTAATTATGAAGATGGTCTTTGCGGATTAACGTAGTATTCAATAGTGCTGACGTTAATCCACACAATAGAACACTACACCCACCGACCATCACTCACAACTATCCACAATTCGTGACCTCCAAGTAGCTGGATTACGGAAACAGGACACGCCACAGTCAATGGATAAAATGTTCTGTAAAAATAGAACAAATGCATCTAACATTGCTCAAAACCGCGTTTTTGGGGAATAAGTAAAATATTATGTATGTAATGTATTTATTTGAATAGTTTATATCATGGATATACAGATTTATAAAAAAATAATGGTGCAAAACAAAAAGGTTGGTACGTCTGATTTCGTGATTCAAACAGCTGATTGTTACGCCAATGAAAGAGGCGTGTTTATAAGTTTGTTTTGACAAGGTTAAGTCTTTGCTTTGGGGGGTTTTGGTGATTTTTAAGATGGAAAATATGTAACAGGTTTCCATAGAAACCACCAGAGCTATTGTGTTGAATTTTTAATATAAAAGAATAATAACAGCTGTTTAGATGAAGTGAAAGCATTCCCTTTAGACATATCTATGATCTAACCTATTTCCCACAGGGAAGTATGTAAACATTTTTCTCAGTTGCTTGGTTGAGTGCCATGAAGTCTGTCAACAAATGGCTAATACAAAAACAAGAAGAAGGATTTGTATCTTACAGTTTGCTCGTACTAATTATATTGTTAGTACAAGCTACAATTTCGCCTCTGAATTTCGAATTGGTCTAATTATGAGGATGCTATTTACGGATGAATGTAGTATAAAATAATGCGGACGTTAATCCACTCCAGAGAATATCACATCCACCGTTCATCATTCATGGCCATTCAAGATAATTCGTGACCTACTGTACAAGTAGCTGGACTAGTAGACACGACGGCTCTCACTGTAACCGTCCCCTAGCTGTTTAGCTCACAAATTTGAATTATAAGGTTTCCGTCGGAAACAAAATACCCCCGTCACAGCAGACCTGCGAATCCCCAAATCAATAATATAATAATAAATGACAAGTTTTATCAATATCTGTCGATTAATGAGAATTATTTGTCTATTCTCCATAAGATTAACATGGGAAAGAGTGTGGAGGTTTGCTGCTGTGAGGAACACTGAAAGTAGACATTTCTACCATAAAGATTTTATTTTGACCTTTTATACCAAATTTCATCAACATCTATCCATAAATAAAGGAGTTTGCCTATTCCCTATATGATTAATATGGGAAAAGGGTATGCAGATTAGTTGCGATGATAAATATGTAAAATATTATTTTTAAGCATAAAAGGATGGATCTTAACCACATGAAGTTAAATGTCAAGTTTCATCCAAAAAAATTAAATTTAAAAGTGGAATATTAATTTTTCTCTATCTTCCATGGGATTAACATTGGAGCCCCAAAATACAACTTTTGACTATACATTGTTGATTTATAGTCAAACATACAACGTACTGTGTTTAGATTTCTTAATGGTATCTCAGTAAACGTTAGAGATAGAGCAAAACTTTAAGGAACTTATTTGTATAGTTTTTAGCTAATTCTTATGGTGAAAGATAAAATAAAAAAAATAAATTACATATGAAAAACGAAAATAAACCCAACTTTTGAGTACGAAATCCCTCCAAACTACCCGTTTCCATTGACCGACATGCCTGGTTTAATAACTCATCTTAGAAAATGTAGAAATACACGTCTCTACCAAATTTGGTCTCAATCGGACCACTTTTATGAGAGTTATTGTGTTCACACACACACACACATCCACACACCACCCAAATATACTGTATATAAATTTTAACGACTATTTTTTGGCCTCTGGGCAGCTAAATATAAAAATAACATGGTCCCGGGATTAAGTCTTGCCATGAGACCTACGGTAATAGCTTCTTCCCTATGGGGAATTCGCTAATAAGCTATAGGTATGATAATTTTAGATGGGATTCGAGTGTAAAGAGGAAGGTGGGAGGAAATATCCGGATTAAAACTTTATGTCGCACAGCAAATGGCGGCGACCTTGGAACTTGGACCTTGGGCAACTCTCGAGCCCTGGCACGGGCCGGTACGGGATCGACGACTATGGAGGTGGTCCCCCAGGCGATGACCCACGACCATCCCCCCCAGATCCCCCCACCAGTTGTATAATTATTCCACATCGAAGGTGTTACAGGCCCGACCCCAAAGTAGGCCCCCGAGATCACAAGGTCATTCAGATTCTTTGAATCTCTATGGAACCTGCGGTCGTTGGCCGGTCGTTTGAAATCTTGACATAACCGCTTCCTCAGCCGCGCTTCAGTAAAACTAGGTTTCGAAGAAACCCATTCTAGAACGCTTACTTACTTGTTACGCTGTTGTTATTTACATCGTCAACGAACTACAATTTGATAGAGTATAGAAAACTGCACTAATGCTGTTGATATTCGTCTGATTTAAAGACGAAACTTTTTAAAAATATTCAGACCGAACACACAAATACCCCGTCGCAGCAGACCTGCGTACTCAGCGAATTTCCACCTCAATAATATGGCAATAATAGTATACAAGTATATAACAAGATTGATCAATAAATACCTATTGATAAATTAGGAGTATTCTACGTAACATTAACATGGGAAAGAGTATGCAGGTTTGCTGCTGTGAGGAGTACATAATATGTGATTTTTTTTAGCATAACCGTATGGATCCTAACCTCTTGAAGCTAAATACAAAGTTTCATCCTAAACTATTGGTTAATAAGGAAAATATTAATTTGTCCTTATCATCCTTAAGATTATCATTGGTGCCCCCAAATGCAATGCACTGTGTTTAGATTGTTTAATATCTCGGCAACCGTTGGAGATAGAGAAACCCTTTAAGGAACTAAATTGTGAAGTTTTTTTAGAGCTGATTCTAATGGTGAAAGATAAAATTTGAAATTTTTAAAAATTACATGGGAAAACGCAAAAAACATTTTTGGGGTACAAAACCCCCCAAACTACCCGTTCCGATTGACCGATATGTCTGTTTTACGAACTTGTCCGAGCAAATGTAAGAATACACGTTTCTACCAAATTTTGTCTCGGTCGGACCATTTTCATATATAATTATATAGTTTTAATGACTATTGTGTTGTGTGGCCTCTGGGCACCTAAATACAAAAAAACATGGTCCCTGGCTTAAGTCTTGCCATGAGACCTACGGCAATAGCTTATACCCTATGGGAAATTCGCTAAAAGTGGTATTTTGTTCTATTTTGGGAAACTTATTCAAAATGCTTATTGAACAGTACATAAAAATACATTTATAATTTTCTATCCTCAATGAAATCTCACTACGAATTACTAACTGGGTGATCGCGAATTGTGGATGCTTTTGAGCGATGGCCAGTGGATGTGATATTCCCAAGTCTGGATTAATGTCCGCACTATTGAATACTACGTTCATCCGCAAAACCATCCTCGTACATTGAACCAGTTCGTAATTCGGAGAAAGAATTGTGGTTCGAACTCCAAGTTAAACTGTTGGTCCCTTAGATGGCATTGGCTGTTGAGTTGAGAGTCCTGGAACATGTCAGCCTTAGTCAGTAATAAGACTACAAGATCGCGCCACAATCAACTCCCAGTTATTTCTCATTTACACTTGACTTAAAATGCATATCTGATTAGGTCGCCATTTCATTAACGAATTAGAGTAAATTAATTAATGCCCAATACAACAGAATCCTTTTAAATCTCTACCTAAAACGCTAGTTTTTCTTTTTTAGAAATGTTAGGTTAGGTTTTTCGTTGCGCATAGGTGGTTTTCTCCGGTGTATAGAACGCTGTTTTTAACGCATTTTAGAGAGATGTATTTTCGTTCAAAAACAGTTAACAGTTTTCATAAAATATAGTTTTTCATAAATGTTTTTATTTACTTCCCTGTGGGAAATAGGTTAGATCGTGGTTATGCCTAAAAGGAATGTTTTCAGTTCATCTAAACAGCTGTTCATATGTTTAAAATTTTCATCTTACAAATTGCTAACACCCTTCCAGAGCTAAGACATATCCATGTCAAAATGATTGTATTTACTTCCCTGTGTGAAATAGGTTTGATCATGGTTATGTCTAAAGGGAATGTTTTCAGTTCATCTAAACAGCTGTTATTATTCTTTTATATTAAAAATACAATACAATAGTTCTGGTAGTTTCTATGGAAACCTGTTACATGTTTTCCATCTTAAAAAATACCCACACCTCCCCAGAGCTAAGACATATCCATGTCAAAATATAATCCTTGTATATTGTATTATTTAGTACAGAAGCTTTCTCAAAGCAGGTGAAATTTTCGAATATGTTGTGCAATAGCGTGTAATTGTGTAGTAAAATTCGTCAGCTTTATTTGGGTCAAAGATCACCAGCTGCTGACCAGTTCGGACGTCACACGTATCTTTGTGATAAGCAGATATGACTAATGAGGCACCATGTTAGATAACGTACGAGCTATGTCTTTGGTCTTATCTATATTCGCCTCTGTAATTTCCTTCCACACTACTATTTCTTTTTCTTCTTCTCTATCACAGGCTTGCTCGAAAATATCCCACAAATCCATGTATTCCATAACCATCCAACAAATAATTATTATAACTGTCCGACATCTTGGATTTTATTTCCACACGAACAAGATTGTACTTGTGGCAACATTACCAACCATTCAATAGTCGTAAAACATGGTTAAGGAGACATAAATGTAAATTGGTTATCGAGAGAATTTTCCATTTATTTATTTTTTTATCATATAGAATACAGTTACTGGTTAACTATTGGATATAATTGTTTGCTAATTATATTAATAAAAATAATAATTATTAGGTAATGCCATAGAATCCAGATACTTGGAGGTCACGAATTGTGGATAATTGTGAGCGATAGTCGGTGGGTGTAGTGTTCTCTTGTGTGTATTAACGTCTACAATATTGAATACTACGTTAATCCGCAAAGATCATCCTCATAATTAGACCAGTTCGTAATTCAGTGGCAAAATGGTTTGGATCCCACGTTAAACTGTAGTTGCAATTTTTGTTATTTAGTATGCAAGTCAATCTAGTTATGTTTTATAAATACACCCTTAAAACCCCAAAATTTGATGTTTCTCACGGCAGCAAACCTACGTACTCATTGCCCATGTAATTCTTCTGGAGAATAAGATAAATTGAAATAACTTCCTTAGTTATTAACATAATTTGATAACATTTCATAGGCCTATATGATTTTACTTAGTGAACAGCCTTTATAAGCACATTTTAATGTAAAACTGCCCTTATTGCAGCGAACCTGTATACTCGGTGGACCCTATTATTCGATTACTATGATGGGAATAATATAAATGTTATATGACATTCGATCTACTCACGCCAGCGTGCTGAATGTATTTCCTGCTAAATCCTATCCCACTCACTAGTAAAACAATTTATAACTTCAATAATGGTTGCAAATGCACCTTCGAAAAATGTTTGTATTTCCTTCCCTGTGGGAAATAGGTTAGATCATGGTTATGTCTAAAGGGAATGTTTTCAGTTCATCTAAACAGCTGTTCATATGTTTCAAATTTTCATCTTACAAATTGCTAACACCCTTCCAGAGCTAAAACATATCCATGTCAAAATGTTTGTATTTACTTCCCTGTGGGAAATAGGTTTGATCATGGTTATGTCTAAAGGGAATGTTTTCAGTTCATCTAAACAGCTGTTATTATTCTTTTATATTAAAAACACAATTCAAAAGTCTGGTAGTTTCTATGGCAACCTGTTACATGTTTTCCATCTTAAAAAATACCAACACCTCCCCAGAGCTAAGACATATCCATGTCAAAATTTAATCCTTGTATATTGTATTATTTAGTACAGAAGCTTATTAATCCCCAAACAGATGAAATTTTCGAATATGTTGTGCAATAGCGTGTAATTGTGTAGTAAAATTCGTCAGCTTTATTTGGGTCAAAGATCACCAGCTGCAGACCAGTTCGGACGTCACACGTATCTTTGTGATAAGCAGATATGACTAATGAGGCACCATGTTAGATAACGTACGAGCTATGTCTTTGGTCTTATCTATATTCGCCTCTGTAATTTCCTTCTATTATTTCCTTTTCTTTTTCTCTATCACCATAACCATCCAACAAATAATTAGTTACTATAACTATCCGACATCTTGGATTTTATTCCGACAAGAACAAGATTGTTATTTGTGACAACATTACCAACCATTCAATAGTCGTAAAACATGGTTAAGGAGACATAAAGGTAAATTGGTTATCGAGAGAATTTTCCATTTATTTATTTTTTTATCATATAGAATACAGTTACTGGTTAACTATCGGATATAATTGTTTGGTAATTATATTCATAAAAATAATAATTATTAGGTAATGTCATAGAATCCAGATACTTGGAGGTCACGAATTGTGGATAGTTGTGAGCGATAGTCGGTGTGTGTAGTGTTCTCTTGTGTGGATTAACGTCTACAATATTGAATACTACGTTAATCCGCAAAGACCATCCTCATAATTAGACCAGTTCGTAATTCAGAGGCAAAAGTGGTTCGGAGCCCACGTTAAACTGTAGTTGCAATTTGCTGTTGTGCAATTTTTGTTATTTGGTATGCAAGTCAATCTAGTTATGTTTTATAAATACACCCTTAAAACCCCAAAATTTGATGTTTCTAACGGCAGCAAACCTACGTACTCATTGCCCATGTAATTCTTCTGGAGAATAGATAAATTGAAATAACTTGCTTAGTTATTAACATAATTTGATAACATTTCATAGGCCTATATGATTTTACTTAGTGAACAGCCTTTATAAGCACATTTTAATGTAAAACTGCCCTTATTGCAGCAAACCTGTATACTCGGTGGACCCTACTATTCGATTACTATGATGGGAATAATATAAATGTTATATGACATTCGATCTACTCACGCCAGCGTGCTGCGAACAATCTCGTTTAGAGTATAAATTACAAGAATCAGCTAAAAAACTACACAATTTACTTTCTTAAAGTGTTGCTCTATCTCCAACGGTTACCGAGATATTAAAAAATCTAAACACAGTACATTGTATTTAGGGTCTCGAATGCTAATCTTACGGAAGATAAGGAAAAATTAATATTGCCCTTATTAACAAATAGTTTTAGAAGAAACTTTGTATTTAGCTTCATGTTGTTAGGATCCTTACGTTTATGCTAAATCATAAAATATGTGTCACATAAATCATAGTTTATGTGTTCCTCACAGCAGCAAACCTGCATACTCTTTCCCATGTTAATCTGGAGGATAGGAAAACTGCTTTATTTATGTTCAGATAATGATAAAACTTGGTATATGGTCAAATTAAAAAAAATTATGGTAAAAATGTCTACTTTCAGTATTCCTCAAAGCAGCAAACCTGCATACTCTTTCTCATGTTAATGTTACGGAGAATAGGCAAATACTCTAATTTATCAACAGGTATTGATTGATCAATGTTATAATACTGTATATTTGTATTATTATTGTCACTTTATTGAGGTGGAAATACGAAGAGTATGCAGGTTTGCTGCGACGGGGGATATTAATTCTATAGATGGCAATGCCCTTCTCTTCGTCACCCTCCCCCTTGTTCCTGACCATCTCTGATCCTTCTAACACCGGTGACTCACCCACTGTTTGCCACCAGCCAATAGCATTGTCGGCCATTCCTTTTGTCGACTGCAGGTGGTGCATTGTTCGATTATACCGTTCATTAGACACGGATAGATAAAGAGATCGTGGCATTGTAATTTACACAGTCATATTTTATCAGCTGTAATTTTAGCCTTGTATTATTGTATGGATGGTATTATAAACAAGAGGTGGTTTCTGTATGTTTGGTTTTAGCGAATTTCCCATAGGGAAGAAGCTATTACCGTAGGTCTCATGGTAAGACTTAAGCCCGGGACCATGTTATTTTTTCTTCTTTAGGTGCCCAGAGACCAAAAACAATAGTCGTTAAAATTTATATATATATATATAAACCCAAATAATATTAATACAAAAAATGGGTTTTTTGCATTTTTCCCATGTAATTTTTAAAAATTTCAAATTTTATCTTTCACCGCTAGAATAAGCTTAAAAGACTGTACAATGAACTTTCTTAAAGTTTTTCCCTATCTCCAACGGTTACCGAGATATTAAAAAATCTAAACACAGTACGTTGTATTTTGGGGCTCCAATGTTAATCTTATGGAGGATAAGGACAAATTAATATTTCCCATATCAATCAATACTTTTGGTTTAAACTTGGTATTTAGCTTCATGTGGTTGAGATCTATCCATTTATGCTTAAAAATCATAGTTTATGTGTTTATCATTGCAGCAAATCTGCATACTCTTTTCCCATATGAATCATATAGGGAATAGACAAACTTCTTTATTTATGGACAGAGATGTTGATGAAAGTTGGTATAAATGTTAAAAATAAATATTGTTTATGGTAGAAATACCTACTTTCAGTGTTCCTCACAGCAGCAAACGTGCACACTCTTTCCCATGTTACAAGAGTAACATGGAGAATAGGCAAATAATTCTCATGTTTATGGACAGATTTTTATAAAAACTTGTCATATATTATTATTATATTATTGATTTGGAAATTCGCTGAGTACGCAGGTCTGCTGCGACGGGGGTATTTTATTTGCTCTTTGAAGCGGGGCCTAAAAATTATTAGCAGAGCGTGGTTTCGATCCACGGACCTCTGGGTTATGGGCCCAGCACGCTTCCACTGCGCCACTCTGCTGTTCTCTCCTCGTCCTAGTTTTTACAGTCCAGGAAGAAGAAGAAGAATGAAGTTCATTATTGCAGATAAACTGATGGATCGAAACTGATATGAAAATGGTAAATTTTCAGTTTTCTCCCGATGCCTGTCTCTATCTCTGGGGGGGGGGTGTTAGTGATTTTTAAGATGGAAAACATGTAACAGGTTTCCATAGAAACTACCAGAACTATTATTGTATTGAATTTTAAATATAAAAGAATAAGAACAGCTGTTTTGATGAACTTAAAACATTCCCTTTAGACATATCCATGATCTGACCTATTTCCCACAGGGAAGTAAATATAAACATTTTCTTAATCAGATTTTAAAGTTTTAGAATATTTATTTCATGCCGAAGAGAAAAGGTAACCTCTCTCAAACCTTTTTCACCCATGTAGGACGGGTACTTTAGCTAGTTGAATAAGTGAAATTTCCAGTCTATTTGGTTCACTAATAGGCAGGCATATCACTGGTTAACAATTAAAAATAGCTTCATCAGTAAAATGTACCAGTTAGGGGAACGTAAAATTGAACCAGAAATAAGTAATTTGTAAACGAATTGTTCACATGTGACTAAAATCCAAGATGTCAAAGTTGCTACAGTCTCTAAACCGTAATGAGAGCGTGGGTGGAAAAAGGGCATTTCTCAGAAAAGTGAATTTTGAGGAATGAGGATTTGAATGTTTAGAGGGTTTGGCAAAGATTATCTCTTCAAAAACATAATACATTTCATCCAAAAAAGACTCTAATGTTCTTACTAATGCATTTTGCTACAAACATCATTGTATTGAATCAAGCCAAAGTAGGGCCTACTTAACATTTTATTTCAATAGAGTATTAAAAGTTCCCTTTTCCCATAAATTCAAACTGTGATTGTCTATTACTAAATTGTATCTACTGATTAAACTGTGCGTACAAAACCTAACCTAGAGGGTTTATTTTAAATAAAAAATAGTATGGTATTTTATAACAAACTTTTATTTTTAAAAACTTTTTAAGCTAAGAACACACGTTAAAATAAAATCTCTAGAATGTTTGTATTTACTTCCCTGTGAGAAATTGGTTAGATCATGGATATGTCTAAAGGGAATGGTTTCAGTTCATCTGAACAGCTGTTCTTATTCCTTTATATTAAAAATTCAATACAATAGCTCTGGTAGTTTCTATGGAAACCTGTTACATGTGTTCCATCTTAAAAATCGTTAACACCCCCCAGAGCTAAGACATATCCATATCAAAATATTGTTGTTAAACCACTTCTGTCCTTCAATACTTAGGTATTGTTGCATGTTTCAAGTCTTTTTCTTTAATTGGGTTCAGAATTGCTTCCTTTTCACTTGCTTCAACTTCAGCAAGTAGACTTTTCCCTTTAAGAAACACTTTAAAAGGTGTCCATAGTGACGTTGGAAGCCAAATTTGTAGAAAAATCTGACATGCTTTTGTATTGTAAACTTCTGTCCTTTAATTTAACATAAGTTACTTCCTGTAACAACTTTGTCAAAATTTTCAGTACATTTTTACCATTAACAACATTACATAGACCAGGATTCTTCGTTTTGATTACTTTTACATAGGTTTCCACAGTCTCAATGCTTCCTCTCTTTAAAGCAGACCCATAAAGCTCAAAATTCCGATCACATTGGTTAAAAGTATGTCTTCGAACAGGGAAGATAAATACTTATATCTTATAAAAATATTCTTGATTATATATCAAGTGTTGGAAAATTTTCGTAGCTCTTTTTATTACAGGTTCTTTATAAACGCAGCTGATACGTTCAAATTAGAACTGTTATCCGGTTGAATGTTCTTGTTCAGATATCTGAATATTGATATCTTGATACAGCATCTCATCCTAAAATATTAGAAAATTTAATTTAATTTTTTTAAATATTTTGCTGAAAAACAAGAATAGAGGGTTTACTGATGTATTCAATTTTTGTAACAACAATACCAAAAGCACATGAACATAAATTAGTTTTTAAATTCCTATTATCTTACCTTTTATTATTTTTTTCCTGTTATGGTATGGTTATTGTTTGGAGATTGATTAGTTATTCAAGGAAATACATCTTTGATATTTCCTTTGCTAGTGAACAAATATTTTGGTTTACACACATACAGTAAATTTAGTACTGTACATTAGTTGTGTTACTTTTATTATACGTTTTTAATAATTTTTATCTTAATTAATAAATACTTATATACCACATTAATTTTCTCATTTCCCTCTACATGTAAGGGTCGTGGGCGAGTGCTCAGCCCCGGTATGCGTCTGTCCTTGCAGCCAAGGTCACGCCTCCGTCTATTGCATCATCCAACACAAATACGGATACCAGCACGACAAATACTCACGACATATTTGATCAAAATCTAATTCTCTTCTCTATATTGTACGATTCAAATTTTTTTATTTTTCTTGTACTTTGATCGATGGCGTGTCCTATAATCCAACTACTGGGACGGTGGTGACGTCCTGTAATCCAGCTACTTGGAGGTCACGAATTGTGGATATTTGTGAAAGATGGTCGGTGGGTGTAGTGTTCTCTTGTTTGAATTAACGTCCGCACTATTGAATACTACGTTTCTCCTCATAGAACAGTATGTAATTCAGTGGAAAAACTGTAGTTCGGATCTCACGATAGTACCAAATACCACTGGCTGTTGCTAAAAGTCCTGTTGTCTAAGGAAAATGTCAGTAACTAAGACTATACAGGGTGTCCATTAAAAACGTTTCAGGTCTTCGGTAAGTGATTAGATACATTAAAAGGAAGAAAAAAGTTCCAATAGAGGTATGGCCTAAAACGCTTATTTTCTCAGATATCCGCCATTTTGTAAAATATATTTTTTCAAACATTTTTAAAGGATTATTTTCAAATATGGTACGTGTTTTAAACTAGTAGACTGCTATTAGTAAAAAATAACTAGCATGATCCAAGATCAAAATCCAAAATGGCGGCCATTTAAAATTTTAAAACTTAATACTTTGTTAACGGTAAAATATTGGGGTTTAGTTTTAGATGGCGGATTAGATTCCATTCTACTGTATTGCATTTTGACTCGCTGGACAAAGCTAAACAACTCTTATCACTTGATATCGGATAATCGTATGATATTTTATTCTAAAATCAATTTTAAATTGGAGAGGGTTTGAAGTTAATTAATTATTACGGTAGTTTTATTAATGGCCATAAGAATACCTACTTCGGGATCAGATAAAATCATAACTTTTTCCAATTTTAGTTTGCACGTAATAGTGTGGCTGATGTTACAAAAATATAAGTTAATTTTGTACAGATTTAATTTAAAATTATATTTTGTTGTTCCCTGAAAATATTAAATATCCGGTTTCCTTTAGAGGGGATTTTCGAAAATAATCTTAACATCACAATCTTCTAAAATAAATACTGTTGAAATAATGTACAGTATTATTTATAGTAAATATGAAAATATTTATAAATTATTATTTTTCCATCATAAAGTCACCACTGTACGTTCGAAAGTCGTTTCATAAAGTAGAAATGTATTTACAGTAATTTGTTTTCATTTGTACGGTTGAAAGATCGTTGATTTGGCAACACTGGCGCCGCATCGTCATGAACCCATGCACGTGTATCGTCATCATGAACAATCGAATCGAAGCCTTGTAGCCTTTCTCTTGTGTTTACAACAACGCACGACTCTGCGAATGACTATCGGTTTATCGAATCTCTACCGACAACGATATCTAATATATCGATTGTTTTTACCGTTTAGCCAGCGCCCAGCTGCCAGCTGTGCAAGTATGCCGCCCATATCAGTAGCAAGTGTAAATACTTCGTTAACGGTAAAATATTGGGGTTTAGTTTTAGATGACGGATTAGATTCCATTCTACTGTATTGCATTTTGACTCGCTGGACAAAGCTAAACAACTCTTATCACTTGATATCGGATAATCGTATGATATTTTATTCTAAAATTAATTTTAAATTGGAGAGGGTTTGAAGTTAATTAATTATTACGGTAGTTTTTTAATGACCATAAGAATACCTACTTCGGGATCAGATAAAATGAAAACTTTTTCAAATTTTAGTTTGCACGTAATAGTGTGGCTGATGTTACAAAAATATAAGTGAATTTTGTACAGATTTCATTTAAAATTATATTTTGTTGTTCCCTGAAAATATTAAATATACAAGGTTTCCTTTAGAGGAGATTTTCGAAAATAATCTTAACATCACATTCCTCCTTATTATTTAAAGTAAATATGAAAATATTTATAAATTATTATTTTTCCATCTTAAAGTCACTACTGTACGTTCGAAAGTCGTTTCATAAAGTAGAAATGTATTTACAGTAATTTGTTTTCCTTTGCACGGTTGAAAGATAGTCGATTTGGCAACACTGGCGCCGCATCGTCATGAACCCATGCACGTGTATCGTCATCATGAACAATCGAATCGAAGCCTTGTAGCCTTTCTCTTGTGTTTACAACAACGCACGACTCTGCGATTGACTATCGGTTTATCGAATCTCTACCGACAACGATATCTAATATATCGATTGTTTTTACCGTTTAGCCAGCGCCCAGCTGTGCAAGTATGCCCATATCAGTAGCAGAGTACTGTATATTTGCAAGAACAATAAAGGTAATCAGTATTTATTCGTCAGTAATAAAATTAAATTCACTGAATCTGGGTCCAGCTGCCTTTGAGCATTGGACTATTAATAGTCTTAACGAATGAAATGATAGTCTTTTCAGTTACAAAAAGTTACATAATATTAGTATAAATTTATCATACTCAGCCGTCACTCATATTCTTGTTTAAATATCTTGAAATACTACCACTGATTCATGAATTGATAGATAATAGTTTACTTACTTCAAGTAAAACTGCTAACTTTTTTAACTGCTTAAACTGTAAAACGTTTTAAACTTCTATTTAATAACACGTTTTATAAGCATTTTTAAAAACGCAAAGAAATTTATTAAATAGGTCACAACAAACGTGTTTCAAAACAAAAAAATCAAGTTAAAACATGTTACAGATTTCCAGAGCCGTGTCAGAAAGATCAAAGGTAAATTACATTAATAAAACGATTAACAAGGTAAAAAAATAAAATAATGAATGATTATTGACTCTCAACCTTTGTGTATGAAATGCAAGTGACACTCATCTTTCTTGTAAAGTATATTAAAACTAAAAAAAGTGGCTTTATTGAGAAGACTGTCATTCTTATTGTAAAAAGCATAAGACCTTCAACTTCAAGCATAGTATTGCGTTACAAAACAAAAGAATTGACTTTCGCCCTGTTTGCTGTGGACTTTTCGACATGTTTTATAAACAAAAGTTTATTAACAAGTGTACATTTATACATAGTGTAAATTTGGATACCATATAAGTAATGATATAATTATTAATCGTGAAATTATCATTATCTAAGTTTTACTATACAGTATATCTAAAAAATAAATTATTTTTAATTTAACTATTAAATTAATTTTACCAAAGGTCAGAGTTAAAATTGAATTACACAAAACACAGAATAATGATTTTAAGATTATTATTTTTACAAGTTTAGAGCAAAATATAAATTATAGAGACAGAAATATCAGAATTAGGATGTTAATTGTTGTGATGGAATAAGTAGGCCTAAGTCTGATCCGATACGATGAGTTACATAGTTCGAGCGAAGTCACTATTCGGCTGTTTAAACTATTCGGTTGTTTACTGTAGGCAACAATAACTCAGACCCCTTCTCCTCTCTTTCTCCCTCTCACCTCTCCACCTCTCCCACTCCTGTTCGGACAAGGGCAAAAAACTTTCATGTTCTGACAGGCAAGTCTGCCCACGCCGCCTGTGAGTCATACGGCCGGCGCGGCTCATTCTTTGCTTGGACTTCGCAGAGTGTTATTGCGTCAGAAACGTTTGTTGTGCGTTCAGTGTATACAAGTTTTACTTTACTTCTATAGTTAGTTTCTCAGTCTACGTCTATGGGAATATCTTCTACATCTGGTAGGTGTTAATGTAATTCTTTATTATTTAGTAAAGCTAAATATTTACTCAAATTTATTAATTTTTATTGGTGTACTGTAGTTTTATTTTTCTAATGTTAAGTCGTGTTCAAAATGCAATTTAATTTTTTACTAGCAATGGACACATTAAACAGAATAGAAAACTGTACGGAAAGTGGTCGGCTATTTATTTTTAATTTACAAGACCAACTCGTTCTCGCCCAAATCCCGTTTACTGCATAAGTTATAATTAGGCCTAATAAGCTTAAAATGTCAAATATTTGCTGTTATTTTATTTTATTGCCGAAGTGCATTTCACCGAGCTGGGAACTGCCGCTCTGACTTGTTAGACCTTTTATGGAATAAAAAATATTCTTTATTACATATCAAGTATTTGAAAATTTTTGTAGCTCTTTTATTACAGGTTCTTTACAAACACAGCTGATACGTTCAAATTAGAACTGTTATCGGGTTGAATGTTCTCGTTCAAATGTCTGAATATTGTTATCTTGCTCTTGTTATCTTGATACAGTATCTCATCCTAAAATATTAGAAAATTTAATTTATTTTTTAAAAATATTTTGCTGAAAAACAAAAATACAGGGTTTACTGATGTATTCAATTTTAGTAACAACAATATTAAAAGCCCATGAACTTAAATTAGTTTTTAAATTAGATTTCTGTTATTTTATGAGAATGTGATTGTGCCTGTTTCTGGAAAATTTTACATTCTTTTAGGTTTTACTTGTTGTATTGGCATGATAAGGCATAATAATCCAGCTATGGTAAGGTGACTGTTTGGAGATTGATTAGTTTATTAGTTATTCAAGGAAATACATTTTTGATATTTTCTTTGCTTGTGAACAAATATTATTTTGGTTTACACATACAATAAATTTTGTATATTATTTGTGTTACTTTTGTTATACATTTTTAATAATTTTTATCTTAATCATTATACATTGGATTAAATGAGCACATTTAATCACTATTGTTCATATTTTATAGCCGATCCATTATTTTATTTCCATTCTGAAATGGTGACCTACCCAAGTAGGTATTTTAAGCCAAGTAAGTGTGAGATGATTGTGCATGATATTGTTGGTTTTTTCTTGTTAATAAAGGAAGGCATGTTCCTTGGACAGGACTATTAATTATTAGCTACATTATCAAATGTTAGGACTCTTTTAACACCCAACAACACACGCTAGAGGAACTAGCTAAGTTGCTCGCAGGTGCTCACCCCTTCTAAATCAATCCAATTTGAATTGCTATACCTTTTTAATAATTATTAAACTTTGTTCATCAAAGTATAGTTAGAAATGAGCTATAAAAAATAAATAATAAATGAGTGAAAATTTTTATACCTATTAATCATTACTGTACTTAATAATAATCGTTTGAGTTAAAATATTAAACATTATTTTGTCATCTTAATCATTATATTCTTCCTCTCCTTGTTCGCCATGGCAGGTCACGGTATGTTTTCTGCTGATGGGGTTTCTGCACATGGCATAGCGACTCTTAGTTTTCCGATTTTCTCCTAGTTAACCAGTCCGTCAGGCCCTTCTGAGAAGGTACACTGCCTCTATTGTTTTGGACCACCCATAATCGAGTGTAGACAGGTTAACTAATAAGATTGAGCACCACGCTGGCCATTCTAGTCTTTGCTTGATAGTAGGTAACTTATAGGTTATTTCAGATCTGTTGTCTACTAAGAAAAAAATGAATGAGAGGTTATCGTCATCTGACAAAACTTGTTTTGTCATAATGTCGTTTAAGATGTTTATAATTTTTTTGTATCTTTGTTTTAGGTTTCCTTCGTGCTTTATGTGGGTCGAAAATGGTTAAAGTTCCAAAAATGGCTTTGTTCTTCATACTTCTTGCAATCTCTTCGGTGAGTAATAAAACCCTTTAACACCTAGGTATCAAATGTCTTTTTTTATAGTAAATTAAGTGAGATAGATAATTGAAAGAGATATTAGCTCAACCTTTTGAACACATGAACCCTCTCTCGGTCACACTAGTGTGTGCCAGATCCGTACCTTTTAAATTGTGAGCAGCCAGAGTGCACGTTTGCGAGCGGTAGCGTCTGTAGCTCATGCAATGATAGTTTTATTAAATTGTTTACTATACATTTTACCTAATCACAATATTATTAATATCAGTAAAACTTGATAGTCTTTTGTCCATCATCAATCTCATGTAACCGTAAACTGCATCATGTTATGTCGATCAAGCTACAAGTCTAAAAATAAAAATAATCCAAACAATGTACTTTCGTCAATTTGAGTCGATTGATCTGCGCAGTGGCCATTCACCTACAAGTGATCTGAGTCGTTTGACCGGAGAGGGTTAATCATGATGACTTCTGATTGAAATGAAGAGTTTACACAAATGTCATTTAATCATGATAAGCCAAAAGTTAATGTTTTTCTACAAAATCTTTAACTCAACAAGCAAGATGAACAAGAAGATGTTGCTAGTGGTGCAATGTAATGCAACATAAATACGTACTACAGATGGACGAGGAAAGTCCAGTATTGCAGTCTTATGATGATGAATAGAGGATCGTAGTGTCTTGAGAAGTGCCAAGTTATAACGTTGACGCTAAAATATGTCAAATTGTTATCGCTATCTTACAATTTACATTTTATGATCGTTGAATGTTTGGTTTTTACTACCTTACCAGTTTTTCTTGTCAGTGTTTTATAAGATTGTATTACAGTTTGTGTGAAATTGTCAAGAAACTTTACAATAATCTTAGTAGTTTAGCTTGAACATAGAAAACGTTTTATGATACTGAAATATTTAGTTATAATTTATCATACGATGCCTTAGGTGCAAGTATAGGCTTAAGTAAGATTATAAAATCATTTATAAAGACTATAATCATCAATAATTTACTGATGTTTATTTATTTTTCAGGCTAATACTGATGGATTTTCTCTTGATGCTGTGCATGTAAGTGTTTTTAAAATCATATGTATGTTTACAAGCTCTCAAAGCTTTTGATTTTATTTTTTCAAAGATTTCACCTAGTTTACCTTTAATTTACTTTTAAATTGGTAAATTACATAAACACACTAAAATAAGGTTCAGTGTCAGCGTTAAGCCTGATGTTGAAGCGTAGCAGGGTCTACAATATAAATTTAAAATCAAGTCAAGCATATTCAAGATAAATCATTCTCTTTCCAACAGAAGATCTTCTCTCAAAGCTTCTTTTACATTTTTGATTTATTAAAGTATTCTACAGCCTTATGCCTCCTGCCGTCTGGCAAAAAAGATTTTTCAAGACAAAATACTGAGAATTGCTGTAAATTCATCTCAGTTTGTCAGAAACAGCTATTTACATCAAAACTTGGGAGTTAAACTGTTGTGTAACACGTACTAAACATTTACAAATCCTTCTTAAATCGTCTCGCCGAAGTCCCAGGGGCAAGTCAAATTAGCTGTGCAAATAAAAGACTGAAACATAATTTAATTCAGGACATTCTTCCTGGCCTCTAAATTCTAATTTGGTGTTAATTATTCTGAAAACAGACTTTTCAGAATTGTGTATTTTTTGTTTAATCTTTTTCCATGTGCTAGGGTGTCTCTAATTTAGGGCGAACCTACCATATAAATATGTTATTTTTTGTCACAAGTTAAATATTATTTTGTCAACAAAGTAAAAATCTAATTTTTGTTAAATGTCAATAATGTGTTTGGAGGGATCCCGAAACTAGCTATTACAAACTTTTTTCAAATCCCTTCTCTACCTCCTTGATCGCCGCTATTTATTCTTGCAACGTCAGAGATTTGTAGGTTCGCTTTGACGAAGCCATCATACACACGACGTGTTAACATGAAAGTAGACAACGAATATCGGAACAACCACCACCGATGATACACACAGATGTCAATGTTGTGATTTATGAGCAGTAGTGGACTAGTGAGTGTGGGCGCGTTGATCTAGCTAAAAATAGTCTGAGGACAGGAAGCCCGAACGTCGTTTCCAGATAAATCATTCTCTTTCCAACAGAAGATCTTCTCTCAAAGCTTCTTTTCATTTTTGATTTATTAAAGTATTATACAGCCTTACGCCTCCTGCCTAGTCTGGCAAAAAAGATTTTTCAAGACAAAATACTGAGAATTGCTGTAAATTCATCTCGGTTTGTCAGAAACAGCTATTTACATCAAAACTTAGGAGTTAAACTGTTGTGTAACACGTACTAAACATTTAAAAATCCTTCTTAAATCGTCTCGCCGAAGTCCCAGGGGCAAGACAATTTAGCTGTGCAAATAAAAGACTGAAACCTAATTTAGTTAAGGACATTCTTCCTGGCCACTAAATTCTAATTGGTGTTAATTATTATAAAATAGACTTTTGTATTTTTTGTTTAATCTTTTTCCATGTGCTAGGGTGTCTAATTTAGGGCGAACCTAAGATATGAATATGTTATTTTTTGTCACAAGTTAACACTTAAAACAAAACATAATTTTTAAAACGCTAAGAGAAATGTACGGTCAATTTGATCGTCACTGTGCTTTATTCTTGTTTAGTGTGTCTATTATTGTTTTTATGTATCATTTGGCAATCACATGAGTAACAAATTATGTTTTACAACATTTTATGACAAATCATATTTATTACGCAAAGATCATGTGACAGAAAAAAATGAAACTTCAAACTCTACACTTCAAGACGACCAGCTCTGGTCTCGGGAAAAAATCTGTATAGGATTGTTGCCCAAGGCCATATTTGTGGTTTTATAGTGGGTAATATAGCTGTTATTTTATTTCTAGCAGGTGTTCTTTTGTTTGTTGCGTTTTACTACAGCCTTTTACCGATTATACAAAATATATTCGACCAACGATTGCCAGCCGGTAAGCGAAACACGCGGTAAATCTGACCGACCGTATTCACACAGTTTGTCCAATATGTACGATAACGTCGCGCCAACTAGTTGGAAATGACCAAATATTACGGAGAAGGGATTGGGGGGAAGGTTCTGGAGGTGACAGCCGTCAAGGTCAAGCAGTTTAGCCACTATTACATAGTAAAATTACCGATCGGTCAATTTGACTGATGTTTCGTTTTAAGTGTTAAAAATCTTATTAGAGCATTACATTAAGTCTATAGTGGAGTATTTTTTTGACATGGATACATCTTAGCTCTGGGGTTCGTTCGGTATGTCAACGCCAACAGCATTTTTATCCGAGAATACCTTGATAACTTTCCCATGAGAATAGTATTAAAAACCTTGTGATTTATTAATACATAGGTAGTAGGTAGTATTAATAGTAGGTAGTAGGTATGGTAGGTAGTAGGTAGGTAGTAGAGACTTATGATTAACGAATGCCAATCATTGCAGTCCTAAGAAAGGACAACGTGCTAGTTAATAATTTAATTTATTAGCAGTATATATGCTTAATGTGAAATTTCTCTGTAAATATCTCAATAAATCACATCTTACCGGTAAATGTTTGTATTTGTATGTTTATATACAATTGCCTGGTACCTACTTTTTCAATTCAAATTTTTGTGAGGTCTATTTATGTTTAATTGATCAAGTTCCATTGTATCTCAGTATTTTAGCACATGGACATTATTTTATTATTTGGTATTCAAACATGAGCTTTAGTAATTAGATTAATACAATTTTTTCTTGCCCAATGTAATTCTGGTAAACTTTGTCCTTACTACATTCAATAAACTATTTTCGAAGACCTTTAATGTTAGGCCTAAATGGTTATTTTTGTCTATTTGCTCCTGATAAGTGTTATCTTCTTGCAGAGGCAGTGTGACACAGACCACGAATGTGATGAGGGTTTCTACTGCTATGAGTCAAATCTGTGCACCCGCTGCATTGACTGTCCCTCGTACATGCGGAAGGCAGCCACATGGCGATCCTGTGCCAAGACCCCCTCTGAGTGTGGAGTCTGCGTTGATGGGTAAGGAACGAGAGCATTTTAATTTGTAGGGTTTTGTACTATTACTCTTCAATTAACTGCATAAAATATTATCATCTTCGTTGAATTTTTTTTAACTCTCAACTCTCATCACCATGGGTCTAGTCCAGGGTCTGTGCGATGAATTAAATGCAATGAGGTACCGTAGTGGTGTGAGTGTGTAGCAAAACCAGTATTCCTCTTTGTAAACATTTATTACAGTCAACTCCCTCTAGTCCGGACTCGTATGGTTCGGACGCCTGATGGTCCGGCGCCGTCGTTTTTCTCATGGCAGAAATCGACAGAATTGAAAGTGTTTGTTTACTTCTGGCCTAACTATAAATAAATAACATCAGTTCAGTTTACAATTACGTTCGATACGGATCTTCAGTGAAGCGGGAAATGGCAACACCAAGAAAAATAGGGAATTTCGATCGAGCAAAACCGGCAGCATTGAAATACTAAGTGAGTAGTTGTATAGATGGCAGCCGCCATTATTTCTTCTTTCTACTTATCAGCGAGCTGGTTTGGAAATGAATGAATAGTGATTGTTTGATGTACGCTGGACATTTTTCCAGTACGCTAAGTAGTATAATATTTTTTTGTAGATTTTGAATGAGTTCATTTTGATAGAGACTGATTTTATTTTTTTTAATGGTTTCTCCATATTGTATTTTAAAATTAGCAGATAGCTACACACATTTTTATCCGATAAAATGCTGCATCTAATATGAAAAAGTCTGGAAAAAATGGGGAATTTCTTTACGATGACTTGCAAGACACTCTGATAAATTTTTATTACAATACTCAAGATGTTTTTGTACCAAGGAATGCAATTTCTTTGCCCCTCCTGATATCCAAATTTTTTGCCATACCGACCATGGCCTGGCCTGGTTGGATATGGGAGGTTCTACTGTATGTTACAGCCATTCATTGCATTTATCTAAAACTAAGTGGCTACATATTCTGTTAGTAGGTGTATCGTATGACGGTAATGTTTCAATTGTTTTTCTACTTCAGTTTTAGTTTTACACAGTATGGTTCATGTTATTTGGAAAATAAAAGTCAACTAAAAACAGAATACCTTTAACTAATTTGTTTGTGTATGTTTGAATCTATACACTGTTTCTTTGATT
Source organism: Nephotettix cincticeps (assembly GCA_023375725.1). Lineage (NCBI taxonomy): Eukaryota > Metazoa > Arthropoda > Insecta > Hemiptera > Cicadellidae > Nephotettix > Nephotettix cincticeps. Next base: position 11,014,610 of record CM041791.1, on the reverse strand, counting down.
CATATTCAATCTTGTTCTCAGATTAATTTCTTATTTTCAGTTATGAAGAAGAGATTTTGCACGGTGGCAAAACCAGAGACATTTGTATTCGATCTTCCCCAAGAAACTTGACTCAATCCATAAGTAAGTAAATTATTAGGTCGTTGTATTAAGTCATAATGTAACATATATAACTTTCTATAAAAACATTATTTTTCATTGTATTTACTGAAATAAAATGTTAAAATTATTAGCCTACAAATACTACTTAATCAATTGAGAATACTGAAATAAAATGTTAAAATTATTAGCTTACAAACACTATTTAATCAATTCAGGATATATAATTAAAATATTTTAATATATTTTATTTTATATAAATAAAATATAGTAACTGTACCAGTAACTCCAGTAATTGTACTGAGATAGCAAGTAAACCCGTCAGAATAATAGTAAAAGATATCGTGATAAGGTGTAGGCAAGATCTTGGTAATATTTTTAACTGAAGCAAATACGATTGATCTTATCATCAGTATTCAAAATCTATTATCGAGAAACAACATTTCCGAATGACAATAAAATGATTTATTAAAATATAAACTGACTTTTAGATTATATTCCTTTCAATCAAAAAAACGATATTAAGTTTAAAATGTTCATCACATTTAATTAAATTGTGCTCGTAAACATTTTCTCTATATTCTAATATTGTTATCGTATTTTTTTTGTTTACAGACTTCTTTTTGTAAAGATTGTAAGTACCAGTCAACATTTCACTTTAGTAGTGCTTGCACCCCACTTTTACTCCATCACACAACTAGACACAATATAGGCTCTTTAATATTAGTTTTGTTTTTTCTTAACGATCAATCAATTCATAGATGATGGTCATAAAACTTTTTTTTGTGTCAATTTAGTGCCAAAATGGTGTCTTGTTTTGTCTTGAGAAGTGAAAAATAAAAAAAAAGTTTTTTTGTATATGCAATACTTGAATTTCTTTTCATTCTTTGAAAATTATACATGATCGTAAATTTTACTTGTAGGTGAAAGAAATAATTAAGATTCTGAGAAAGTGATAATGAGGAAATTAGTAGTTTATAATAAAATAACTTGAGCAGACAATGAATTTTAAGTATCAAATTATTTTGTTATTGCTAAATTCTGGTACCCAAATGAATTATTATGATAAATAATGTATAGTTGAATCGTAGAATCATGTTTCAAGTAATTTTTGAGAAATAGTTACTAACTTGGCTTCTCTGTTTGTTATGGTTTAAAGTATAATTTGAACTATTAATTTCAAGTTAATTAGCAACTGAAATAGTAACTTAGTGTTGAATGTTTTCTTTCAGGAGGACTTACCGTTTTTGTATCATCTGAAAAACACTTTTGATTGAGCTAAAAAAATAAAATGTTTTATAAGATTTCACTGACATTATGCTAAAAAAAAGCTTTGGGTTTTAACATTTTTTTATCTATTTATATGATTCGTCTAAAAATCTTACCTATGAAAAACTCAAATATAATCCAATATAAATTTAAAGTTATTTATCAGATCATGTGTACACACTTCTATAAAAATCATTTATGATTAGTCAAAAATATTTTGGTTTGCTTTGGGGGTCTGGGGTGTCTACAAACAATTTTTTTATGTCATTAGGGTACTCAACTCAAATATCTTTATTTAAAACCGTTACAAACTGCATAATAGCGTCATTACAAAAGTGTTCCTACAGGACAGGTACCTCAGTTTTCAGTACAAATTCAGAACGGTACAACATCTGATTTGGTTATTGGGAGGTAGTTATTTGGGTCCCGAAAATAAAGCTGTACTGTCCTGTATTGAACTTTGGTATAAGCTCAGAACCAAATTTTTCTGTTAATCGCGGATTCCTAGTTTGCTGTTATTGACACTTTCTGTTATGAATAGAAAATTTAATTCCAAAAAACAACAAAGACTCCTTTGATTTTGCACCTTGAGTTTTTGCTGGCCTATTCTTTTTGTGTGAGTGATTGGTGTTTAATTTTATTATTTAATTTATACTTGTTTGAAGTTTGCTTTTGGTAGTACAGTATTGCTTATTTTTGTAGTGCCTAGACGGTTTTAGAATTGTCATTTTATGTTCTTCAGGATGTTGAGGAAAACCGTTTTTGCAATCTAGTTCACACAAGAATACTCTAGAACACTTTTTAAAAATTTTTATTGTTATTACTGTCCCACCTTCTCATCCCAAGATTGTTTAGGTCATAGCTTGAAAATGTTTTACACATTCCTTCAAGCTAGACCTAGTTGGTTGCGACATTATCGTTTAGCCAAAGACTATTTGAATCCAGGGGCTCAAATTATTACGATTGTAATGCTGTCCCAACACTTGGACAAAAGTTGCCTCCTGCGAATTTTAGACCATTCCTGTAAGACATCTGGAGAAAATCGTGTAACTTGCTTTTGGAGGACCCCCATATTTCCATAGCTTAAAACAGAAAAATAAGTTATTTTGGTTTCAATATATATTGTATTAATTCAATAATACAATAATTATTAATACAACATAATTACATTGTATTTATGTAATTAATTCATGTTATATTTTTTCAGAGCCAGATTTTGCATTTTCGGAAAGGTTCTTGTGGGCGGGAGCTTTAGTCGTTGTCATTTTACCAATTCTCTACTACACCTTCGTGAAGAAGAATCAAATTAGAGGTAAAGAGTGTTTTAGTCAAAAAGTAAAACTTATGTTGTAGCATAATATATTAAAAAACTGAAAATTGAAATCCTAAACTGAGTTTACATATTGTGAACTGCAAATAAACAGTTTAGGCAGAACTGAAATTTTATTTTTGAGTAATCGTAGTCCTGACTTGTGATGTCTTATAATACCTTGTTGTCTAAGAAATTAATTTTTGTCACAGAAACTCAAAAGCATTTAATTTCAGTGGCCCTTAGTAAAAAAATTTTCACATTTTTAGTTTATAGCTTAGAGGTAATCAGGAATTGATTTTATTGAAGTTTCATAATGTGGTTTATGCATTTCATTAGTGCAACTGCATTTGTATTTTATATTGAAGCAAATGAGGATTGAAGAATTTAGCGTGTCCTTTAATCCAGCTACTAGGATGTCACGAATTGTGGATAGTTGTGATAGATGGTCGGTGGATGTGATATTCTCTTGTGTGGAGTAACGTCCGCACTATTGACTACTATAGGCAAAATTGTGGTTCGAATCGCATGTTTAACTGAAGGCTCCCTATATGACATTGGCTGTAGGATTATAAATTATCAGTCCTTTTTTAAGGAACATGTCAACCTTAACAAGTAACAAGCCACAATCATCTTACATTCCTTTTTCATTCATACTTAGCTTAAAACACTTACCTGGGCAGGTGACAATTTCAGAAAGGTGATAAAGGTCATGCACAAATTTATGTCCCCTTAAAAATGTTCGCAAAGAGGAATACTGGTTTTGATAATTCTATCTAGCAAAAACTACTGTTTCTTCAAAATGTATAACTTTTAACAAAACAGCATGCATAAAACTGACCTACCTTAACTATTGTGATGTGATATTTAGCTCGAGGTGTTGGCCACTGTGACCTGAGGCGTGAAGATCCACCACCGTACAGGAGCATTGAACTGACCACTCTCTCCAGCAACAACTCAGGTACGAGACCACAAATGTTGTCATGATGAGTTTGGTTAATGCTACACTTTATTCAAACAAAACACAGCAAAGGGGAAATGAGAGAAAAAACAATAATATAAACATCTACCCTTAGGCCATTGTGTCTTAATTTTTGTTTTTATTTTTTAGATGATTTTATGTCAGCACTTAATTTTCCTGTGATATAAGTTGTAATTTTGCAGCTGATATCATGGGGTTTGGGGGTTTGAATTTTTTAAGAATTAAAAAAAATCCTCTTGTTATTAGTTTTACTTTGCCACATTAATTGGTTTGAATGGTGTCCTAAAGAAATTAAGTGAATATGTTTTGTGATAGTTGCAATTTTTAATTGTAACTAGAGGTCTTTAGTGCACCAAAAAATTGGTACCGTTCTAAATTGTACCGAATGAGTGATATTTATTTTTTGTATAGATTTAGTACAGTACAAGCCAGAGTTATTTTTAAATTCCTTACTGAATATATCTATTCAGAATTATACTTTGATACTTTCAAACTGAAATGGCGTGGCCTACCCAGGTAGGTATTTTTAAGCCAAGTATGAATTAGGAATGAGTGTTGGATGTTGTGGCGCGATCTTGTAGTCCTTGTTACTTGACTAAGGCTGACACGTTCCTTAGACAGGGACTGTTAATTAATAGCCCAACAGCCGATGACAACTAAGGGACTACATTTAAACGTGGAATCCGAATCACGACCTCTGAATTACGAACATGGTCTAACTGTGAGGATGGCATTTGCGGATTAACGTAGTATTCAATAGTGCGGACGTTAATCCACCAACAGAAACACCACACCCACCAACCATCGCAAACAACTATCCACAATTCGTGACCTCCAAGTAGCTGGATTACTGGATGACGCCACCATCCCAGATTATTTTGGTCTATTCAGATTATTTTGGTCACACCTAATGACAATGATCATCTAGACCAACCGTATTTTTTTAATTGTATCCTAAATTAATGAATGTCATTCACCGGTTCGAGGCTGCAATTGATTTTATTTTTATTTCAGTTACTCATAAAATTTAACACGATAAATCATTTCATTCAATTCAAATTTAATTATATGCATTTTGAAATACAAAGTACATTGTCCTTGATAAAAGAACCAAGCATCGGAATAATGTATATTGTACTATATCATTGTATAACTAATTATTGTTTGATCGTGATTAATATGTATTTTTTTGCTATCTACTACCCACTTAAAATCACCAGGCTGTTACAAAAGAGGAATAATGGCCCAGAAGCCTAAATACCTAGCCTCATGCAGCTTTTGTGACTTAGATTAGTTTTGGTGTGGAGGGGAGATTATTTCTTTTAATACTTAGGAACAAGTTATCTCGTTTCCTAATTTTTTTTAGCCTGCGGTACTCAAATCTTTACTGAACTTGTGTTATTTACAGAGGAACAACTGTCGACAAGTATTGAGGAAGGCCACGTACTGAGCATCAGGCAGCAGAAGGACCACTTAGTGGAAGCTGTTCCCTTCCAGAAACCAGCTTACATGGAGGAAGAGTGAGTATAAAGTACAGTAGAGCGTCAAAAATCTGAATTGATTGGGACCGTAGGTAGTTCAGATGATCGATTTGTCCGGATTTTCAAACATAACCTACAAATAACTTTTGAACACATAATAAGGCCTGGGGCGGGGGTAAGGCTGAGTCACCAAGTTAAAAATAGATGCGCCACTCATCCCCTGCCCCGTCCTGGCAATTTCTCCCGCAAAATTTTAAAATATGGTGATGCAAAAGCCTGTGGAGTGGTTCAGATTTTCGACGTCCGGTTTTTCGACACTACTTTATTGTTTTTACTCTATCCCCTTATACATATGAAGTATAGTATATGAAGGAAGTTGACTATAGTTTTGTTCAAATTTTGGAATTCGAGTTGAGAGTGAATGTTACCGTTTAGAGGCTCCCTGAATCCAAAAAGTGGTTTTCTGACTGATGTCTGTTATGTTATGTAGCTTAGTAATTTAATAATTATTTGAAAAGTAAGTAATTTTTCAGTTTAGGTTACATCACATTTACTGTTTATTTTATAAGTCACTAAGTCAGTGGATTTTACTTTGTCTTTTGTTAGTCATATTGTCTATCATGATCTTATGCGGTCAAGTGTTTTAGGTTAGGTTAACTTTTTGCAGATGGGTATTTGTTGTTAAACTCGGATTTTTCACAATCATTGTTCAGCTACTTAACTCTGGAAACTCTTAATTTTTTGGGGGAGAATCCAGGATAGTCATTAACCTTAACCCTTTGAGTGTCGCAGGGTCGTTCACGGCGACTCAAGGCCCTATAAGTGCCGGCGTCGCTGAAAGCGACTCTCCGTAAATCGGTTATAACTTAAATTATTAATCAATGGCTTACTTTTTGCCTAGTTTTGTTCCAAAAACCATCGGCAATTAATTTATGATGTCTATTTTCTGTTTATGTCTGTTTTTTAGTTTTCACACTCTTTGTTTTTACTGTAATGTTTTCGTCGTCATCTGCCGCGGCTGTTTTATTTGCGATTATATTACAAATTTTCGTTTACAATTGTTAAAAGTTGTAAGATTGCTTGAAAAGCGTTCTTATATTAATACTAGTTTGTTATCACTGTTTTAAAGCTTTTTTCTCACGAGTAACAATAATCATAGCATCAACATATGTAAAAATGAACCATGGCTACGTACAAAACTTTGTTTTTATTTCTGTGATGTCTTAATTTTAACAATTGTGGTGTATTATAAATGACTTACTTAAAATTTCTTGCTTTTTAAGCTTTTTTTAGTTTCATTGTTATAACTTTATTTTGGGTTGAGAAAAAAACCTTTTTGTAGTGTAACATAGGATGTCTAAACAGAAAATTCAACTGTCTATAATTAAAAAAAAGATTACCTTAATATCTGTGAAATTAAATTTTCTATGACCTTTCCTGGCCAACATTACATTTTCATGAAAAACGCCGCGGCACTCAAAGGGTTAAAGTACTGCCAGGCCTCACATATATACGTCACATCTGGTTAATTTTCTGATAAGCCTCTTGTGTAAAAATATGAGTGAACTTGACAATGAAAAATGAAAGAACAATAATGCTTGGCAGTATCCAATTTGACCCATTGAAATGTAATGACAATGTTTACTGGAATAATTTTTATTCTTTATATTTATTATTGTGGTTTGATTTTTAGGTTGTTGGCCTATGAAAACACCCCAGGAGACAACTCTAGTAAGTGTTTACATGTTTATAGTATCATATTAATGGTAACTAATTCATTTACCAAAATTAGCTTCTGGATGTATTTAACAGTAATTACTAAAAATAATCTCAGAAGTTTATTCAGTTATTTGATAATTCACAAATCAATTTCATATAAACTTTTGATCTCTGAAAACCAAAATGTTCTTTAGAATAATGATTAATCAAGTTGAATGTGAATAAGTATACAGTTGTTAAGGCTATAAAATCAACTTCTTTTCAAAACAATTTCTAACAACGACTAATAATAATTCTAAAAGTATTCTAACTGAACACTTTGTAAGTATGTTTGTTTGTTACAAGGTAGAACTCTTGTCAATGTAATTATCTAATTTTTTCATTACTTTATAATCAATAATGTATACTTTTTTCCAAATAATATTTTATACTGTTGGCTTTGATTGTTGTTGTTAACACAAACTATTTTTCCTTAGAAATAAGTTCTGTAATTTTGTTTGCAGATGAGCCGGAGTATCATCTGCCTGATGAAACTGAGGTAGCCGCTGTGTCCAGTGTAGAGTTGCATGACGAGAACACAATGCCTAGCGACTGGACCCCTGATGAGTAAGTATTTTATATTTCCCATTTTTAAATTCTATTTTATTGCCGCTCCCAACTCTTATTTTTCATTCGTCGTAATAAAAAATAGCATGTTTTTTTCATCCCTTTAACTGCGGTGTAAGTTTATAGTCCTCAGTTTCAGTGGCGCGGCGTCAAATTACGCGGGGTTTTCACAACTTTTAATGGTTGCAACAATGAAACGTAAAGAACTACCAAGCGGGACATTTGATACTGCATGGCACGTAGCGTGGGGCGTAGTTTCAGAAAAATTCACTAGATTGCAGCACCAAATGGTCTGTCAATTTTTAACAGTCATAGCTTGGGAGAAAAATCTAGCCTACATCATGTACTAACAAAATGAATTAAGTAGTACAGAAATACTACCACAATACAACTCGTTCATCGCGGTTAAGATTTAAGAATAAAAATCCAAATTCCATTTTATACACACATTGCATATAACATTTTCGAATACAGAGAGTCCCATAAGTAAAGTGCCAAACTGGAAAAAGAAATGTGGATTTAAAAAAAGAGAAAAACAAGAATACATTTTTTCTAAAATAATTGTTATCGTTAAAAAATTGAAACCAATCTTAGTAGCTGGGTATGTTTAGATTAAAGGGACCTTCTGTAGAAAATAATTCAACTTGGTCCAATTTCAAATGGCAGCCGTTTTGTACTATAAATTTCAAACTGCGGAAAAACTTTAAAAAATTAATTAAGAACAATTAATTATTTTTCAAAAATTTTATTTCCAATCTGTCATTACCAAAACATGAGAATCAAACAAAGATACATTGAAACGTGTATTAAGAGGCACAACAAATCCATTTGTCTCTTCTTTTTATCGAAAATTATGCTTTTCTGGAGTTTAATTCTTTATTTTCTCTTCATTTTGACTTATATACGATTTTCCCAGAGTTTGTCACTTTATTTATGGTACGCCCAGTGTAAGTCCTATCAGATTACTCATGCAAGAATCTGTTCGGTTCAGGAACAGCAACAACGGACAGCTGATGAGTTTTGAACTGCCAGTGACGTCAGACACTCAAGGCTGTGTGTGCGAACCGTCTGCCAAGCGGCAGAAGAAGAACAACCCGGAACCCGTCGAGCCTGACGAGGAAAGCAGCAACCCGCACAATCTCAGCATTAACCTCTTTATCAACAACAATGTCACCATACACAAGCCGCATTGAATATGTAGATCGTTGTTAATTTCTCACTATTGTTTTTATTACGTTTTGTTGTTTCTTGTAATTTTAGACTGATAAGTTTATGTGTCGAGGAACGTACTTTCTCACTGATCGCTACTTATGGACTGTTATTGATTGATGTTGTCAGATTTTTAACGCATGAATTCTACAAAGTGCCTTAATATTTTTATAGCCAACTAGAAGTCTTAGAGTCATTATTTTGAGAAGTAAATTTTAACAGTTGAATTAATTAAAATTGAACACTGTATATATTTAAAAATCCAGGTTGTAGAAGCAAATTACATCTTATTCGTCAAAAACCTATACTCAAAAAAGGATTATTTATGGATACTTTACGACTAAAAAATAGCTATTAAATAATAATTCCATTAAACCTAAGAGTATTGTGTTTTAAAAGTATTCCATGTGTATAGTAAAATGTTGTGATCATAAGTTAAGATTTAGTATTAATTTTTGAATCAACAAGGGTTTTTGGTGTTGATAAGTCATGACACTGTACCTGTGTTAGTATTACAGAATTATACATGATAATCTAATTCTGTAATACTATTCAACTATAAGTGAGTTATCATTTTCCTAATACTGTTTTCAAAGTTCATTGAAATGGTTGTGAATGTACAGTCTTTTGTGCAATAACTTTGTCTTTCATAATCTTAAATTTTAACTTAATTTTGAACTGTCCTTTTTTAAATCAAATCCACTTCCAAGTGCAGCTTAAATATTTTTCTAGATGTAATAGTTCTTCTGACTTACTTTGCAACAGCTCGACTTCATGTTTTTTCACTTTTCCCACTGCAGTAATGCCTCACCATACTAGTTTTTTAAACTTAATCTTTAGCTGTGGTCAGTCACTAAAAGTTGTGAAGTTTGAACTGAACATTGAGATGTAGTCATAGTCATTAAACACCATGAATTTAGTGTAATTTAGATTATACTTCACATCGTATATATCTCTGTAAGAGGATTTTTAACACGATCGCTGCGGCGAGGTCTTTTTATTTGCTTAGCACCGCCAACCTCAACCTCGCCGCAGTGAACGTGTTTGAGGAAGTTTTGGATTCTAAATGCGTCATAAAGTTTCATTAGTAACAAATTCCTAAATGCTTCATCCACAATCACACTTATACTTGGTTTTCATATGTCGTGGGATTATTTAAGATACTGTTTCGTGTGTTGTAATATTTATATTTAAAAAATACTTATTTATGAGTAAGGTTAAATTATATTCTTGAAAATTATATCCTTTCAGTAATTAGCATGTTGTATGCGGCATTTGGAAATCTAAAACTTCATTCTCAGTTACCAAAGCATAATTTTCCTAGTTTTCATTCCTTTAAATTACATTAGCCACCATCACTTCATTTGATTTATTTATTGCATTTAGTCCCTAAATAATGAAATTCATACAGGGAATTATGTTGTTCCAAAACAAACAATATTTTATTAACTGAAACTAATTGTTTGTCAAAAGATATTTTGAATTCATTTCATACCTCTGGGTAGTATTGTACAATATTAATAATCATGAAAATAACTTTGTGACGATTTACATTTGATTTATTTATGACATGCCTTGTCTTATTAAAATGGAAAACGTACATATGTGAAAACATCACAAAACAGACATTTATACAAAAATGTATTTACAAAAAGACATCTGGATGGGAGGGTATATTGGGAAAAGATTTTGTGCAAACAATTATCATTGAGTTGTATCCACCTGAGGATTATCAGAAGGTAATTTTTATGATTATTAAAAAAACCAAGATATTCGTTAATGTGTGAATTTCATCAAACAAAGGTTTTTGAAGGGTCCATGTGACAACAGAATTCAAGTAAAGGAAGGGTAAATGACGGTGGAACGGGTTTGGCATATGTTTTAGTTAATTTACCATAGTTAGTTTTATTTTTAATCACACATTTGTTTAGTTCTTAGTTCCATATTATTAAAGTTCTCTTTCTTATTGTTAATTTTTTAACAAGTCGCAATGGCTTTTACTCAAGTTCCTTATAAGAACTTATTTCTGAAAGACTTTCAGCTTAACTTTTTTTGTATATATTGTAGATATTTGTATAAATGTATTTCCGTAAGGAATAATGTTTGGTTACTTTTTTTACCATTTCTGAGATGTTTTAAAAATAAAAATGAGTTGTCACAAAGAAAGTGGTTCAATTACCTAGTCCCTTTTCCCAAGAATGTGTTTTGAAAATTCCTTTTTTCGAGATGAAATGAAATTAATTATGTTTGTCAAAAAAGTTAGGCCTGTCCAGTGATGATGATAGACAGCGAGCAATGTGGAAGTCAGGGAATTTTGTAAAAAATAAAAAAAAACAGGGAATTTCTTAAGATCCAATAAAATGCTGTGTTGGCTTAAAATGTAGTGAAACTTTCACTAATTATGAAAATTGTTGCCTTTTTCCTTTATTAATAACATTTTTTGTGTACTTTGTAACTAAAACTACTTTTTGTAATTAGCAGTAACTAAATTTCATCAAAGCAATAAAATGGCTGTTCAGCTATGTAGAATTTTTCTATATAGTATATATGATATTTTTAAGTTTAAAAATTTTTTTTGTTTTTACCAAAGATGTGTTAAGAATTGGATATTGGAGGAAATTAAACACATCCCTAGGAAGAAAAATAGCTATGCATCATTGTAATAAACCTTAAAGTACCTATATTACATAGATAAACAATATTAATACGTAATTGAAGAATAAGTCTTTTATGTTTTGTCACGCTTGGCAATGGCGGGAGCATGTACAAAAATGACAAAGTCTGTTATGAGAGGTATGTGGGGGTTCTATTGTATTATATTTGTGTTTTAACAAGGAGCAATTTTTTTTAATAATTAAAACAAATTTATACTTGATTTTTGGTCACCAATAAGATTTTTAAACAATTAATTTCAATTTTTTTTCTCTATAATGTTTACGAATTTAAAAAATCTACCTATAGGTCTCATGGTGAGACTTAAGGGACCATGTTATTTTTTCTTCTTTTTTATGATAAAAAAATATTTAAAATATATTATATTTTTATATATATATATAAATATATGCTTAAAAATCATAGTTTATGTATTTATCATGGCAGCAAACCTGCATACTCTTTTCCCATAATAATCATATAGGGAGTAGGCAAACTCCTTTATTTATGGACAGATGTTGATGAAAGTTGGTATAAATGTTAGGATAAAAATTATTTATAGTAGAAATGCCTAATTTCAGTGTTCCTCACAGCAGCAAACCTGCACACTCTTTGCCATGTTAATCTTATGGAGAATAGGCAAATAATTCTCATGTTTATGGACAGATTTTTTTAAAACTTGTCATATATTATTGATTTGGAAATTCGCTGAGTACGCAGGTCTGCTGCGACGGGGGTATTTTCACTTTCTTTCTTTTTATTAAAATAAAAAAAATAAATATACTATAACTTAATACATTTGTGTATTTTGCTTTTGTTCATCAGTAAATTTTCAATTTTTTATTTTTAGTAAAACTTTTCTCATTAATTCAATAAGGGAACCAGTGTTTTACCTTACCAGAGTAAAAGCAATTCAAAATAATACATTTTTTTAAGAAATTAAAAACCAAAAGAACTGTGCAATAGACTGGAAAATAATTCAATACACAAACCTTTTTCAACAACAGCTTTATTAAGGCTTCGACAAAAGCACAAACTAAATATTCCTATCCAGGCAGTAAAGATATACTCCACACTAATATAACTATGTTAGTCTATACTTAGTCAACATCAACAAGCGACAATAGATTTTTAACAGCATATTGAGAAATATTAACAATAATTGCACGTTCAGTTCTTCCACTCTAAATACATCAACAAATGAACCATGTTCTTAAAAGGCCATTTATTATTGAGTTAAGTAGAAATACATTAAGGAAAGTGTTTTTAAAACATTGCTCAAATTGAAACTTCCTTTGAAATTTAGAAGGAAAAAGAATAAATTAAATAAACTTATTGAAACAAGTAAGTATTGGAATGAGCATGAAATGAAATCGTTTTTATATTACGATTTTATACAGTTCATTGAATAATTTATTGAAAAATAAAGTAATTTCTAACCCATCATGCTAAAAAATCTGGAAAAAACATAAAAATTTCCTAACTGTATAATATAAGCTATCTTTTTTACATAACCTTAAGTGATTCAAGCAGTAAAAATCACTATAAGAAACATTAATTTAACATAAAAATTCAACAGCATTAGACTAAGAGATTTTATCTTTGCGACACTGGATTACAATAACAATTTTACTGGATAAAACTTACTTAAATTACCATTTTTATCAGTTTGAGTAACATTTTTCAAACCGGTTTAAGTCCTTCTCTTTGTTTGAACTTATTCAACATATTCATCAAATGTAATAAATCTGTCAGTTTTACATCATCTGCAGTGTAACAGCATAAATTATTCAAATAACAAACAAAATATAACGCAAGCAAAGTATTCAAAATAATAAAAACATATTACTCTACATAATAACATACAGTATAGGGATTATTAAGACTTGAAAATCATTTACAATTTCACTCCTTTATTTATGGACAGATGTTGATGAAAGTTGGTATAAATGTTAGGATAAAAATTATTTATAGTAGAAATGCCTAATTTCAGTGTTCCTCACAGCAGCAAACCTGCACACACTTTGCCATGTTAATCTTATGGAGAATAGGCAAATAATTCTCATGTTTATGGACAGATTTTTTTAAAACTTGTCATATATTATTTTTATATTATTGATTTGGAAATTCGCTGAGTACGCAGGTCTGCTGCGACGGGGGTATTTTCACTTTCTTTCTTTTTATTAAAATAAAAAAAATAAATATACTATAACTTAATACATTTGTGTATTTTGCTTTTGTTCATCAGTAAATTTTAAATTTTTTATTTTTAGTAAAACTTTTCTCATTAATTCAATAAGGGAACCAGTGTTTTACCTTACCAGAGTAAAAGCAATTCAAAATAATACATTTTTTAAGAAATTAAAAACCAAAAGAACTGTGCAATAGACTGGAAAATAATTCAATACACAAACCTTTTTCAACAACAGCTTTATTAAGGCTTCGACAAAAGCACAAACTAAATATTCCTATCCAGGCAGTAAAGATATACTCCACACTAATATAACTATGTTAGTCTATACTTAGTCAACATCAACAAGCGACAATAGATTTTTAACAGCATATTGAGAAATATTAACAATAATTGCACGTTCAGTTCTTCCACTCTAAATACATCAACAAATGAACCATGTTCTTAAAAGGCCATTTATTATTGAGTTAAGTAGAAATACATTAAGGAAAGTGTTTTTTAAAACATTGCTCAAATTGAAACTTCCTTTGAAATTTAGAAGGAAAAAGAATAAATTAAATAAACTTATTGAAACAAGTAAGTATTGGAATGAGCATGAAATGAAATCGTTTTTATATTACGATTTTATACAGTTCATTGAATAATTTATTGAAAAATAAAGTAATTTCTAACCCATCATGCTAAAAAATCTGGAAAAAACATAAAAATTTCCTAACTGTATAATATAAGCTATCTTTTTTACATAACCTTAAGTGATTCAAGCAGTAAAAATCACTATAAGAAACATTAATTTAACATAAAAATTCAACAGCATTGGACCAAGACATTTTATCTTTGCGACACTGGATTACAATAACAATTTTACTGGATAAAACTTACTTAAATTACCATTTTTATCAGTTTGAGTAACATTTTTCAAACCGGTTTAAGCCCTTCTCTTTGTTTGAACTTATTCAACATATTCATCAAATGTAATAAATCTGTCAGTTTTACATCATCTGCAGTGTAACAGCATAAATTATACAAATAACAAACAAAATATAACGCAAGCAAAGTATTCAAAATAATAAAAACATATTACTCTACATAATAACATACAGTATAGGGATTATTAAGACTTGAAAATCATTTACAATTTCTTGAATAGTAACACTAACGAAAACATAGAATATGCTATGAACTACACCGCTTAAAAAAAATGATAACAAAACACATCCAAGCATCAATCCTAAGGGAATTTTATTACGGTATCATCTCTTTATCTAAATATTGCTTGAGCAAAGAAAAACCTCAACAAGAAAGTGTAGAGAAAGGCACAAGTGAAAGAGATGGTTTAAGCTTACAGGAGACAGTTAATGTTATGAAAAACAGCACTGCTAGTCTGGAAATAGTAAGATAACATCAACTAATATCAATATCGTTTAATTTTGCTCCATTATATTTCAGTACCTGGTGACCGAGCTTTGCTCGGATTGAATAAGACATGTATTATACAAGTTAATTAGCAAAATTAAAACACTTTTATTACGCAGTGGAAACATTTATGTGGTTTATAAAACCGATTTAATACACCTTAATTAAAATAGCATAACACTGAACAAAAATTTATATCCCAGATGGGGATCGGTTTCATAACTTTCGATTGACGAATCCTACGCACTAGCACTGAGCTGCAGCATCGGCTAAGCATGAGACGTCGTTTAAGGTCTTTCAGCCAACCTCAATTGTTTTAAATGATCATATACTGTTTATTTAACTATCCATACAATTATTAGTAGACTGTGATCAACTGATTTTGTTAGAAACGGAATGAAGATTGAAAAGCAAAAGAGAAATTTAATTGACACCAATTAATTGGTGTTAAAGTGGCTTCAAGCAATACAATGAATACGTTTTCTACCAAAACATGAAAGATTTTGGATATAATTTTCTCTGCTTTTATTTTGCACAGTTATTTTACCCTTTAGTTTTTAAAAACTGTTTAGTAATTTGATAATTTTTCATTTATAGATAAAATAAATATTTTTGCAACATTTCGAAATATGTGTACAAATTTATTGTTCTATTATTTTCTTACTTTTTTGTACATAAGCATGCTATAAAATACTAAAATCAGTTAAGTTTGATAGTTTTGTTTTTCGTAGAACCTTCTGGCCAAGGTTTAGTGTCTCTTCCAAAGCACGATGGCAGTCTGAGAAATAAAATTTCATAAGTGTCATAACCAGTAATCGAACCTGTGTATTTTAGGTGGTTGCCCAGTATTCTACCAATTCAGATACGACTGCCACATCAGTTAAGCAATGAAACAATTAAAAATGCTTGTTTCATGATATCTTAGTTCTCAGCTATTAGTTTTTTTCCAATCCGACAAACAGTGCTATTATTCTACATTAACAAAATGATTAAGTACCTACCTTGTAAATATACTAAAATCTCTAACAATGATTGTTTAATATGAATCTTTACAACAGTAAAATATTCTACGACATAACATAATTATGACACAATAACACTTTTATAGTGCAATGTTTGACTCAGATTGAATAGCCTAAGCAAAGAGTAAATGCAGTATATTTAATGACACATTGAATCAGTCCCGAGGAAAGTTCATTCTCCAATGTAATTTAAAAAGTAAACTCAGTAAATTATGGATAATAAAAAAAATGTATATATTAACATATCTTTTGGTAAGTAAAATTTACTAGAAATCAATACATTTTCTAAAAAAACCTTTTGAAGTGTGTGTTCTTTCTTAAACTTGAGTTAAAATAAGAATTAATTCTTAAATTTTAGTGCAAATTTTTTACAAAATAATATATTATGGCATATTTAACAAAAACCTATTTTTTCTACAAAATTAAAATCTCTCAATTTTAAATATTTTTGAGGGATGTGCATTAATTTATCGAACTTCAGGGTTTGATGACTAAAACGAGTTAGAGTGTTTTTATGCAACAAAGTCACACTTTTAAACCAAAAAACATGTTTAGCAGTGCTAAGTAAAGGCAAAAGAAAAAAATACAATGAAAACAGTCGGTCAGTGCTGAACTCAAGGCGGTAGAGATTTTTCTACAGCACAAGCTAGTATTTGCACCAACCAAATTTATACTACATATCCATCTTCACTGAACACACAAAATTAAATGTTATTATATGCTTATTAGAAACTAATATTTGTGTCACTTCTTACTTCATAATATCTCTGACTAATCTCTCGTTTGAAAACTACTCCAGAGGTAGTTTAGTTCACTCTATATATTGTTACTTAAAATTAACACGTATGTTCAGGTTTTACGTTTGGCTATAAACTTTCACTAACCCTCCAAGTGTCAATTGCTCGAATTCAACAAAAAAATTATAGGCTTTATGTGTAAATGTTTGTCGTTTCACACCGATTTTGTATGTCTGTGAGTATTTATTTACCTACGCATCTGTTTTACTGTTGAAAATAACTTCATGAAACTTTGTTTAAGTTGTTGTTTGAACGTGATAAAGTTTGAGAGGGAGATAAAGAAAATGCTAACTGGAGCAGCCCATTTCTCCATAAAAGAATATAGAACCATTTTTCACATACATACTCTGAAATTGTAAGGTGTTTGTTGTAAATAGTGGTTTTAAATTATAGAATTACATATTCTCTCAATCACAATAATATTTTGGACAAAATGTATATTTTGGAATTTTGATAAAAAGTGTATCACAGAATCTACATGACTCATTAGCGATCAGAAACTAATTTTTTTAAGAATACCCGGATTTCAACCTAGGAATGATACGTAAAAAGAAGGTAAGACTAACACATACCACATTTTTGAATAGCATATTTCATCTATTTTAAGGCAATATACAACATTAGATAAGTTTTTAGTGTTTTATACTTTTTATGCACGTCTAAATAAAACTCTGCAAATTTGCAAAAAATCGCTGGACATTATGGGTTATTATAATGGACACTTAGAGGGTTAACTATATTCTTAGTTTGGTTGTTGAAATGAAAAAAAATATTTTTCTGGTTAAACAGATTTGTGAAGATAATCATAATGACTGTCTGATTCTTAGAAATCTTGAACTGTAGATCATTTTGTATGAATCAAATATAAATGAAAATAATTTGATTAGACATTTTAAGGTGGGAAAATTAATTTTTACTATCACATTAAGTTTTGTAAAAAGACTGTTGGGTCACAAAACATAAAACCACTGATGAAAATGAATTCATACCGTCTCGGTTAAAAAAAATC
Organism: Nephotettix cincticeps; assembly: GCA_023375725.1. Classification (NCBI taxonomy): domain Eukaryota; kingdom Metazoa; phylum Arthropoda; class Insecta; order Hemiptera; family Cicadellidae; genus Nephotettix; species Nephotettix cincticeps. The sequence continues at coordinate 10,996,852 of CM041791.1, read as the reverse complement.
CATCTCAAAATTTCCAAACTGAAAAATTCTTCATAAATTATTAGATATAGTTTAGTTTACTTGTAAAATCATTCTTTTACAACCAAGCGAAAAATATAAAATTTAATATCTTTAATTAAAGTTATTCTCACATATTGTAGGAAGAAATTACCGTACAACTAACTCCTAAAACTACACTTACACTAAGAAGGCTAGTTAAAATAATCACATATATCAAGCTGGTTGGTTCACTAGCAACAGCCGAAACGTTGTACATCATCGCCACACCCAACTCTACCGTACCTAAATACTTAGACTATACTACACTGTTCGCAAATAAATGTTCTTTGTACCACAAACAATCACAATACATATCCTATCCATGCTTTATACCTGTTAAAAACCTAAAAAATAGAATATCAAAGGCACACTAAATATTGATTAAATTTAGTAAAATTATCATTTAGGTAGTATACATATATTCTATAGCCTTGTAAAAGTATTCTTAGATGACCAGCAGATTTTATGCTACTGGAAGTTCCCTTCCTTTTCAATTTATGACATTTGCCTTCGAATAAAGTGCTTTCACGTTAGTATTCTAAATTTTAAGATTTTATCACAGTTGGTAAATATACACATACTTTATAATAGTTAACTGTCCTTTTACTCTACACTGCTAACTGGTATTCCTACCTTTGATACACACTACAATGTCTACATATCATCATGTGAAGTCATCCCGTAACCTGGCACTCAGATGTGCACAATGTGGCAACGCAGCCTTGACTCTCGAGTCACTTACTTATCACTCTTATCTATGAAACATCCTGCTCTTCTGTGAGTCACAATTGGGACTCTAATATGAACAGCAAATTTCCTTTGAAAAGACTAAAGGATTTCGAAATACTTAACATTACTAAGATTAATACTTTAGTTGAGTAATTACTTACTCAACACGTATAGTACGGCTTACGAACGTGTAAAGTACACACACACTAGTTTCCGCTACTCGACTGCTCTCACGGTTTTCGGAAATTACTACTCAGTTGAGAAGTACTTGAGTTTTAAGGGCGGATTTCACCAAAAACTAAAACCATCAATTTTACTTAAAGAGAAACATACAGAGTTATCCTACAAGGTTTTTAGTAATGTCAAATCTCCAATTACGTGATTAGTGATCTTGTTCACACATTTACTACTAAAGACAATTATGAGGAGTTCTTCAGGTGCTGACATACAAACACATTGGCCATCATCGGGAACCGAGGGCGACACGTTGAAACTACCAGTGCACAAAACCTAACCTCTAACATACAATATACAATGCTACACTGTGCAGAACATTCCTGAACCAGTGCTACCGGCAAAGAAAAGCAATAATATGTTGGTTACAAAGCGCGGCATTTCACGCACCTAGCAGCGAACGTGTTAAACTGTTGGCGATTAAGAGCCCCCCATTATATTTAGCTCTGCTGGAAAAAGCATCTGTATTTTTTTTGCAATCAACTTCGGCAAAATATTAAACTCCTTTATTCATTGTTCGTAAAAGTTAATTCTTCATAAACTGGACTATTTTTTAGGTTATGTTTACTTGCTCACGTCAGCCCAATCTCATGACAGTTCATTGCCACCTTGATTTACTCTGAACCCTAAAAAAATTGTATGTTCGGTTTACTCAACAGTAGTGTACAAAAACTAAGTGTGTCTTAACAGAAACGTAACGAGGTGACAGTAAATAAAAGCTTAATACGATCGAACATATAGATAAAGGCGAATCTGTGGCAAAATAAGTAACAAACTAAATGTGAGAAAAAGCATGGTTGATGACACTGGCGTTGAAATTAAAAAACCTTCCTATGGGATGTTTGATGACACTTTTTATTGATCTTATAAACATGTGTATTTCCCCTCAAAATCAATCACAGAAGAGCTTTAAACCCGCATTATGACTATATTTATCAACTGTATTAGGTATCGTTTTAGAAAAAGATTGGTTTCTCCTGCCAAGAGCTCGGTCCCGAGGTGGCCGGATATCAGGGGTCCTACTGTACATCAGTTGTTATGGGACAACGTGCACTGGCCAGTCTGCGACCCATGCATTCTCAGCATCTAGTGTCTTGGTCTTGCCCATACTAGTGCGTGTTTACCCTAATAAAACTAAAATTGTTGTTTCAAAACAATTTGAATGGAAATTGTGCAGGAATAATGCCGTGATAAGACCTCCCTGTGCAATAAGACGTTGCAGATGGAAATTTGACTCAAAACTTAAAATTTTTTGAGTGCCAGGTTACGAGATTACTTACGCATGACCCAAGAATTTGAGGATCCCAGTTGCGTCGTGTCAGAACAGTATTGCCCTCAAAATTAAGGCCTGATTTTAAAACTGAAGGCAGCAAAACCTGATATTTACACTAGTTCATTGATTCCATTCCAATCAACGATTCCTTAAAACCACACGTCATACTATTCCTTATGAGCTGTTACGATTTTATATTTACTTTTATACATCTGAAATTATATAAAACTACAAATTTTGACGTGAGACAAAATTTCAAATCTAGATAAACATGTATAAAAATATATTCCATAATTTTTGTGCTTAATTCTTGATTAATTCTACATTTGTATCCTGTAAACTGAGATGAGAATACATCCGTAAGTTGAGTGAATATCTTTTACATAATATAAATTAAAACTTTACAAATAACTATGATTTGATTGTCAATAATAAAAGTATATTATACTCTGCTAACTCATAATATTTAATTGTACATTGTTAGGATTGCAACAATGTTTGTTGCAATTGATTTGATTGCTTTTAAAAATAATGGTGAAATTTTCACAAAATGATTTATTTGAAACAGTTTCATTATCTTCTCTAATGAAATTATTGTTTTTACACTCAGTTAAAATGATCGTCAAAAATACAGTAGGGATTGTCCAAGTAATTAGATTAAAAAGACAAAAATGTATCTAAAGATGATATATACCCATAATCTAGTGATTTATAAAATCGGCTATCAAATAAAACATAATTTTGTTTCAATATAACTATACCGACTGATTATTTATACCGATTGAGGTCTAATCCCTAATGGATGACTCTGTGTTGTCCAGAACTTCGTCGACACAAGTATCACGATCACAGAATCAGTGAAGAGAGGAGTTCTGTAAAACATGCAAGTTTAAATTACTTCATGACCCTCGATGTAGGGTCACACAGGAATACTTAACCATCTTCAATCATCAGCCTAATGATTAATTCTTAAGAGTCACAATACCTCTACCATCTTTGATTTTAGTCTCATAAAAACAAAATTAATTTTGTGACAGAGTTACTGACGACTCGATTGTGAAGTAGATGATTAAGGTATCAAAGGTACAGTGGTTATCTATGGAATTATATTTTCCTTTTTATATTATAAGTACCTGGTGACCGAGCTTTGCTCGTATAAAATAAGACATGTATTATAAAAATTAATTAGAAAAATTAAAACACATTTATTACTCAATGAAAACATTTATGTGGTTGAATGAAACCGATTTAATACACCATAATTAATATAGCACTGAACAAAAAGTTTCCCACCTGGTGGGGATGGAACTCGCAGCCTATAGTTCTTGAGGCCGACACGCTACCACTCGGTTACAGCGTCAGTCAATTGATCGACGCCGTTTAACGTCTTTTAGTCAACCTCAATTGTTTTAGCCGATCATTTACTGTTTAATTATCCATACATTTATTATTAGCCTGTGATCAACTGATTTTGTTAGAAACAGAATGAGGATTGAAAAGCAAAAGAGAAATTTAATTTACATCAATTATTAATTGGTTTGTTACAGTGGCTTCAAGCAATACAACGAATAGGGCCTACGTTTTCTATCAAAACACGGAAGATTTTGGAAATACTTTTTTCTGCTTTTATTTCGCACAGTTGTGTTACCCTTAAGTTTTTACAAATTGTTTAGTAACCTGATAATTTTACATTTATTACATATATAAAATAAATATTTATGAAAAACTTCTATTCACAAATTGTTTCCCGCCGTCTTCAATCAAGAACTGTCAAACGGTTATAAACAGATGTTTTGGTTTGTATTGTTTACATTTGATTCTCCATAAGCGTAATGTTAAATTTTTAGATTTTAAACTTAATATTACAAGAAAACACAAATTTTCCTGGACATTAGACCTATCTGGAACTTATTTTCTACTCGGAAATTAGTTATTTCCAAAATTTAAAGAAATTCCTTAGTGCCGTTTTCGAGATCCGTGTGCAAATATATATATATATATATATATACAAACCTTGCTCGTATTATAGTATTGGATAAAAGATAATTAATTGTTAAGTTAGTTCCCTAGATAACCACTTTACCTTTTATTTGACACCTCAACCATTTGTTTACGACTATCACGTAACCAGTATTGTTGTCAAAAAATAACATTGTTCTCATGGGCCTAAAACGAAATATTTTGCCAGTAAAACAGACTCGTAATACCCAACAACATATAGAAAATACTCACACTGTCATTGAGCAGATAGGTGTGAAAGGTTTTTCCTCGCTTGTTCTAGGCTAATTTCCAATGATAATACACTGCAAGGTATACCAAAACTTCGAAATGAGGCAATACAATTTTGTGTAATATAGTTTACTGGATGTGTTGCCAGCAAATTACCCACTAGTATTTCGAAATTTGAAAATAATTTTTTGTAGCCATATTTTATGTATGACTAACAGTAATCCTGTCCTTTATAATTACAGTCCTTTTCACTCTATTATAATGAAAAAATATTAACTTAAATTTATGAACAAATCAATAAAAAATAAACCCATTGATCCATTAAACTGTATACTGTACTGTAAACTGTTATTTTATTTAACCTGCAAGAGGTGAGCGCAGACTTACCCCAATGTAATGTAGGCTCACTTTTCATTTTAAGATTCTACAAAACATGGAGTTTGTAATTTATCGGCCTAAAACTCTTAATACCTGTTTTGGGGTGTCAGTAGATTTGGGGGAGTTACAGTGGAGTAAGCACAACTAAAAAATCCTTTATAATTTATAAAGCCTTTTATTTTTGGATAAATTATTTGTTTAGTATATTTATTATTTTGTTGTTATTATAATACACCGAGTATTACCAACCTTTTATTTGACACCTCAACCATTTGTTTACGACTATCACGTAACCAGTTTTGTTGTCAAAAAATAACAGTGTTCTCATGGGCCTAAAACGAAATATTTTGCCAGTAAAACAGACTCGTAATACCCAATAACATATAGAAAATACTCACACTGTTGTTGAGCAGATAGGTGTGAAAGGTTTTTCCTCGCTTGTTCTAGGCTAATTTCCAATGATAATACACTGCAAGGTATACCAAAACTTCGAAATGAGGCAATACAATTTTGTGTAATATAGTTTACTAGATGTGTTGCTAACAAATTAATTACCTACTAGTCTTTCGAAATTTGAAAATAATTTTTTGTAGCCATATTTTATGTATGACTAACAGTAAGCCTGTCCTTTAAGACAGTCCTTATGACTCTATTATAATGAAAAAATATTAACTTAAATTTATGAACAAATCAATAAAAAATAAACCCATTGATCCATTAAACTGTATACTGTACTGTAAACTGTTATTTTATTTAACCTGCAAGGGGTGAGCGCAGACTTACCCCAATGTAATGTAGGCTCACTTTTCATTTTAAGATTCTACAAAACATGGAGTTTGTAATTTATCGGCCTAAAACTCTTAATACCTGTTTTGGGGTGTCAGTAGAAGTGGGGGAGTTACAGTGGAGTAAGCACAACTAAAAAATCCTTTATAATTTATAAAGCCTTTTATTTTTGGATAAATTATGTGTTTAGTATATTTATTATTTTGTTGTTACTATAATACACCGAGTATTACCAAATGTATTTTTAATGGTGTCCTTTGTTTTAAATAATTAATTAAAAATAGTTAAATTATTTATTAATAAGTTTATAGTCTGAGTTTTATTGTGAAATTAGTAATTTTTAATTTTATAATTTAGTATATAATTAAAGGTTAGAAGAATAGTTGAATAAAAGTGGCGTGATGTAATTTGTTTGAAATTTATGAAATATGTTAACAAGGCGTTTAAAAAGGTAGGTTTGGCGCACACCCCTCTACCAACGGCGGGTTAAACTGCATATTTTAAATTGTTAGATAAATTAGAAAATTTGTATCATTATTAAAAGTTTTGCGCTATATAAGTAAAATTTTGTAACAACAATCAAAGTAAAAAAACTAATATTGACTTAGTTTGACAGCTGGTAATTTATTTCTGTTAAATTGCTTTTAATAGATGACATATTCAGTAAAACATATGGCTCAAACTGCTCCAAACTGGGATTTGAGAGCTTGTTACTCAATTTTATTTTTATTCGTTACAATAGGTCAGTTTGAAGTAAACAAAAACCTTTCCCAAAAGGTACAGGACAATAAAAATGAGGTGGGTGCTCTCTCAAGGAGAAGACAAAACACAGACGTCAGAAAGACCAATTGACAAATTGCTAGACAGAAATTGAGATAATACCAATTCCAGGTTTTTAACCCAAGAAGTGGCAGGTGTTTTACCTTTAACTGTAACATAAAAATAATTATGTATCTCTTAGAATATTAGGTATTGAAAAAACACAAAACATACATCCTCCCACACAATTGTAGGAAGCATAACAGCTGTCCATCCTAATTCCTAATTAGACCTATAAAGCCATCAACTTCCACCCAAGCCCGCCACAGTTTCCTTAACCCTAGAAGTGGCAAGCTTTTTACTCTTAACTGTAACATTAAAATAATTACTAATATCTTCTTGAAATATAAAGTTTAAACAAAAAAAGCATAAAAGATGCCCCCCCCTTATAACCACTAACCACAAAAGCAAAACAGGTGTCCACTGCAATCCCAATTAAGCCTACAAATGCCATCAACTTCCACCCAAGCCGGTCACCGTTTATTTAAGGTGGGCCCCCCTCTCCGCTTTACCACACATTTGCAAGCCAAATTGGGATTGCTCATGGTCGGGATTCAAACCCTAGCACTTCCGAATGGCTAGAACATTACGTTCGTCAGCGTAGCGCGTTAGCCGGCTTGGCCACTCAGTGCCTAGGAGTAGAAAGCGCTTACTTGGTTATAGACCTGCCTGGTGGCAGGCTCGTGTACTACGAGAGCAGTTTCGGTTGTTTGCCCCCAGAGGGCAAGACGGTCACGTAGGCGATAGTGTCTAACAAGTACACTAAACTGACGACAGATGCCTCCACCTGCCAATTCTTATTGACTATGTAAATGCGTCGTAAATTACAGCTTTACCATTTCTAGGGTTAAGGTGGGCTCCTTCCACAATACCATATGTTTGCAAGCCAAATAGGGATTGGTCATGGTCGAGATTCGAACCCTAGCACTTCCGAATGGCTTGCAACGTTTCACTCGTCAGTGTAACGCCACACCCACCTCGGCCTCCGTGCATAGTCGGAGAAAGCGCTTACTTGGCTATAAATCTTACTCTAGCGGCACAAAAGTGAACTGTATGAACAATTCCTGTATCAGCTCCCAGAGGGCAACATGGTTACGAGGGCGATGGTGTCTAAGAATTTCACTAAATTGGCAACAGATGCCTCTACCCTACCACTTCTAGGGTTAAGAAAAAAAAACTTTTCTCAGAGACCCTATTTTTCTGTACTATGATTGCTTACTGTTGAGGTCAGTCTGGGTTTTAATTGTTAATAATTTCTGTAAGCTTATGCATTGAAAATCAATATAATAATATGTACTGAAAATAAAGATTTATTTAGTTTGTACCTATGTTTTCATAATATATGTTTTGCAGCAGAATTATCCTTTTCAGGATATATATATATATATACACATACATAAAACAGTACTAATATTTAAAATTATGTACTGACTCAATGGGGTCTGTCCCCTTTTGGAAGTAAGTGCCAATAATAATGTTAAAAAAATGTTAGCTCCCAAATAAATTTGAAGAATTTTGTTTAATCTTCAAACCAAATTAACAAAGAACATATTCATAATTTAGGTATTTTCAGAAGTATGAATGAGAAATGAGTGTAAGATAATTGTGGCGTGTTCTTGTAGTCTTGTTACTGACTAGGGCTGACATGTTTTTTTAGACAGGACTGTTAATTAATAGCCCAACAGCCAATGACATCTGAGGGATTTATAGATTAACTTGGATCCAAACCACAATTTTGTATCTGAATTACAAACTGGTCTAATTATGAGAATGATCTTAGCGGATGAACGTAGTATTCAATAGTGTGGACGTTAGTCCACACCAGAGAATATCACATTCACGACCATCACTTAAAACTATCCACAATTCGTGACCTCCAAGTAGCTGAATTACAAGAGACGCTATTGTTCCAGTCAATAATGTACCCTCTATCCCCACCCTTCTAAATGTACACCATTCGGATTTAATTACTTGATGTATTATTTCTGTAGTTATCGTACAGAATTTAGCCATTTCGTAACTCACCGTTGTCGTGTCGTGTTCACCCACACCAGCCGCTTAAGACATGCTGTTTTCAGTCTTGAATCCGAAAAAGTCGATACTGGTGATCTGATCGTAACTTAACTCGTCTAGGACGGTGCTCATGAACTCACTGTCCTCGCTCCACCCGACGGGATAACTACCAACAGACAGACACAACGTGTTAGACAGGTGATCGGACAGGTTACTGACATTTGTTGTGTCTGCCTGCGGGAGATGCGGGAAGACAGTGAGCACAAGACCACACAGGGAACAGGAACCACAACAAATACCAATAACTAGTCTCTTCCAACATTATATTCCATCTAATAAGTACATTCAAGAATACAGTACAAATACTAAAAATTGCACGTAATAAGATAAAAACAATGTATAAAGTTTTAAGTTAAGTCAACAAATAACATAAATACTAATTAGCATAATAAAAAAGCACCAAATGGCCACAATGTAAATTGCGGCGGAATCTTTTTGTCAACTCAAGCCTACAAGCTACTCGCTCCGAGAGTTGTCAGAACTTAAAAAAAAATATCGACCAGATAAACGAACGTTTACATCACATTAATATGGGTATGTGTATGTGAGTCTGTGATCAAACGAACAGTATATATCTTCTAAAACTAACAATGGCAAAGCTCTTTGACAGTGCAGCAACATGAACATCGTAACAGTTAGGCCTAGTAAGGCAATCTTATGAAACTTGAGCAGAGAAAACGTCACTAAGTTCGGCGAACCGAATGATATAGATTCTGAGCAAGTTTGCGATCGAGTCAACAAATAAACACCTAGTGTAGGGATAACAAACTAGACGGAGACAGAGTTTAACACCTTCTACTAAGTATTGGTGCACTAAGTGCATCTGCTCCTATCTGTGATTCAAACATCCAGTGGTAAAAGGGTTTTCCTCTAAACTCATGTTAGACGAAAGATACAATAAGGTCTTACATTATATAATACAATCCTTATAAATTCAGAAAAAATATCAGAAAGGCAAACTAAGAATTTCTTTACAAGCCTAAAACATAAAATAAAAATTGTAACTTAAACGTAAAAACAATTGATCAAAAAAATTTGAGAAGGAATAAATATTTTTTTAAATTTCTTAATGGTTGCTATCATAGAATATTATAGTAAACCTTCAATAGTTTGACACTCAGTAGATTTCCGAAGTATAAATTTCAATTGTAGTTTCCGTCCACTTTATTTGATTGGTAAACATTTATAATTAACTATTCTTTATTAAATTTCCTCTTTTTTCTACTGTGTCTAATTTCAAATAAATTGTATCTTATGACCTTTTACATTTTTTTGTCATACATACACAAAAACTCGATAATTTTAAAAAACGATGACTGATTAACTATAAAAAAGTTAATCTAACGAACATGTCAGCTAACCAAGTACATCGAGCCAATGGTCAACAAATATTTCCACATCAGGGGGTGGTAAAAGAAAAGAAAAAGGTGGAAACGCTGTGCTAAAAACAGTTTAGTTACCGGGGATGTCAGAATTCAGAAATATTTTTGTGAAATCGGCCACTGCTGTTTTGACTCAATGCCTTAGAGTGAGTTTAAATGTTGAAGTATATCAATTGTCAAACTTTCAAAGGTTTACTGTATCATACATAAATAGTATTAATTACTAAAGTAGAACAGTTTAGCCTACAATTTCTTCCGATAACAAACTAAAACTAGTGAAAATAAGCTCAGTGTTTGTCAAGGCAATTAACCCTGTCGGTGATGACCTTAATGTTTATTTAATATCCAAATAATGTATGAAACTGTGAAAATTGAATAAAAATGAATACACAATTTAAATTTGTAGTGGCATTTTAAACTAGGGTAAAACCTGTTTCATAGAGCTGATAAGATAAACAAACAACATAAATTAACAAGTTTAACCCTTCGCGAGCTTAAGACGGATATATCCGCGCATGTTATTTATCTCAAGAGCGACAAGCGGATACATCCACCATTTTCATCCTTTGTCGTTTGTCTCTTGGTCTGCTCCCATTTTGACGTAGCTCCGCCCAAGCGTCACAGGGACGCTCTATACCCCTTACCTCCACGCAAAGTGTCCCCCAGGCAGGGGTTCAGTGAAAAAAAAAATTATTTCAATGAAAAGGTGGAGATTTATAGTGCAACTATACCATTTCTGAACATAATCCATGTAAAAGAAAAAAAAGTTTTCTCCCTATACTAAAATAATTAGCTCGCGAAGGGTTAAAGAAATAACAGCTAGATATAGAACAACGTTAAAGTAAACTTTATATCCTTAACAACAGATAAAACTTATAACATTAAAATTTCTAATATTTTTTTCATATCTACATTAATCTATTATCAAATCCTAAATCGTACTTGGCTTTTCTACTGTACTTTTTACTTTTGTTCAGGACGGTCCTTCGTTGACGGTTGAGGGAATAACAAAGAGCATGTTTTTAACATTTTCAATTTACTTTTACTTGAAAGTTGAGTTACTTTTACTTAACTCGTACTACAACAAAAGTCAAACAAATGGAATTAAAATCCTTTTAAGGACCAAATGTCCAACAAAACTTATCTGAATATTAAGATTAGTAAGTTGGTCCTCATCAAGTGCAAAAAAATTGTTTTCAAAGATAACATGAAACATAATATCAATTTGTTGGTCAGAAATTGTATTTTACTATTTAAAACTTTTAGACATCAACATCACTATTAAAATCACAACATGATTACAAGCAGTAGAGATTTGTGAAATTGACATTAATAAACGTATCACTCGAAGATTTTATATGTTAAAAAAATTTTTAAATAGATAGATACAAGAGAAAATTCTAAAGAATATTTAACAATGAAGATAATACTACTTGAGGCTGGCCTAGAAATGGGATAAAAGATTATTATAGTTTCAAAATATTATTTAATTAAAAAAACTAATAAGCTCAGTTAAATATAGGAAACCGACTTCCTTTAAATTAACTGTGAATAAAAAATGAATGGTGTGATTGCCAAGCGGAAAGATATTTTCCAGTTGATAGTTTTTAGTATAAAATATAATCAGGAAAATCTATAAAAACATTCTTTTCAACTAGAGTTACTTAAATAAAGAAAAACTGTTAGTAAATGTCAAACTTTTATCGACAATAAAATTCAATTAACGAAAGGAATGTATCGTGTGCTGGGGTGTTCGTCTCTTCATCACATAGAACATTGGTCATGTAGAACTAACATCACTTAACATCGACCTATAAGACACTTAACCTACCCTAACCCAACACATTTAAAAGCACATTTCCAGGCACATCCAACAATAAGATATTTGAGAGCAGAACTGTGAAAATATATCTAAACATTTTATTTAAACTATTACATAAATTTTACATCACATTCATTACTAACATCACATATATAATTAATTGTTACTAATAAAATGTTCTAACAGTCATTGTTAACTGGGGGAAATAAATCTTACTGTAATGGGAAAACATAAATCTCACTATTTAAAATAAACTATGGTAAAATTTAAAAAAAGTTAATAATGATAAAATCATGAACAAAGTAACAATATATTTGATATACAACAATTACGACCAATTAAAAGCTTTAAAGGATAAAATAGTAAAATTAATGTTTATATATTGTAACTTACAAATTTAAATTAGAGAACTTATTGTTGAAATTAGATTTATTTATTATTTTGTACATTTTTTAATTATCAATAAATGCAGTTTACTGAGAAATAGTTAAAAAAAAGATATTTAGTGTTAACTGAAATCGTTTTTAATATCAACAGAGTGTTCCCATTGTCACTGAGAAAAAACAAATTAATTTTATAATGAAGTATTTTTGGGTCAAAGGTAAAAATATTGTCGATCAATTGAATACATCAATACTAAGTAGCATTAAGTTGTAAATCGAATGGAATGACACCTAGTAAATACGCAGATTTGAATAGTTAAAAGTTAAAACTAAAATAACCTCACCGCCAACACGGTGTGGGTAAAAACAAAGAACAAAATTTGGAATGCTCTTTTCTCAATCTATAACAGTACATTAAATGCATCGTAAAAAGGTGAAAACAGTTCTTAAATTGGTGTAGTATTAATAATATAATATTAAATTGGCTTGCGATCAGTGCCACCTACCATTATATGAATATTTATCAGAAAATAGCGTTTTAAAATGACACTTTACGAATAAATTAAAATTTTTGAGACTACTTGAAACTAGCTGAAGTATAAAAATATGACCTAACTTATTTCGCAACTTAAAATATTTGGCACTCTTAAATCTTGTGATCTGATGAAGACCACTATTTCGTCGTAAGGGAAGTACGTAAAGAGCATACATCGATTATCCACCTAGACAGAGAACATTATTATCACATCACAACAATAAGTGCCGCTTGTGCGTAAACATCTATTTTTAACACGTTTGTGTTATTTCATGAAAACTGTCAGTCGATGATCGTTGTTACGATAGTGAAATACAGTCTCCCTCGGTTACAATGGAAAACGTTTAATACTACTTGGTCTGTGACAGATGTCTGGTCATGATATGTCTACATGATCAGCGAAACTCGAATCATAATTAAAACTCACAGCTCGGGTAAACCTAAAATATAAACAAGTTAAAAAAATACAAATTTACAAAAGGAAGAAATGAGTACTAACTCGAAAAATTTACAAAACGTTACAAAAGAGAATCGACTTCAGAAAATGATTGTAGGAACATAACAATAGACATATAAACATACTTATACAAAAGAAATACAGTAACATAACTAGAGTTAGTGTTAGTCAAAGTTTAGAGTCTAATATTTGGTTGACAAAACTCAATATGTCTACTGGCCGGATTTGTGAACAAGAATGCAGTTTGATCGACACATCGGATGCCTTCTGTTTAGTAATTTGTTTTTACACTAAACAGCTGATAGAGGGCAAAATAAATTAATTATCAGCTGATTCTCACTCTCCTTCGTTAAAATTTTAATGTCTGTCCGACAGTGTTACTAATAATCATTATTATTTTAATATTTTCGTTTTGACCATTGTTTCTGAGCTTAATGCAAAGATAGTAAGATAGCGAATATAGTAATATAATGAAGCTATTGAATTCTGATACGGAAATTAAAGAAAAGTCAAAAGACTGTAAAACCCTGCATTGTAAAAATTTTTCTGAATAGTTTAATCTATTGTTTACACTGTACGATGAACATGTACATGATGTTAGGTTAGGTAAGTGGTACTGGTCCTAATATGCAACTTGACTGCAAAGCGGAATATTATCCAGAATAGGTGGTTTGATAATATCAGTATAATACGTGACTTAAAATTATAGCTTCGTTATATCTTGTAGTACAGTAGCTGTCAGTTAACAAGTATCTATTAATACATAATTAGCTCCGTGCACAAAATTAGAGAGGCAGTTCTTTTGGAAATGAAGATAATATTGATATTATTAGGGACAAATTTTAGACTAATCCATCTCTTCCTAGTTATCTGATTGTTAAACAATCTTGATACTTATTTGGTATTTCAACTGCCTTGATTAATTAATTAAAGGACAGACATTGTCAAAAAGTTTATATTTTTCAAGCCTTGACCGGTTGATTTGTTTTAACAGTGTGGCAATTCCGGTGTACGATAAAATTGCACATTGTTCGACATTGCGGTAGGAGAGTTATGACGAAGTAGTCATGGACATGTAGAGCCAAGTTCCCATTCTTCCTCATAGCTCCAGGACGGAATGGTAGCTACAAACAACAGACAAAACGATTCTTATGGTTCTCTTATTCTTAATATTGATACACCCTGGTGTTGTATGTTCACTTATTTTTGTTTCTTGACTGGGTGGTAGTTTTGCGCACAGTAAAATTTAGTTTAGAAAGTAAAATCAACACTAATAACTTAATTGTAACCCTGTCTAAGGACGTAAATTGCACGTCCTCTTATTTTGCTAGACCTGCATTGTATGTTCTGAGCAAACAATGTGCTTTGCCTGCTTATATTTGAACGTAGTTCTTTTTCCCCCAGTTAGGTGTGCTAGTTCATTTCTCATCCGATAGATAGTATTGGCTTCCTCTCTAAATCATCGTATTTAGTGTCCAATGTTCCATGTTGACAGTAAATTGTTGTCTCGTTCACACAATATTTTCAGCGATTGTACTTAATGATGAGAATACATTAAATGATTCTATTTTCACAAGGATTTGCCATTAACTATTAATTACTGCCTGTAAACTGGAAATAAATGTGCCAAGTGAAATACAGGAATCATTTGAAAATAAAATAAGTATTTATGAAGTGCCAGTAAATAAGTTAGATGAATTTCTTCAAAATAAGTACGTGTATCGAAGCCTACTGCTTGGAACTGGTGAAAAAGTATAGCAATTATTCTTTTTGTTACTGAAAGTGATTATATACACAGTTACAGGGTAAAGAAATCAAAACATATAAATTATGAAGTTACTGTTAAATCTATGAAGCTAATAAAGACGTGCAGTCGTAGTGAAAAAGGCTTGATTTTAATTCAGACCGATGGTCCTCAGGTATCTCACGGAAATTCAGACAGAAATAGGTTCACCCACCGTCTGTGACACAATGGCGTTTGCCTCTGGGTGTTTTTATTTTTGTATAAAAAATATACGTTTTTGTTGGTCCGCAGACGGAGGAGTCACTGTACCTCACATGTCTCTTTCTGATCTCACCCTCATTTCACTCTTCCAACCCTTCCTATCTACTCATCTATTAATTGAAGCCCGAGTCACATAGCAAAGATGCTGCCATCTTATGTCACCAATCGAGCTACAAGAGTTACGTTGTTTAGTTCCATGTTTATGTGGTTCCGTTTTTATTGCTTGGTATTGATTATACAGGATTTTCAAACCTTTTTACAATAAATAATAAAATTCCACTGTTTGTCTATTATTTCAATACTCGGAAAAAAACTCTATGAGTCACCATTAGTGTTTTAAAATCAGTCATAGACGAAGGGTTAAATTAAATTGACTGAAATGATCATTATCGTTACCATACAGAACTCAGGGAAAATTAAAGTTGCAATTGCCACAAAAGGAAAAGTTGTTGAAAAGCTGTAAAAAGTAAAGATGTTAACATTTTTAAGATCAGATAAAAGTTAAACGTCTTGATTCATTAGTTTGAACTTCTTGTGGGCAAAACGGACAGAATATGTGAAACATTCTCAGGGTGAACATTTCCATCCAGTCAGCATTAAGTAAAGCACTTCTGCAGGCGTCTATTATAACAAGAAAGTAATGTAAAAGTTTAGGCAAGGCCTAATTTTTGTTTTTCACAATTTCCTTTAGGAAATGAGGTTACACTGTAGTCATCACGAATTATTTTTGTTTCCCTTTCATAAGCTTGTTTAAATATTTTATGGATAAGTCTAACAATTATTTTTCTTTTATTTATTCTTGTTCCAAAATTGATTGTGAAATTAAATTATGCCTAGCGATAAGGTCATCCCACCTGGGTACACCCGAATCGGACATGACGGAGCCAGTGTCGGGGCTCTGGGGCTGGAACATGGTCTGGGGCGTGTTGGGGTAGCTGTTGAGTCCCGCCGTAGAGGTTCCTACTTGCCCCGCCATTCCGGGGATATGCGTCACGAGCAGAGGCTTCACGTAGCCGTTGTTGGATGTAGGTTGGTTATCTGAAACCCGATACAGGTTGATAGATTCCAGAAAAATATTCACACTATGTTAGGTAGGTTACTCACTGCTGTTAGGCAACCATGCTCAAAACCCAAATGAGGAGTTTAGGTTTTGTTCATGAGCTTACTTACTGTTGTGACTCCATAAGTCTCAGTTGATTTTTAGCCTCGTAGACCAGCCTCTCCCACTCTGCTCTTCTACCAAAATATATGTCCCCACCCATGGACCTAACGTCTTACATTACTTGACCAGTCCATCTTACTTTTAGTATACCAAATGGACACACTCTTGGTATGGTGACTGTCCATACTTCAAGCAATCTACTTCCATTAAGTGTTCTTGCTACATCCCCTACCCAACTTAACATTCTTACTTCAAATATTGCAACAATATCCATGAGCTTAGCATCAAAATGTTCAATAATTGGTGAAGGGGAATAGTTTTTATTGCTATAAACCATTGTATTCCAGTGCTTCAGTTCCAGTTAATTCATAAAAGAATTAAATTTTCATACAAATCCACAGTTACACTTCAGATTTTTTACTGACAAATAACTCTGAAAGACTCGGAAAGACAATAACTCCGTACCTATAGCTACTGCCAAGTATTACCTGTGAACGGTGTGTAGTACTTCTGGAAAGCAGTGACTTTGCATATGTCTGGGTACAGGTTAACGAGATGAGGCAGATCAGAGATCCTGTCTGCTAGGGATCGGATCGTGAAGTCCTTGCTAGTGAACGGTTGCAGCATGAAAACTTCTGAGGATTCTGGAACAGTAAAAGTGAGGTTGAACCAACACCTTAAGTGATTGACGGTCTCTTGGAAATCAGGGTCACAATAGCAAGTTCTATGAGATTGAGAATATCGATATTTAAATATGACTGGGACGGTGGCAACATCCTGTAATCAAGCTACTTGGAGGTCACAAATTATTGTGGATAGTTGTAAGCGATGGCGGTGGGTGTATTGTTCTCTTGTGTGGATTAACGTCCGCACTATTGAATACTACGTAAATCTACAAAGACCATCCTCATAATTAGACCAATTCGTAATTCAGAGGCCGTGGTTTGGATTCCACGTTAAACTGTAGGTCCCTTAGTTGCCATCGGCTGTTGGGCTATTAATTAACAGTCCTGTCTCAGGAACATGTCAGCCTTAGTCAGTAACAAGATTACTAGATTGCGCCACAATCATCTTACACTCAATCATCATTCGTACTCCGCTTGAAATACCTGCATTGTGTATGGTTGCCATTTCAATGATCTAATCTAATCTAAATATAACAAATATTTAAAAATGTATGATTGTATCATATCACAGCCTCAGTGTAATAGTTTTTAAATCAAAGAATACATTAATTGAAAACACAACTGTTAAGAAACTATTTTATTTTATTTACATCACAAATAAAAACAAGCTTTCTTTAATTGAATTCTTTAAATGAACAGTCAATTCAATTTAGGTAACAACCCTTTTTCTTTCCTTTTACATTATGATTTTAAATTCATTTTCTTCCTTCCTTTACACTCAAAATAATACCATACAGTCTACTATTTACCTAAACCCATAACCTATTTGAATTTGGCGCCATTCCAACCACATCAGCAGTGCTGCAACATCATTGGCTGACAGCTGTTCCAAGATCAGTTGGCTTTCATCAGTAGAAGTGACAGGTACACATATTCACTCTCTCTCAATTTTACCTGTTTCTCATTAACTATTTTTTTTCTTTGTCAACTCACTTTCTACTCAACACAACTAAACAGTTTTTAGCTGTCAACTTGGGGCTTATTGAAATTATTGAATTGGATACATAGTTCTGTTGTATATGTTATCTACAAGATTTTATTTTAATCTGATTTTAAGTTATGTTTATTAATTTAATGATTTTGCTTTCAGTTCCCAATGATCAATAAACAGTGTTATTAAATGTTAATTTGTGTTCATTATATTAATGTTAATCAAGGTTCTACAGCCAAAACCTTGTTAAAACAAATCTGAAGTTTCAAAATAAAAAATATGTTATATCAAAGAATATTTTATATTGAGGTTAGTTCAGCTAAGATTTTGCTATATAGAGGTTCACAGATGTATCTCGCACTATACTTACTATACAAAGAGTACACAGTAAGGTATGAACTCCTGGTAACTTAAAGCGACGACTCACTCAACGTTATAGCTAGAGCGACAGGATGTAGGCTATCCTGACAGATGATTCATGTACGGACATGTTTATTTACGTATGTTATATTGAGGTTGAGTTGTCGACCATAGGTTATATAAAGGTAAATTTATTTACCATTTTTTATATACCTTTATATTTGAGGTTTGTTACATAAAGGTTTGACAGTATTTGCCTGAAGTAGTTTATTTTTAAACAAATACTGACCTCCGCCGACCCAGGCAATGGTGACGCCGCCAGGCTCAGAGTCAGAGAAACGCAGCAGGAACGTCCCGCTGGCACATGAGGACAGCATCTCCTCCGCCTGCTTCTTGCGGATGAATCCGTGAATCAACCTGGAGGACACACCATCAGATATTGGCAACACTGCATCACTTGAAGTATGAAGCATTTACCACTGAAGGAGTAACACTATACACAACTGTACAATGGTATCATCTTATCTATAAGATTGACTTGCTGACATTTTACCCTTCAATGCGGGACTCACCCCTCATGATGATAAAAAAAATCATGGTCAAAAAATATTAATCCTCCGAGTGACGGAGCTTTTGAAACTAATTTGTATTTTTTGACTTTTTATCTGACTTCATAAAATACTTGCTTGAAATTATGGTATTTTTTCCTTCAAAACCCGAAATGCCTCTCATCAAAATTTTTTGAGTTTTACTGCAAATGTGATCTATTAAAGTAATTTACATGAAATAACCAGCTGTCAAATTTAGGTCAATATTGCTTTGTTAACATTGAGTATTGATTGAACAAAACAATTTCAAAATTATACTACATTAAAATACGTATATAAAGTTTTACTACAAAGTTATAAATTTTTTAAATTTTTCTAATTTTATTTAACACGGTCGCTGCGGGCCACTCGGATCCGAGTGGTGACATTTAGGTTAAAATCAAGATAGTGGATCTGGCGATGTAGATTGTGCTACCACCTGTTGGGATCTGAGAGAACTACGACCAGCTTTGTTGTAACACAGCATCTATTTCTGTATGGTTCACTTGAAATTTTCCTATTGAATTTTCTTATTTTTTTTATTGAATTTTCCTATTTTCCTATTGATTGATTTTAAACTACACTGGCAATCCATGCGAGGAACGGGCGTTTCAGGCGCCGCAGCGAATGTGTTAATAATAATTTGAATTCATACCAAATAATTGAGCTGAGAATTTATTTTTATTTGTTTATGAATTCAGTTTAATATTTGTCATAATTATATGCATCCTACTTCTTAATATTAAATCGTACAACTTGGACAAAGGACGGGCTTACTGCTAGTGTCAACTAGAGTCGAAAAGTAATAATAATTTAGAAAATAATAGTCTAAATTCACAGAGAGTAACCGGTTCCATCTCATCTGAACTGATTTCATTTCTCCTGAAACACAAATTCCACTTACCCGTCCATCCAAGGTCCCTTCAGATGTTCCCTTGTGAGTTTCATAACAGCGTAGAACCATTCCCAGAATGTAAAGTTCCTGTCTTGGAGCGGCTCCTTGCAAAACTGAGACCAGCTGAGGAAGAGATTGTTGATTTCTCCACTCAGTTGGTTTGTCCTGTAATAATAACATTTTTGATCACTGTCCTAAAATAATAAAAATACTACACTGTCCAGGGTTTGAACTTGTTAGAAATCTTAAAATAGGAACCTACATTGAAATTTAGAGGTAGGGTTTCGAAATAAAGGAATATAATTTGAGTTCTAAAGAATAAAAAATAATCAAATTAGAATTTTAGAGGCTGAATCATGCGTCAAAAGTTCTATCAGAACTAATATATTTTTTAAATTACAAGTTACTTCAAAGGAATGTTTCCGTGTATGTACAAAATGAACTAATTGTAGAGGGTTTCAAATTATCAAGGTTCAACTGTATCAAAAATAAATGTCTAATTTTATTTGATAAATTTTTATTAATGGGTCGAGTAGAAATGGGTTTAGATCTGTGAAATAGGATATACGACACCTGAAAGCTTTCTCAGCGAGAAATCTGAGATTGTCCTCGGAGAGAGGGCGGCCAGTGGCTGCGGCAAACTTCATGTTGAGCGCTTCTGCTACCTGGTGCCACGGCACCTTCTCCGGTACGGCAAACGGTACGCGTCCCGGCTCGGAGAAGGCGTTGTCCCAAGTGACGGTGGCCCAGGCGTGCGGCTCCTGGTTACCATGGACAATCACTACGACGGGGAGTGATAGGGTCCACACCTGCGACACAGCTTTCAGTTAAATCTTTAATTTGGGTATTTTACCCGAACAGTTAAAGGTTTTTTTTGGTCTTGAGTTAGTGAAATGTCTTAATTAATTCACAAGTACACCTATAGAATGGTTTTATTCAACACAAAATACCATATTGATCTTCACAAGGCAATTTAAAATCAAAACAAAAACACATACATAAGATAAAAACTGATAAAGATCAATTCTTCTCAGACTAAAGTTGGATATACAGTGGAACCTCGATTTAAAGAATTTAAAGGGACTAAGAAATATATTTATTATATAGGGGTATTCTTAAAAACGAGGTTCGCTAAATTGATGTTAAATTCTGCAGACATTCGTAATAATTTAGGGGTTAGTTATAACTTCCAAATAAAGAATATTGAACACGACCAATCCCTATTTATAGTAGTAGATTATTAGGCAAATGTTATATTTGTTATATATTTACTGTTACAGATTTGTTAACAATATTTATTTCTTTTGAAATGTCCACTTTCTTCTTAAGTGGGTTTTATTCTAGAGTTTTTAAAACTTTATGTTTGAATTCTACATCTAGAGCCTGTCTACTACATTTCTCCGCCATGACGCACCAATACAATAAGTACACCATCTTGTCACCTTCTGATGCATCTTGATGCACCTTCTGTGAATATTACGGTTGGCGAGCGGAAGAAAGAGAAATGAAAACTTTCAAGTCTAGACCTGTTCGAGTGGTGTCCTAGATAAGAATATGTAATAAAGGGGTCTGGACCGTGGGAATGTGTTTTATAGAGGTTATGTTTATTAACACGTTCGCTGCGGACCACTCTGATCTGAATGGTGACATTTAGGTTAAAATCAAGATGTTGGATCTGGCCATATAGATTGTGCTGCCACCTGTTGGGATCTAAAAGAACTACAACCAGCTTTGTTATAAAGCAGTATCTATTTCTGTATGGGTCACTTGGAATTTTCCTATTGGTTGATTTTAAACTACACTGTCTGCTTCGTGCGAGGAACGGGGGTTTCGGGCGCTGCAGTGAATGTGTTAAGTAGGGATTTCTCACTTTGAATATTCGTTATACAGCGATAAGAAAATTACTAACAAACACACTAAATATTCATTGTATAGAGGGTTTTGTACGAGGTCAAATTTCTACTGAGTTATGTATGATGTTTTCAAGTGGATTGAAAAATAATACGTTACATTTACGGTTCGTTATAAAGAGATACCACTGTATACCCAATTTCTTGTGCTTAGGGGACGATAAGCGGATGGATCCAAAGACCAAATTTAGATTTACAGATTTAGATATATCCCTGTATTGTTAAAATGATTAAAGGGGAGATTTAACCTATTTAAAACTACATTCATTATTATGTAAGTTAACAGTACATAGACAACGTCTTATTGAGGATTAACATAATATAAAAATTTTTTTTTGAACTCATGCTACAAATCCAAGTACTAAAAAGATCAGCTACAATTACATACAAAATAATATGCTGTAAAGTTCCTTAATGTGCCGTGTTGTCAGGCGTTTATAATCAATTTAAGTTTACTTACGACTTTTTAACGCTCATTAAAACTAATCTTATCATATTTACGCCCAATCCATGCAAACAAAGCATACTTTCATCTAACCTGAAACACGAGCTCTCCGCCTCCAATGGAGAACTGAGAAGAAAACAACAAAGAGAATTTCTCGTCCATCACCGATTCAGTTCCTTTCTTCTCGGCTCTTTTGATTTTTTTCAATTGCATATTCCTGGAATGTAAAAAAACATAGAATCCATTAAACATTTTAATCGTACACAAATTCGATGAAATTCAACAAAGAAATTGGACAATAATGTTCAATAATAGTACAAATTATAATTATACTACACAAAATAATGTTCTCCTCTGAAAGTTCTCTGAGATTTTCTATCATCTCTTTTGTTCCTTGTAAGTGCAAGAGGTATATTTACTTTACTGAGACTGGTAGTGGAACAAAACTGCCTTTTAGGAAAATGGTGCCGACCCAAATCAGCATCCGATTTTATCCAAGCCATTAATTAGAAAATTAGAAGTCTTAAATAAACTGTTACAGTAAACTCCCAATTATCCGCGCGTGGTATAAAAAACAAGAAAATATGTATAATGAAGTGTTTTAGTATTTAACTCTCACATGCAGCGTTTCTTGGAATTCACGCAGTAGGCTGGCGAGTGGTCTAATTCCTAATATTTGTTAAGTTTTCTCTGCTTTATTTTCACCATTCATAACCATCCAGTTACTACTGAGAGTAATTAAGGACCGGTCAATGTTCGTTTAATCTCTTGTGTTAGTGTTTAGTGATTTCGTTACCTGGCTTAGGGTTTTTGCCGATTTAAAATGGCTGAAAAGCTGAAGAAGGTTGTGTAGACGATTTGCATAAAGACAAGAAATGATTTCTGCAATAGAAAACTAAAGACAAAAGTAAAGTTTGTAGGTTAGTTGTTCATATTTAGCTTTGTTTAACATTGATTATTGGATTACGTTTTACAGTAAATACATAGTTTTTTTACAATCAAAACTACTGTTGTTCCACGTTACCCGTTTTCAGTACTTTTGCGGATTATCCAAGATTTTCACTGTCTGAGGTGTCCGCAAAACTCGATTTCGCGGACAATTGGGAGTTTACTGTGTATAACCACTAATTAGAACATCTCTAGGTATTCTAAATTTCCGTTAAGATCCCAGTCCGCTCACCGGAAGCTGACGGACAGCTGGCGAGTGCCCTGGTGATATTCCATGGTCCCTGTGTTGTTCAGGATCTCTCCGCTCGCTTCTCCTTTGGCGATCTTGTCATTTTTCAATAAAGCGTTAGCTTGAGCTTCGCTATTAATGGTAACCTTAACCTGTAATGGGAAAAATTAAATAAAAACTTTTGGTAAAATATTTTGGAATTTCTAAGGTAAGTATAAAATTTCCAAAACAAATTAACATGGGTAAAGTGTATGGCACTGGCACATATGACACTGGAATGATTGAGTTATAAATTTTTATCACAGATGAATTTAAATATTTAAGAGCCATAACAAATAGCCAGAATCATAAAATACGAGTTAGATCAAATACAGTTGGAGCCTATCGAAACTTAATAAATCGACTCCTGTCTAGATACACCAAGATTTGAATAATACAACCTGTTTTCCTTTATCGATCAGAAGTATGGACCCTAACAAAGAACATCCAGAGAAAATTAATAGCTTTTGAAATTAAGATACTGAGGAAAATATAAATACCGGCACGGTAGTTCAGGTAACGCTCTGTTCCAGTATGTCAACGGTTGCTTGATCGAAACTAGCAGCTTAGATTCAAGATTTTTATTAGTCATAAGGCATACAAAGTTGATGTATTGGGCATTGTCACTTGTTAAAATATGGTTATAAGTAATAAAAACAATTTGGTATATAATCTAACTTTACAAACATACATAACAAACCAAATGTAAGCAGTGTGCACTAATCCAAACAACATTTAAGATAAAAAACACTTAAGAATTAAAAAACAGTTTGTACCTACTTAAGTTTGAAATATCCTGCAATAAAATAGACTATAAACATCCGAGTAACAATTTAAATTTAAAAATCGACAAATTAAAACAATACAAATATTTGCGACTCCTGTCAGATCACAAGCAGTCACGGCAAGCCTGTGTGACCATGCCGCAAAGGTACCTTGCTGTCTTCAATTCTCCACACAGACCTAATCGGAATTTTTTTATAGCACCGTTGTATTAAATCTAACATTTTTTGCTCCATCGCACACACCTATTCAGATCAGGTGAAGCTTTGAAAGCTTTGAGGCTCGAGCTCAGGAATTTTTGAAAAAGCACAGCTCGGCTCCAACTTTAAATTCCAGGTGCGAGTCTGGAAATTTAAGTTCCCTCTATAAAAAATTTCCTCGGATTCGAGTGGCTGATAGAAGAACAAACCTGCGGTGGAGTCATGTGAACATTCAACCTTCCTCCGACCAGCAGACGAACCGTGGACGTGAACCTGGTGTTGGTCTTCATCACTTGAGGCGGCTGCTTCTCTATTATGAAAGTGCTGTAAAAGTTTAAACATCAGTTTTTAATTACTAAAAAAACCAAAACATTTATTTAAATTTGTATTCACTTAAAGATTACACATATTTTGGACTAAAAAAACACTTAACCAGTTAAAACTTAGTAAAAAACTTGATAAAATCTCAAATTGATAAGACTTAAGTGATTGAATATTTTAAGAAAAATTTACCAAGAACACAAATCTCTAAAGTAAGCCTATCTATCGAGATAATCTCTTGGGCATGATTGAATGCCCAAAAGGATGTATTATCAAATGACTATTACTCTGGGGAAAATTTCTGTCCTTTTAAAATTTTGTCATCAGGTTTCTAGTTCATAAAAATACCTTCTTCCAAGGAAGATATAATGTACTTATCTCATATTCTTGAATCACTTCTAACCCTCCATCGGTGCCACTAGGGTTTTCCTCAAGGAGCGCATTTATTTTTGCAAAAAAAATTGCATTGTTGCCGGCCGCCAGTCGTAGGAGTCACTGTACCTCATTTGTTTCTTTCTTTTTACTTCGGTTCGACCTCATTTCACTTTTCCACCCACACCTACATACCCCTTATATTCAGTGAATGCCGAGAGTGTTTCACCGATCGCGCTACCTATTACACATCTTTCATTATCTTTTATTGGACTTTTACAACACGTCTGTGTTTACGATTCTGGAGGTGGGGAAACTGTCCCCTTTCAAGTGATTTCCTAATAATTTACATTAAAAAATTAAAGTTTACGTTACAGATATTAGTTATATCATGTTGTCAATAACACTAAACTTATCTATCATGCGCAATACAAAAACTATATTGATAACAGAACAAATAACCACAACACTCTGCCTCCGAGCTAGCGAGGCAACACACGACAGCATACGTTCAGAACGGGAGTTGGAGCACTAGTGCAGTGCTCCAACTGTGAACGAATTGCATAGCAAACTCAATAATAGAACATTAACAATAACGATGGAAAACACAACGCAGACAAATAACCTCAACTCAAATCAGCTGACATTGTGAAACTGTGTAGAACGTAATAACATTATAATTACTACTAAACAGCTGATCAAAAATGTCCAATTGACATATTTTATAACCGAGAGTATTGAGGAGCATTTTAATTTATAATATGCTAAAATATATAATCAAACGACAAAAATAAAGATGTTCTAATGGTGAGTTCGATCTATAAACGGATTTAGGGCTCAATATGTTATGTTGACATTGATAAAACAGGATTTTCATACACCTTTTTTGCGCTATATATTTAAAACTACACTGTCTGTCTATTATTTCAATACCTCGAATAAAAACTCAGTGAGTAGTGAGTCACCATTTGTGTTTTAAAATCAAAGTCACCGAAAAAGGGTTTAATATCGCAATATTCACCTAGTCACCAGAGAAGACAAGAGCTGAGTTATCTGAATGCTCAGGTTGGGCAGGATGTCGGGGGCTCCGGGGGGGTTGAAGCCCTGCTTCTGCTTCAGCCGCTCCGCCTCCTTTATCTGCTGCCTGTTGGACCAGATTATCTCTGCGAGGCTCTCACACCTGCAACAAGGCACTTTTTACTTTCCCCCCTTATACATAGTACAGTCGAACCTCACAATTCAAAATTCTAGGGAAAGCCAATTTATTTCAAATTAAATGAGTTTAAATTATTTATAGAGGTTTTTTTGTCCCACCTTCTCATCCCAGGACTTTATTAAAACTAGGCTATCGCCCGGAACCGTTTTGCACATTACTTCAGGCTAGACCTTCTGGGTTGCGACATTATCACTTAGCGAAAAACCATTGGTGATTGGCAGGATTTGAACCTGGGAACTTGGGCACCAAAGCCCCGCGCTCTACCTCTAGATCAGTGTGCTCCCCATTTTAGAGGTTAGCATGATTAAAATTCAATTTGTAGCGTTTCATGAGGTTAGCGAGAATAAAAATTTGTATTAAACTTGTACTTCTTTGAACTCATTCTCAAAAATAATCCACTAGAGATGGCTACACAATCAGAAGAGAATAAACATGTATAATACACCAAGTGTGAGAATATGATTAGATTGGGAGAAGACCATGAGGGAGGCCGAAGAAACACCGGAAAGAGGAAGTCAAAAAAGATATGGCCAAGATGGAAGTGAATGAGGACATGGCGAGACACAGAACGGTTTGGAGGTAGTGCATTGGCGAGGTACAGGTAACCTTGGGAGTATGTGAGAGTATCATAGTACTGTACCATTCTTGTATAGCGTCCAGGTTACTGTTGAACTTGGCACCGTTGCCAGCAAGCTGTTGCTCACGCTTCCATCTGATAAGCTCATCGTCAAGGATTCGCGACTGCAGTACTGCCAACTGAGTCACCGTCTCTTTCAACTTGTCCGCAAGTGACAGCTGCATATTTATCAACACAGTCACCTGAAAAAATAAAAAGGTTTTAGTAGAAATATATACTCACAGTTTTTAGAGAAATTAAATGACTCATTAAGACTACATAATAATAAACATACCTCAACAAATAAGTAACAAGAAGTCACAGGAGACCTTATTATCACAACCTTTCTCAAATGGTAAAACATGAATGAGAAATGAGTTCAAGGAGATTGTAGCGCAATCTTGTAGTCTTGTTACTGACTAGGCTGAAATTTTCCATTGACAGTGTTTACTAACAGTCCAAGAGTCAATGGCATCTAAGGGACCTAAAGTTTTGCGTGGGATTCAAACCATTTTGGATCAGAATTACAAACTGGTCTAATTGTGAGGACGGTCTTTGCAGTTGAATATAGTTATCAATAGTGTGGACGTTAATTCTCACAAGTGAATATCGCATCGACTGACTATCATTCTACCTATCCAAAATTCGGTAACTTATATATAACTTATATTATACAGTAGAGCATCAAAATCCAAACCAATTGGGAACTAAGTAGTTCGGATTATAGATTTGTACAGGATTTTCGAACATAACCTAAAAATACCTCTTCAAAATATAATTAGGCCTACAGTTGCCATAGTGAAGTTCTAGAATACAGTTAAAGGAAACAAAATAATTTTTTGTACTTATGTATATTAAATGTTTATTACTGAGGTTTGTTTCTTGGAAAAAAATGTAAGGAAACGAACAATGGATAAGGCTGTCGCCAAGTTAAAAATAGACACGCTGAAAGTCATTCAACTGGCCCGGCGAGCCACTCATCCCCTGCGCCACATTGGCAGTTTCTTCGAAAAAATTTTAAAATACGATGCAGCAAAAACCTGTGGAGTGGTTCGGATTTTTTACTCTCTACTGTAACTTATACCTAAACAAGCTATGTACACTTTTTGACATGGATAAGTCTAAGCTCTGGGGAGGTGTTAGGAGATTTTTGGAACACAATTTTCATTACTTGATTGCCTTTTTACAGTAACCAAACAAACCAATTTACAACCTTGAACTATAAAAAAAAAATCTTTAGTACTCACAACACGTTTTAGCTTTTGAGACAAAATTGCGGACAATTATATAATATATTAGTTTTTTTCTTCTTGAGGGAAAAGTCTGTCTTACACTACCAGAGCTGTCGGTTATTTTACGTCAACAGGCCTGATTTAAAGTTTTAATATCTTAATGCTCTTAAGTGTTTTAATGATAGTTTGTATTAAAATACAAATGTGTATTTAAAAATACACATTTCATATGTTACAATACTTAACAATGAAAATGCTCTATACAATGAAAATGTAAACATACCTTTTGATTGAGTATGGCATCAAACATTTCTTTCTGCTTTCGAAGTCTTTTCTCCATTTCGATAGTTTGGGGGTTTTGGGCCGTTTGGGAACTCTGCATTTGGGTCAGGTGTGCTGGAAATGAAAATTTACATCAAGCCTAATGAAAGGTTCGAGAAAATAATAATTCAAAGCTGAAACAGGCTGTTCTTTATTTCAAAGGTTTACTATCATTATGGATATAAAGTGTGAAAGTTCCACTAACACTATTTTAAGCTTACTACTTAAATATAATGGTATCAGCTATCGGAAAAAGGTTTTCAGGCTTTATTCTGATTTGTCCAAGAGCAAATACATAAGCTATAAATTTATTCGATAACATATATTGTAATTATTGAAACAAATAAGCAATCTTGAAGTAATGCTATAAAGCTACATTGGTTTGAATACATTATAGAAGGTCATTTTCCACCACCCCTGTGTCACAGTAAAATATTTAGAGTGATTTTTAATTGTTTTTTTGCTCTTCTATAAATATTTTAAGCTTTTAGAAGTTTTATGTAATAATCTCCCTTAAATAATCAATGAGATGAAAAAACACCAAGATGTACGAGGTACATTCAGAAAGTAAGTTCCGTTTTGTTAAAGACACTAGTAGTTAGTGTGTATACCACAATGAGTGTGTGTGTGTCGTGTACCGGCATACTTCGGGATGTATGCCAGTACTTGGAAGCACACACTCATTTCAGTGAACGCACAAACTGCTAGTGTCAAAAGAAAACGAAACATACTTTCCGAACGTACCTTGTATTAGCAAACTGGATGATTGTACAAAACTTTAAATCTAATCAGCGGATTGGTTTGAGATTAGAGAAAAAACAACTCTTAGGATTCAGAGAGTTTAAAATCAAATATTTGCACTATCAGCTGATATTTGAAAAATTCAATAAAAACAATATTTCCCCCACACACAAAGTTTTGGAGAAGAAATTAATAACTATTTGACAAAATTATTTAGTCTAAGTTTTAAAAGTTGTAGTAAAAACCACAAGTAGGTAGAGGGATTCATTATTTGTTGGTACGATAATGTTAGCTTTTGTAATAGTTTTTTATAATTATTTATGAAAATCAAATTTTAGGATCAGTGCAAGAGGGATATACCAACCCTGATATTTTTGCAGTGTGGAAAGCAAAAAATTTAAGTTGAATAAGGCTTGTAGTAAGGAGGCAGAGAAGAAACAGATTGCTAGAGCCACACCGTTAGGAAGCATCCATTGGGTATACCAAAATTAAGGTGGACCGATCAAGTAATGAAGGGACATAAATTTGGCTGACGACAGAGTAAAATGTAAAAGGCTGGTCTACCAGGCTAAAAATCAACTTAGATTTGTGTAGTCAAGTAACCAAGTAATGTTAGCTACAAAGTCAGCCTACGTACCGTTAAGCTTGTTGCACTCATGGTACTGCAACGCAAAAGACTCCTGTTCTTGCTCGAGCTTCCGCAAATCCTCACAAGTCGCTTGGGTTCGTCCACGAAAGATCTCCAGTTGTTGCAGAATCTCAACAGCTGTGATATCAGCCACAAGGCCAGTGGGCATCATCCCTCCTAAGCCCATCTGGAAATTACGAAATATACACTAAATGACACACTAATCTTGCTGTGCAATATTCTAGCCCAATACCAAAATTATGATTAATTTAAAGTTTGTATTTTTGAGCGAATATTTTTTAATATGAACAATTTTTTTCCTTTTAAAATGATTTTATCAGGGAATTCTAGTCAAGATCCAGTAAAGTTTTCTATTATTATCCGTTAAGCAAATTATTATAGGAAAATAGAGCTATTGCCAGTCCCCATGCAAGTCCTGTAATCCAGCCACAGTAGAGAGTTGAATATCCTAAACAAAAGGTAATTATGTGTGTTCAGATAACTGAATTTTCGGATAGTTGGTCAAAGATGGGAGAATGATGTTCAATGCACATAATGAAAAATAAAACAATCTTTTAAATTTACTTTTTATTATATTATAACCACAAAAGATACAAGAACTCATTACAAAGTTAAAAAATCCAAAAGAAAAAGCTTAAAAAAGGTTGTTGAACTTGAATTCGGCGTGCAAACGTGAGTTTGGTCGCGCCGGCAGCGATGGACCGCTAAAATCGCCGACGTTAAACTCAAGTTCGGCGAGCTTTCATTTTTCAATGTTTGGCTGTGTTTCGGTTATTTGTTATAGCATTAATAATTTTCTTATCGATGATAATAATCATGACCATGGAAGGTTTATGTTAAGTTGAGTTGTCTTGTTTGACGAAGAGGCATGCACCCATAAATATACAGTTACTGAACAAAACTTTCAGGTAGTCTCAAAAAGACCATTCTAAAAAAAATATTATGCACATTGGCACATAATTTCTTTATATTTTTTAATGTACCACATTGTTTATAAATACAATGATTCAGTCACTCACCACTTCTCCTTCATGAACAAGCCTAAGTTCAGTATCCAGGCAGTGTCTCATGACTTTA
This sequence comes from Nephotettix cincticeps, assembly GCA_023375725.1. Classification (NCBI taxonomy): domain Eukaryota; kingdom Metazoa; phylum Arthropoda; class Insecta; order Hemiptera; family Cicadellidae; genus Nephotettix; species Nephotettix cincticeps. The sequence continues at coordinate 10,965,988 of CM041791.1, read as the reverse complement.
AACAGTCCTATTGGATTCTGGCTGTACCGTTGCTGAAAAAGAAAATCAAATTTTTGTAAAGAGTGATTCAATAACATAACCTTATTACCTTAGTATTTTATTGTTAATGAACAATTGTTCACTTATGCATATATAAGTCACTGGCACAAAGAGATAACACCTCAACTGACCAGCGGGTGGGTGTGATAAGTATAAAAAGTTCAATGGCACGTTATTGCAAATTTGCATGAATCAGGCAATGAATCAGTGGACTTTTTGAGTGCAAAGATCAACTGATTAAATTTAATTATCTTCCAAAAATAGCCCAGTATAAAAAAAATCAATGTCGAACATCAAATCACCACAAAATTCTTAGAAGCGACCTATTTTTAATTCATAGCAATTTTAATCCTTATTTACATTTGCTTTCACCGATTTAGTTTAAATGAAAAGAAATCATTAATGAGTTATCGATAAGATATGATTTATAATAGTAAGACAAACTTTTAGTGAAATATCATATAAATATCTCACATCTTTTCGTTATACGTAGGCTATACCACTGTTTGGATAGCTGTTTACAGAAAACTAATGATTTAGTGGTTTTCTGATGATTATTGACAGTGTAAAAGTAGTATAAAACCAACCTAACATTTATAAAACCTATCTGTTATCAACTATTGTTATACATCCTAACTAACCTCCACAAGGCGCTATGAGCGTTAGAGCATATGCCAGTGAGCACTAAGTTGTAACATAATAATACACATGATGTTGTCAACATACAGCGCTCTGCGGTAATTAGATTGGTTATGGTTATTTTGATATTGTTAATAATATGGTTATACTGTAAATAACCAACAGAAAACCACTGAACCACTGGGTTTCTGTTACACTTGTAAATTTGCTTTATCCAACAACACCAAGTTATTTTTTCCTAAAGTTACGTTGATTTATATGGTTCAGCCATTACGGAACGTTATGCCTGACATAGACATCAAAATAAACTAAAATACATAACCTGTACAATTATTACATTCGTTTACATCAGAAAACCATTAAACAGCTAATTCATTTAAACAGTAATATAGAAAAAACATGACACTGATTAGTTTTGCTCCCCAATTTCAGATGATTCTTTGAAACATAAAACAAACTATATGGCAGGATATAAAAATAACAGCCACAATATCATATAGGCCTAATGAGTTATATTAGCTTACCCTGAACATTTTTGAGGCCTCGACAAGTTTTAATTTAGCTAAGAATAGATCTTCATTCACAAAAGTGCTGGCCTTATTCTCCAACTCTTGTATGAACGCGGAGAAGAGGTTGTGAGCGTACTGCTCATGTTGATGGTTGTCAGGGTTAATCTCAGCCCTATAACATTGATAAGACATTTGAATAATACACCCGTTGCAGCAGACCTGCATAGTCAGCGAATTTCCAAATCAATATATGATCAATATGATAGTAATAATATTTGACGTTTGATCAATATATGTCGATAAGTAAGAGATATTACCTATTCTCCATAAGATTAACACGGGAAAGGGTATGCAGGATTGCAGGAAAATCATGGCCCTATTCTATGCCAATCTACTTATGGGTCTAATAGAACAAAATCTTTTCCTGTCTTGTTAATTTCCCCCTTTTGTTCGGCTTTGATATATTGATGACATTTTCATTGTTCGACAGTATGAATTAGATTCCTTAAAAATGTTTTTTTTTCAAAATTTGAATGAATTTTGCTACTTGAAATTTTCCTTGAAATATTCTTCAAAATTAGTCAATTTTTAGATGTTGGCATATTTATTAGTAACAATAAATTGAAAACAAAAATTCACATTAAAGATACTAACAAAATGCAATGTTTTTACTATTAGAGCTGTCATCAAATATACATGAAAAAAATCTATTGCATAAAAGTCTGTCAATTCGTGCCAAATCCCTATTTAGTGACTTTGAAAATATATCTCAATTAAATCCTGCTTTCATTGAAAGAGGTTATCCCCAAAAAATATTCAATAACCAATTTAGAAATTCTAAAAATTTAAACATTACTACTCCAAGGACCAAAGATTTATCACCAAGTATTTTCCTAGACTTACATATGTCTACATACTAAATTAATAATGAAATGAAAGCGGCGTTTACTGTTTAAAAATCCTCCCCAGTAACCCAAAATTTATTTTCCAGTCGACCTCGTGTTGTTTTCAAAAGACCAACCATTTTAAAAATATGGTGATGAGACCCAAAAAATTTGGTAATTGTCACACTGTTGGTATGTGTTTCAATTTATGACGAGTCCTCAACAGACAGAACGTCCCTGCATCGTCACTTGACAATGCTGTCCAGGTGAAACATGTGGTGGACAAAATTTTTTTATGAACTAATATTTCAATTAGTTCCAAGAAATTATCAAAAACAACTATTCAACAAAACAATTAGTTATGATAGAAATCTGAAATAAAAATAATATGTGCCTTAAAATGTGAAATCTCTGATAAAAAATATGTTCTATGACTTAAATATAAAAAATTAAAGAAAATGCAAAACTTAAATAATATCTATGATGATAGTTCTTACATCTTTTCTTCGATCCATGAGGCAAGAAAATGGCGTACTTCAATAGGGAAGTGTTCTCCGTATAATGCTCTTATTTGTTGTAGGGCCTCGCCCTGAAGGGTCTGAGTTTTGGCCCAAAGAGACATTTTGTTCCTGAAATGTTAAGAATAGATTATTATTTTTAATGTTTTGCTCCAAATACATAAAAAACTTAGCAAATTACACACAAATTGACTGATGGCACACAAGTATGTATATTTTTTATAAATTTATGACAAAAAAATATAACCAAGAACGTTTACGTTTAAAACTAAAAATGTCATTAAAAAAAGGAACCAAACTAAAACTATACAGGTTGTCTAGCAAGTCATCATGAGGAAATTCCCAGAATTTCCCTTGACCTTTTCATATTAGATGCATCATTTCCCCTGACTAAAATTGGGAGTAACTATCGGCTAATTTTTAAGTACAACATGGAGAACCCCAAAAAATACACAGAAAACCAGTAAGATATCTATTAAATGAACTCATTCATACACAAAATCAAATTGTTGAATTAAAACGTACAAATAAGCAGAATAACATTAATTGGAGACCGTACAAGAAAAACACATGGCATACATTGACAATCGCTATTAATTCACTGCCGAAGCAGCTCGCTGATGAGTAGAAAGAAGAAAGAATGGCGGCTGCCATCTATACAACTAACCTCACTGACTCAGATTTTCAATGCTGCCAGTTTTGCCACATTGTAAGTTCTTTACAAAATATTGATTTCCTTGGGCAGTTTCCCTGACCAATGTAGAAATTTTCTTTTTAATACAGTTTTTACATTCCCTGACTTTTCCCCGTTTTCCCTGTTGCTAGACACCCTGCTATACCACAAATCACAAATCTATATGAAATAAAAGGTAAAAACTAGTAAAACAAATTTTCTGTATGGTGCAACTTGGTAGCTAACTTGTGAGCTTGGTGTCTGGTAGTTATGGTATGATATAGTTTGTTATATGTGGAGACTAAATAAAAATTATAACTTAGATGAAAAATAAAATTTTTATAAAAGGCTTATAAAAATGTAGTTTTGCATTAAATAAATGAAGAAAAATTATTTATAGTGACACCAATGGTCGCATGGGGTAAAAAATTACCCTGGGTGGTAAAGGCTTCTAAAAAAATGCCTCAGAAATAAGCCCTCACTACCACGAAAGCTGAAACTGAACTGACAGGTTGTGGAGAAAAGATAATGGCTGCCAACAGGTCAACAGGGCTGGCAAATGAAAATTTCGGCAAAAACAAACTCGATGGGGTAATAAATTGACCAATGGAGTGTTAATTCTTGCAGGATAAGAAAGCAAAATTTTGAGCAATGACATAGCTTCCTTTAAATTCTGTGTACAGTATTGAGTTGAAATAAAATTCTTTTTTTGATTTTGCACAAGTGTTGCTTGGTTTTTATCTACCATCATATGAGATTATCAGTGACCTTTCTTATCACTTCCCAATTCCTTACCAGTGTCAGTGTCCTTTGTACAGGCACTATGACCAGTGTTGGAAAGCAAGATGCATATTAATATGACAAAGTATTATTATGTTATACTGTATATCATTAAGAATCTATGTAACAGTTGTTACAAATTTGTTGCAATTTAATTTGTTATTATAATCTAGTATAATGTTGAAAACAGGTTAAAAACAATGATCAGTGTTAACAAACTAATACTGAATTTAATTAGATAGCTTATTATTATCTCTGTTAAATCACTTTACCAAATTACGTATTCAGTAAATTCAAAACAATAACCACAATATTGTGTAAAACTGAATTTTTAAGAGCTTGTTACATTATTTTTATTAGGGCCTTGAGGTCAATATATCATATAATCACAAACATTTACTGAAAATGACGCAAATAGACGTTGGCTGTAGACTGGTAAAAATAAAGCAACACAAAATTAGCTGTTAATAAAATATTCACATTATTGATATAAGCATATGATCAAAATGCATCACGTCTTTTCCTCACAAGCCTAAGATATACAAACTTTACAGGTCAGTGGTGCTAAGCTCTAAATACAAAACTGAAACTGCCTATTATGGCCTACTCGGAGCAGAGAAAAATCCAAAAAATCAACGATCATTAACATCTGTCCAGCCATTCTCGAGTTATAAATGGTGTAACTAACGCAACTTGGTTTTAAATATTTAGATATACAACTGCTGATTATTATAATAAACATAGTATGTATAAGCATTGTAATTATTTTTATTAGGCCAACATATAAACACGTGACTTTTATCAGACAGAAAATAAATAATAAATAACATAATCCCAATAATCACGACCGTAAACTATTAATGTGGGGAATAAAGCTGTTCACATTGTACAGCACATCTAATTTACTTCTTAGATTTACATTAATGAATGATTCAGATGGCGTTGGATAGTAAAGGATATTGCTAATGGAAAGTAAACCAACAGCTGTAGCTTAAGAAATCAAACGTTTTCATTATAGAAAATTTGTAACAAACTTATTCCCCACAAGGTTAACATTATAAATTTAAGACTCCATAAAATGGAAACTTATAGATTTTTCAAAATGTTTTTATTGATACCTTACCAGACACATATAAAGCAACTTTCTAAAATTTCATGGCAATTGGATGAGTAGTTTGGCAACGCATGAAGGAAATATATACATATATTTTTACACAGCCTATAGAGATTATAAATGACATTTGTATACTGTCAAAACCACATCAAACTTAATTCCGAAGAACGTTCTATGTAAACAGCAATAATTTCAGCAAATTTCCGAGCACATTGCCCTCATTTAGCTGAAATCTTATCATCTGTTTCAGATAGGCGGCAATGTGAGGAGGTTGGTGAGAAGAGATCTTCTACTCAGAGACTTTTCTACAGTAGAGTCGATTATCCGAAACAATAGGGGCTTAAGTGTGTTTAGATAGCCTAACTGAATTTTTTGATAATTGGTCACAGACGGGAAAATGCTAATCGATGCACATTATAAAGAATGAAAATATTTTTAATTTAGTTTTTATAATGTTTTACTCACAAAAGAAACAAAGAACTCTCCTATATAAAGTACAAAAACATTCTGAGCTTAATAAAAATAATGAAAAAATCCATAGAATACCCCCGTCGCAGCAGACCTGCGTACTCAGCGAATTTCCAAATCAATAATATAATAATAATAATATACGACAAGTCAAGTGGTCAAAATCTGTTGATGAACATGAGAATTATTTTATTATTCACCATAAGATTAACATGGGAAAGAGTGTGCAGGTTTGCTGCTGTGAGGAGCGCTAAGAGTAGGCATTTATACCTTCAAAAACATTTATTTTTAACATTTATACCAACTTTCATCAACATCTGTCCATAAATAAAGGAGTTTGCCTATTCTCCATATGATTAACATGGGAAAAGAGTATGCAGGTTTGCTGCCATGATAAACACATAAACTATGATTTTTAAGCATGAATGGATGAACCTCAACCACATAAAGCTAAATATAAATTTTTATCCAAAAATATTGGTTAATAAGTGAAATATTAATTTTTCCTTATCCTCCATAAGATTAACATTGGAGCCTCAAAATACAACGTACTGTGTTTAGATTTTTTTATATCTCGGTAACCGTTGGAGATAGAGAAAAACTTTAAGGAACTTAATTGTGTAGTTTTTTAAGCTAATTCCAATGGTGAAATATAAAATTAGAAATTTTTAAAAATTACATGTGAAAAACGCAAAAAAACCCATTTTGGGGTACAAAACCCCCCAAACTACCCGTTCCCATTGACCGATATGTCTGGTTTACGAACTCGTCCAAGCATTTGTAGGAATACACGTCTCTACCAAATTTGGTCTCGATCGGACCATTTTTACGCGAGTTATCGTGCTAACAGACACATATATATATATAAAAATTTTAACGACTATTGTTTTTGGTCTCTGGGCACCTAAAGAAGAAAAAATAACATGGTCCCGGGCTTAACTCTTGCCATGAGACCTACGGTAATAGCTACTTCCCTATGGGAAATTCGCTAAAAAGCTAAAAAAGTTCTTTGAACAACAACTCAACAACACACAAACACGAGTTTAGTCACGTTTGCAGCACTGGGCCGCTGCTACCGCCCATGGTTATACTCAAGTTTGGTTCACGGTTTCATTTTTTCATGTTTGACTCTGTTGCAGTTAACCGACTTTTCGGATAATCAACTGTATTGGTGTTCCACAATGATCAATTCTTGGACTTGAGTTAAAAAAATAGTAATAATATTGCTCAATTTGGTAAACCTGCATCAAATCACATTATCTCTAGTGACTTATCTCACATTATCTCCAAAGACTTTTTAGTTTTCTGTATTCTACATTTATACTCAAAATTGTATAATAATGTCATAGTTTTGAGTTAGGCATCCTTCACAAATTTTTAACTGAGGATCAATAATATTTACCATGTAAAGGAAAATCTTTAGTTTTGATATTATGACAACATGAACAAAAAAATTAGTTAGGCCTATTCAAAATAATAATTAGGTATAATTAAGAGGCTTAATTTTAAGTTAGTATTAAAGATTATCAAGCCCAACTTTGGGTCAGCAATCTCCAAATATAAAGTGAGCTTTACAATAAACACAATGCTTTATTAAACCAACTTTATAAAGAGTCTAAGGAAAAACACTTACAAGGAAAGTCTGAGCTGCTAGGGATATTGCACCTCACACCGAATTCTGTATGATGATGCTTATTGAATGAATTATACTAAGTTTATCAATAGGACTCTATTTGGGCCTTAGAAGTTGTATCTGTTGATATGAAAATTATGAATTATCAATTAATCAAGTAAAAATAAGACAAATTCATAGTCCTACCTTTTGTGTAAAATAGCAGGCCAAATTGTTTGCGTTTTGTGCTATTTTTAAACTTCGTTTTTACTTAAAACAATTATTGAAGAAATTTCTACCACACAATCCATCAACACTATTGAAAACAATACTAACTACCTGCCTAAATCATTTACATTTACTTTGGAATGGAATCCATCACTTCCCTTAGCGCTGAAATCTGCACTTTGATCACGCACTTCAATTCCAAGAACTTACCTAGTAGATCAGGTTTGCCGTTGCAAAACATTTACCTCAGAGTTGACATAATATCCCACTGAGTATTCAGCAACACTTTTGAAGGATACATCAAACACTATTTTCAAAAACCTTTTTTTAATACCTTAATGTGACGCGTTACATTATATTACATATTTTCACTATTTTGTGTCTTACAGGTTATGAAAAAAATGATATACCACTGCAATTTTTATACTATTTCCATAAAATTAAAATTTTACTTAAATTTTATTTTAACCAACAACTTAAATAGAATATACAGCAGTATTATTATATCCCAAAAAATGTAAAAAGTTAAAAACCCCACTGACGTTGATACAATAAACCAAAATTAATAATTAATACCTATTATTAGGTTTCAAGGCAAAGTTTTAATTTAAATGGCTACATAAATAACGAAGAATAATTTGTTAAAACTTTGATATTAACCCATTTTTATTAATAAGAAAAGAATATATAGATAATATTTTAGATTTGTTAGCTTCATAACTTCTTGATATCATGTATATATAAAAGTATTTAGATGCCTTTGTTTTTATTAATTGTATATGTATTATTAAATATTATTTGTCACACAGGCATTTTAAAATGAGTAAAAAGATGCTAATTAAATAGATTACCATTATTTATAGCATGAATCCAATCCCGAGGTACCATTACCAAAGACATAAATCCATGAATTTTCAACATATTTTTATTTGTTTTAAAATGCAACAGATTGGTAAAAAATCCTTCATAGAATAATGTTAAGAGTTTTATGTGTGTACTAATGGTAAATAGACTAAATTAACATAGTATAAACAGTTTTAGATAATATGATAGATAAGATAAGGACAAAATGTTTACACTTAATACTTTAATTTCAATCCAATTTAATTGTCACAAAGCAATGGTGGTTAAATTTCATTTGGTTCAAGTTTTCAGTTGTGTCAAGGACTTATTTCAGCAGTAACTTAGGTTCTTAATAATTCTTTTCTTGGAAGTTCAAATGTTGTTTTCTTTTTGATTGTTGCATATAATTTACTGAACGATTGTATTTTAAACGTTTTTAAAAATGTGGTGTGCTTACAAATTTTGAGGTTAGAGCTGTTTCAAAATATTGTGCCAGTTTGTTTTCAGTTAAAAAAAATTATCACTATATTTGAAAAAATCAGAATATATCTATTATAAATGTAGAGGATAAAGTTAATATTTTGTAACTTTTTTGCATAAATGAATTTTTCTCTTTTTGAAAATTATCCCGATTGCAATTATTGTTTGCAGAATTAATATATTTTTGGTTCTCTTGATAAATTGCCCCATATTAGTACTGAAAATAATGAAGATAAATCAATGCATAGTAACATATATATTTAATAGGGCATTATTCACAATAAATAGACGCTAATAATCACTTTTCTCTGTAATCGACACGGGCGTGCCGATCACCACTCAGAGGGTTATAATAGGAAATATCTATAGTTTGAATTCTATTTGTCAAATAACCTTTAAATCATTGTATTGATAATCCTCTTACACCATTCATTTGTAATTTATCTTTTATGTTTTTTACGCCCAACAGTGATACTATAGGCTTTTCTTAAATAAAAAAATACGGCAAGGTTTTTTTCTTAATTGCATCAACAGCTTTTGACGTCAACTGCAAAATTGCATTAACCATATACCTATTTTTTTCTAAAAACATGTTGACTGTGAACATGTTTAGTGTTTTCTAATCTAATTTCAATACAATAACTCTGTTAGTAGTTGTGGAAACTGGATCTTGGATGTAAACACCTCCGCTGAACTATTTGCGTTACACCAATCTTCTAATACCCCCCAGAGCTTAGACATATTCATGTCAAATAAATGGCTTAAATGAGTTAAAGAACACAATATAGTAATGCGAAACAGTATTTTTATAGAAATAGTTGTTATTTCTATTATTTCAGGTATATCCCTAATTTTTCAGAGGGTGAATTCTCATTTATCATTTGCCCACCCACAAAAATTAGTGATCTGTGTATGAGGCGTGTCAGGTTAATATAGGGGTGAGCTGACACACTAGAAGGTGGACAGTGACTGTACGGATTGGCAACTTCGGTATCTCAACCAGGGCCATCGCTGTCTCAGGTTCGGAGTACGTTATGCTATCAACTGAGCCAGCAACTCAACTATTCACAAGCTCAGGGTTAACTTGCTGACCCTCGGGACAGAGCCCTTGGCCGGATAAATCAACCTATTTTTAAAACAATAATTTACACCTAATGATATTGTTGATAAATAAAGTCATAATGAGGGTGTAACCCATTCAGGTCCGAATTTCTTTTTTATTTGATGTTTTGAGAAAAATCCTGCTCTGTTTGTTGACTAACATAACTCACTGGGCAGTGATATCTATCAAGAACTTAATAAACTACATTCTGTGCTGCCCCTATGATCGAATCTCGGAACTATCTCATGGAGTTCAATATTTTGCCCCTAGAGTATGTTTTATAGCCAACTAAGCGCTCTGCCTCTGCCAAAAGTGTAATGTGATCATTGATCACATAGAGATGTGCCATTACTAAAAATCTTGTAGGATAACATCTTTAGGTTAGGTTGGCGATTTTAGTTTTTGATTAAATCTGACCTTTACAATTAGTAATCAACTAGCTCAACTATTATCAATTAGCTCAACTAAGTAGTAATCTCTAAAACCGTAAGAGCGGCCGAGTAGCAGAAGCTAGTGTGTTCGTAAGCCGTGGGTAATAGAATTTGATAGTTTCTAGGAAGTGGCCAGATATGGCGAGGACCGGGAAAATGGAGGCTGATTATGAGGGATTCAACTTTAAGTCAAAAACTACCAAGATCAAAACAGGGGGGGTGTGGGGAGGGACTACCGTCAGATGATGATCGCTCACCTCAGGTTAGCCCGTCATTCACAGTGCTACAGTACCTCACTGGTTGCCATTTCAATGATCTAATCTAATCTAATCACTATCTTTTATTCACCATACAGGTCCTGAGCCATAAATAACAGCCATTCAAGGTTCTAAAATAAAAACGTTTGTTTTTATTTCCCTGTGGGAAATAGGTTAGTTAGATCATGGATATGTCTAAATGAAATGTTTTCAGTTCTTCTAAACAGCTATTATTCTTCTATATTACAAATTCAATACAATAGCTCTAGTAGTTCCTATGGTTTCTGTTTCAAATTTTCTTACAATCTTACAAATTGCCAACATCCCACCCCCAGAGCTAAGACAGTCAACTAATCAGTTACAGAATGAAAAGCAGTTGTTTGGGTGCAATATGATGCAACATTATTTCAACCATCTTAAGTCAACATATTTTTGTGATAATCATCAAATAAGTTGTGATAAGTAATGAGTAGTGAGCAGTAATGAGTGGAGAAACCACCACATTAAAGGATCACATTGACAGTTAAGGTATTTAAACCATTTATTAATCAAATAAGTGTCATTTCCATTGGTAATGTTAAATTTGGTGGTTTGTTTTAGTTTCAGATTTTGTGAAATGGAAAACCTCCCAGCCGAGTTAATTGAGTTAATATCCCTTTACCTAACGAGTGAAGATGTTTTTAACTGTTCAAATGTGAGTGCTCAATGGAGTGAAGTTTTCAACCTGGATGGCGTGTGGAAGAGGTTCCTTACTTATGATAGAACATACTTCAAAAATAAATCTAGTAGATTGAATTATACTCTGAGCAGAGCTGAGCTTGGAATAGAACCTTGCCGATGTAAAGATTTAGTTTTGAAAGAGTCGTTCATTAAACGAAATGTCATGCAGGGGAAGTTCCTCACTGAAGAAATCAACATTGGTGCTTCATATGTGGAATGTGTGGAAGAAGATTTAGATGGGAAGGGGAACCACTGGCTGTTTTTGTCTATTCACGAGGGCCTTGAATTTGAGGGTATACATAAAATACAAGTGTGGAATTTAAACCAAACTTCGTATCTTCAATCTTCCATTGTAACTTCTTTTAATACAAGCCGACCCTTTGATTCTGTGATTACGGTGTTTGATGACAGAGTTTTTTATGTAAAACAAGACATTGTCTGGGTGTATAAATTTTCATACCCTAAATTTGAATTTAGATTTCTCTTAAAAATAGAGCCCTCAAAGTGTTCATATCCAAAGGAAACTTTAATGTCAAACAAAATGATTTGTCTGCGTAGCAATATTTTATCTTTCACATACACAAATATCCATATAAACCACAACCTCCATCCTTCTTTTGAAATGTGGAACCACGATGGGGTCCAAGTTGCCCATAGTTTAGATCAATTAGATTTGTGGTTAGATGAGGAACATCAAACTGGTCAATCTTCAAGTTGTATTTGTGTTGTATTTGTAAAAATAATGGATGGAAATAACATACTAGTTGTATATCAAAATTTTATTGTTTTGGATGGGTACAGTTTTGTTCTTAAAGTATTTGACTGTAGTAAATCAGTCTATAATGATATACTTACAGAAAAGTGTGGACAACTCCAGTCATTTGATGTACATGGAAAAATTGCAGTTATACTATACGAAGAACAGAACCTGTCTGGTCAAAAATTGGAATGTATTAATGTCGAAATTGGAACTAAATTATTTTGTTGTGATGCCAAGTTTGTTACTCCATGTAGATCAAATATTGCAAGCATTCAGTTTGTGCTCAATGGTGATTTAGTGGTTATCAGTAACAACTTGTTGTATAATTTCAATATAACTAAAATGGGACTAAAATCTAAAGTCTGTTTGAAACTCACTGAAAGACTTGGTGATGTGAGGGCTTTAAATAATAATTTCATCGTTCTATTTAATCCCAAGAGTACGGGTAGGGGTAGTTATGAATTATTTAACTATGAAACAGGGGGCAAAATGTATAATATACCATTAGGAATGCCATACTTGAGCTTCAGTTCATGGAAAGATAAAAGCCTTCCTGCTAACATTATTGCTTACTCAAACCCAAATATGGTTTTTGCCCGTAAAGCACAATACAATTCAATTTTTGTCATTCATTTTTGGTAGTATTTTTCTCAAATGAATATAAACTAAATGCACTTTTTTTAATAAGTATTTAAATAGGATTTGTAGGACTTCTTAAAATAGTCAATTGTTTAGTATAGTGTACGTACTAAGAATTTAAGTACCAAAATGACCATTTTCTGTTTTTAGAATAAGAATCGTTACAAGACATCAAGGTAAAATAACATTTACTTTTGATTTCTTGTACATCTCGATGGCAGAATTAAGACATGGCATTCATTCACAGTGGTGCAGTTTATTTGAACAGTGTGTTCTAGCTAAAGTACTTATTTTATTCTCCACCACAAGTAGTAAAAGTTATCACAAATGTCTTCTCGGTCATTGATAAATTCAGTTAAGTTTGTAACTCAATATTTTGTTTTTTTTTACTCATTTACTTACTGTATTGATAGTTTTTTAGTTTATGAAATAAAAATACTTACAAATACTGTAATTAGTTTTATTAAGTTTCAAATTATGTACTCGTATATTGTAAATTTTATGTAATATTTATCTAGGATGAACAGTATTTAATACTGTCCCATTTTTAAATTGTCTTTATATTACTTCCCTATGGTATAATTACTATTTATAAATACTTGTATGTAATTTGGGGGCGGTCTGGTCAGGTCGGCTGGTCCTTTCTGACCAAATATAGGCCTCCGAATATGCTAAATTCTGTACTGAAAAAAGTCAGATCGAATAAATAATGCTGGAATATGGATTCAACTACTTGTATTACAAAGCATTAAATAGTTACTGTTTATAATACATAAACTTTTTTATAACCATATAAGTGCTTGTTATGTGTATTCATATATGTATGGATGACTATAATAAGGTATAAAGCTAATATGGTATATTCTTTTTTTTCTTGTTTGCCATTTGGCAGGCTCAGCATTTCGCTAAGTAGCCTCGAAGTTCACAGTTTATAAAGTTTATCAGTGTATGTGTTACAAATATTAAATTTTTCTATTAAATGCCTTCAGATAGTTGTTCATCTCTTGATATATTTCAAGATTGCCTAAGCTGATTATTTCTTGTAAATTCAATGAAAAATTGTTACTGAGTTTCTTAGTCGTTTTAAAATATTCATCTCTTTCGTATGTATAGCTGGGACAATATAAAATTATATGGTCCAATGTTTTATTTGTACCTAATCTACATTTAAGGCAAAGTGGAGTAAAATAACATTTTATTTTATAGAGACAAGAATTTATATTAGCATGTCCGAATCTCAATCGACAAACTTTTATTATTTCGTTTCTGTTCATGTTACACGATTTAAACCAAGGGAATTTTGTGAAATTCTTCTGAACTTTCTTGTACCAATGCGTATATGCGTATACCAGTGGTATATTCTGTCCTACCTTTGATTGGCAATATCACAACACTGAAACAGAAGCAACAGTCGACATTCATAAGAGGAATGGACACGTTTCTCGCAGGTGTATTTCCTGGGAATATCACAAACTAAAGATTATATTTTTTGCATTGAATTAAATGTTTGTTTGGAGGAGTAGCTATGTTTTGCTAATATTAGTTTAAAAATTATTACAGCAATCATTTTTGGGTTAAATTTAATAAAGCTATCATTCTTTTACTCTCTATTTTTAACAAAAACCATATTAATACTGAGAAAAACTTATTAAATGAAGTAATTTTAGAAGGTTGTTTGGTTGCCATCTAACAAAAACATAATTAAATATAGGTTGCAAGTTAATTTTCAACTAAGACTATCTGTATTTTATTTTTGCAGGGTTATTGTAATACAGTATTTAGAAATTAATTAAACACCATTAAGTTTATGAGTAAGGGAAAACTATTTTCCATTACTCTACACACGAAAGCACACTTTCTAAACGTAAAATGAGCTAAGAAATTAGTTTATTCCCGCTACTGAATGGCAAAATTACATAATGTTTACTTTCTGTGGATTTGTGGGACACGGAAAGTAACCGTTTATGGGATTATGCGGTGGAGACCGATCAGTTGTTCAGCATTTACCGTGCGTATGTTCATCGACATAAGCGTTATGAGTTCGGGTTTTTTTCTTGAGACTAAGTTGAATAAACAAAATATTCATGTTGTTCAGGTTTTTCAATATTGTAATGAAATATAATAATAATGTTCAATACTCGTTTCGTAAGTGCCAATGCGGGGCCCGATGCCTTTTTCGATAGAAAATGCAATGTCTCCCCGTAATGAGTCACTAGAGACTAGTAATGAAAACTACGATTACCGAATAAAAAAATCTTTGAGTTATAATCAGATGAAAATATTTTAATTTTTCATCTACTGTAAAGTATATTTTACACATCATCTGAGGAATATTTTAATGATATATTTTCGTGAAGTAAATCAAAAGCACACTTGGATTAAATAAATAAATAAATTTTATTGTAGAAACAAATGAGAACATCAATTCGTATTACAATCGTCAGTTGAACTATAACTAAACTAGCCTAGTTTAAATAATTAATTAAAATAACTCATTATAGCACTACAAGATCATATACATTTTTTCACAATTTTGAACATAACAAAAGTTTATTCACTAATAATCTATATTTATAAACCAACAAACATATTAATTTTGTTCAAAATTATTTATTTCACATAGATTTTATAAGAGGAAAGTAAAGAGATAGATAAAAAAAGAATATAATTTAAGTATAGGCCTACCTAACCCCAGTAAGGCTGTTCAAGATGTGCTTAACTTACAAGTAATAGTTAGATTAACTAAATGTCAATTGGAACTAGATTCTAGTTATTAAAATCAATCTCCCAAAAATCATCAATTTTATACAAACAGTTGGCTGGGATTCAAATACTCGTTGCCATCAGTGAAAAATTGCCTGGTCTTCCAATGATTTAGGTTACCGTAATCATCGAGGTACTGTTATGGGTTGGACAGGACAGGATGTGAGGTTTCAGTGGGCTGAAGGCCCACTGCGGCTGTTATAGGACTATATCCTCTTCGGCCAAGGATAGGTTTTGAGGTTTTGGTTGCGTGTACTGTGGTTATGGTTAGTGAATGGAAGGTTTCGGTTTGAGAACAAAGACCAGAGCTAAGCCGAGGGCAGGTTGTTCTCGACCGAAACGAGTGTCTGGATTTGTTTGTTGTGTTGGGTGGAACAGGGTTAGGGGTGGATCTGTTTATTTATTTATTACCTGCAGGTTTGGGTAGAAGGGGATTAGTATCAAAGACCAGAAAAAGCAGGGATTTGCATCCCACGCCGAAACGAAAATCTGGCTTTGCTTTTTTTGCTGGGAGGGTTAGGGTGGTTTAGGAGGTCTATGATTGTTTAATTTCTTCTGGTTGGGGTGGGGGGATGAAGTCAAAGACCAGAAGAAAGCGGGGATCTGTGTCCCACCCCGAAAAGAGTATCTGGCTTTGTCTTATAGGAGGGATTTAAATGGTAGAAGAGCGGGAGTAGGGAAACCACAGTCATAGACAAGGCCGGACATGTGTGTCCTAACCCGAACGATCGTCAAGACTGTGGTCAGTCGGTGGATAGAGTGGGTTGGACTATGGGTTCTAGGGATATTACCATTAAAAGCTGAAACTAGGGTCTGTATCTGAAACATAATTAACATTCAACACAAGGTGGTGACGTTAAATTAGGCGATAAATTGTGGTGGGATGTGGGGAAACCATAGCTGTGGACTAGTCCGGGCGTATTTGCCCTAGCCCGGACGAGCGTCCGGTCTATGGTCGGTTTGTGGGGATGGTTACATAGGGATGCTAGAGGCCAGCCTATGGAGTTTAAAATCTATAAAAAAATGGATGGAGTGGGCGTTGTATACCGAGGCATTACGGGCCCAGGGAGGGAGATGAGAAACCAAGCGTAGTGCCCTTCTCTCAGTGGCTTAGAGACTGGAAATGAGTCGGTCTGGGGCGGTAAGTAGTAGAGGATGGGCGTAGGTGATGACTGGGCGGATTTTGGATCAGTATAGGGTTGCTAGGGTGGAAGTAGATCAGGGATGGGCACGGTTGTTGAGGATCCGGAGGGCACGAACGAAGACGGGAAGTGGCACGCTTTTTGGTGTCTAGGATGTGTGAGGAGAAGGTAAGGCGGGAGTCGATATTTACCCCGACAGGTTTACTCGGTACAGGTCTGGGTAAGTGGGAGGCGGACATTATTGAGGAAGATCGGCATGGATTGGAAGCATCGGAAGCGGCGGGCACGCGGAATTTATAGAAACCGAATCGGGTTAACATATGGATGAAGGCTGAGTGATGGAGAAGGCGTTTTTCAACCATGGGCGGAGTTACAGGTTACACACGATGTGCGGGGGCACGAAGTTAATTTCCTAGTTATTGTCACAAATATAGCCTATAGAGAAAAATAAACATTTACTTAAAACTAATATAAAACCACAGTAAAAGATTTCTTTAGGAACTTTTAAAGAAGTTAATGTGCAAAAATGTTTTTATTTACTTCCCTGTGGGAAATAGGTTAGATCGTGGATATGCCCAAAGGGAATTTTCAGTTCATCTAAACAGCTGTTCGATTCTTTTATATAAAAAATGCAATGCCCTCCACTCTGTATCGTCAGCTGAGCACGATCCCCGGTCTTATGAGGAATTTTCCCCGTGTTCGAAATGATGAGGTGAATGAGTCTGTAGACATCTTCGGATACGATATGGAGATAATCAGACGGAGGCTTTATGTTCTCTCAAACTTCTCCCTAAGCCAATAGCGGAGGAGTTAGCGTACTGACGAATTGTGTTAGCCTGTAGGTTTATTGAGTATTTATTATTTTGTTTGTGACAATATTATAATTATTTTATAGTTTATCTGTTGTATGCATATTATTTCTCTAAACAATAATTATTAGGTTAAACAAAATGTATTTAATTATTCTAAGCAACAATCACAACATTTCAAAATGTTAACACCAACCAAACATATGCGGGAAGCGGAAATAAGTTGCCTGAGATTTGAAAAAACAAGTTACGCGACAACAACAGAATGATGCTTGAAAGCAAAGCAACGCGCCACAACCACACCAAAGACATCTAAAGGGTCGCCATTTTGATGTTAAAATTGAACACGAAATTGGAAGAGGCTATTTCAACGGTTATGTTGTAATGGTCGGTGAAATTTTACTTCGTTTGTCTGTTTAATGTTGTTGTTTATTTGTAAGTGAACGTTGATAATAATTTTTGTTTTAAGTAGGGTTATAATTTATTTGCATGAATGTCTATACTTATAAATAAATAAGATAGCTGTTTTGTAGATTTAGTATTTCCTAGTCAACTTTTATCAAAAGGCCTTACTTAATAGTTAAATATATTTTAGGTGTATACTAAACTTTAGTTCAGTGATTGCATCAGTGTTAGAACATAAGCATAGGCCTATGTGTTCCCTCAATTACATCACACCTCTACATCAAGATGAATCTTGTGATTCATTATGTACAGTAGCCTATTTGTATTCAAAGGGTTCTATAGGAATAGTCATGATTGAGTGGTCGGAAAGAGTAGGTAAGTTAGTAGTTAGGAACTTGGGTTTTTCTTTTAGTTACAGTTAATTGGCAAAGTTCAGATTAGTTTCATATGCCCTTTATATTTAAAACCTCCCTTGTGGTTTGAAACTCGCATTTTGATATTTGTATCAGTTTACTTGTTTAGAAGTCTGATGTTGTAGTCTTATGAGTGAAAACACCACTTGCTGTAACGTTATGCCATATAATCTTAGTTACACCTGGGAAAATTTGGCATTTGGTTCCCAATTAATGCCATAACCTGTCAGGAATGAACCCCCTTACCTTACCTACCTGGGTTAAAAGTTTTGTTTCCCTGTTTCATTTGGCGAAATCAGTTACAAAATGCATTTTCAATTTAATGTTATGCTGTATAAATAAAAACTAGGTCTAACTTATATAGGCTATCACACTTCTTATATGGTGCATCAAGCACCATTCACCATTTCATTAAGCATGTGTATGCTTAATGAATATGTATACGTATACATATGTATGTACATTACTGTAGTTCATGATTCTCAAACTTATACTAAATAACTGCATTTTTAGTTTGTTATTAAACTCTTTACTATTACTGGGACTTGTGGTCAATATGGCCAGTACAGAGATTGTGGGTGGAAATCCCACCTCTGGCAATTATTGATAATAAAACTGCCTCCTCAAGTCCCCCGAGGTTCACCCAGCCCCATGAGGCAATCGTGAAGATACCACTTCAGAAATGCCACCCTGGTCTAAAAAGCAAACTGAATTGGTCATTTGTTTGTTTTTAATTTAATTTTACAAACCAACAATAGAGTCAATATACACAATGTATTACAAGAATAATTATCAATGCTAATGAAAATTTGGTGCCGGTACTTTCGTATTATACCAACAACACCCAAACGTTGCATTGTATTTTCCTAAACAGCAGCCGGTGACTCCTGTAAGATCGTGAGCGGTCACCTCTGGTCAGCCCATGTCACTAATGCCGCCACGGTACCTTACTGTCTTTAATTCACCGCACCGGCCCTAAGCCTATCGTGATAGGAAGTTGAGGGTTAAAAAAGAGTGCTAAATGATGGAATATACATTGTCAACGTACAGGTTTTGCCAACGTATGTTGGTTTTCTTTAGTAAAAAAATATTAATAGGATAAAAATATCAATAACCCACCTAACTCATGTTGTCATACACAATACAATGTTTGAATGTGGTTTGTACAATACGAAAGTACCAAAAATGCATTAAGTAAAAATCAAACCTTTTCAAACAAAATATGGTTTCAATTGGTGTTTTAAAATGATTTTTCAGTGAAAATTAGAAACCATCCAATATAAATGGAAGATGGATACTATGATGGAAACAGGAGATTGTTTTGTTCAAGAAGAGGAGTCCGCATGGAATGAAGAAGTTGACATTACTCAATTGTGCCGTATTTGTGCTAATCCCAGTGAATACCTGATTCCAATATTTGAAGGAGAAGGCCTGGAACATGAATTGGAGAAAAAGATAGAAAAACACCTTCCAATAAAGGTAAAATTGTAATTTATTTAACTAGCAGTAGGCCGTAACCCATCCTTTGTTTGTCTTTTAAAGTGGAATCTATCATTTTATATTAACTGCCCAAATTTGAGCAGTTACAAACTCGAAATCCCAAAAATAAGTAATTGATAAAAGGATAAGAATATCTGGCAGCACTTTTTCCTTTTGAGTCTGCCATATGCTGACATAAATTTATGGTTAAAACAAAGTACAGAATTTTGGGCATGTCTCTAGGCATGTGATCTTTTATTGCGTTAAATTGCATGATGATCAAGGCCCATTCAGTATTTTTACCTTGATTAGATTAGATTATTGAAATGGCAACTATACCATCACAAGGTAGGTATTTTAAAGCCAAGTATGAATAAGAAACGAGTGTAGGATGATTTTGGTGCGATCTTGTTGTCTTGTTACTGACTAAGTCTGACATGTTCCTTAGACAGAACTGTTAATTAAAGGCCCAACATTCAATGGCATATCAAAGGGACCTACAGTTTAATGTGGAATCCGAACCACTGCCTCTGAATTCCGAACTGGTGTAATTATGAGGATGCTCTTATCGTATTAACATTCAATAGTGTGGACGTTAATCTACACAAGCGAACACTATACCCACCGACCATCGCTCACAACCATACACAATTCGTGACCTCCAAATAGCTGGATTACAGGACTACGCCACCGTCCCAGTCAAATTATTGGTTATTATTTTACTTGCAGGAAACCGCGTCTGTATTTTTATACTCATTAAATGGAAAATATTTTTCAACCAACGTTATTAAATTTATTTTCTCATTGTTTGTAAAAGTAGGCTTCCTTACCTTACAATAATAAATCTACTTTTTGTTTTTGGTTAGACATATTTATGTACCTAAAGAACCATTAATATAGACTCCTAATTTAATATTACAAAGCTATTTACCACCACATATTACTATTGTATATCCCCACTAATTATTAGACAAAAATTACAATACTATTATCTATTATATATGCTATATAGAACTTAACTATATTAAAATTTGACAACACTTTCCTCATAAGCGGAAACACCGGAGATGGAAAATATTTTTCAGGTTATGTTTGGTTGTTACAGCTCAACTTAGTTTCATGACAGTTCACCTTAATTACCTTAATTTACTTCAATCTCTAGTTTAAGAAACTAGTGTTAGGTTTGACAAAATTTGGTTGATGAAATCCGATTTCCTTAACAGTGTTTTAAATCATCAGTCAGTTTAAGTGGCTGATAAATAAATCTGGCTTTAGTGTTATTTTGGTTACATGTGGCCTTAGTTACCCTTAAAGATTAATGACATTTTAAAACGTCACTATCTCAGAGCTGGTAAAGAGAAAAAGTCAAAACAAATACTTTACTTTTTACTTTTTTCTATATTTTTAACTGAAAATGGCAACCTACCCAGAGGTTATTTAAAGGGAAAATCTTTTTTTTTAAGTGCTGACCAATAATATTTTTCAATTTTTTATATGTTATTCTTACATTACTGTAGTTTAAAACAATTAAAAATTTTTTTTCACTTTTTTTTTATACGGCCATTTTGTTTACACGACATTTTGACCAATAGAGTAGCGATAATTTAAATATCTCCTTTGGTTAATGCTAAAGTAATGTTTTTACACTATTTTTTTTTTTGGAAAACCCATTCTTACAATAGATTCTTAACTTAAGGTGTATCTATCTTAAAATAGTCAAAAAACAGCCATAAGTTAATATTTTAACTATTTGAGATTAGGCTGAAATTTAAATGAAAGTATAAAATACCCCTAATATTTATAGACTATAACATATAATAAAATACTTATCAATTTTAGAGAAAAAACATAAATTAATTTTTTTTTTACTTAGTATTAAACAATTAGGAGAATACTTTGTTGCTAGTGTTAGGTCAAAATTTAGCTGACCTCAAAAAATGCAGTATCCAAAAAAAATAAGATAAACTATTTTTAAAACGTGTTTTGAACTACTGAGTATGTAAGAAAAACATATAAAAAAATAAAAATAATAAAATTGTAGAGCAACATCTATCACTTCATATGGATTACCACAGGTAGTTTTTAAAAACAAGTAAATGAACTATGAATTTATATTTCAGATCATAGTCTTTTATGACTAAGCCGACATATTCTTAGACAGGACTGTTAATATAGCCCAATCAAATAAGAAAAGTTTTAACGTGATCCCCACTTTTAGACGAATGTCTAATTATGAGGATGGTCTTTTTTCAACGTAGTATTCAATAGTTCGTACCACACAAGGGAATGACACCAAAACACCGCTATCTCTCACAACTATCATTCGTGACTAAGTTGATTTAATGTCGCCACCATCCATCAAACCTCCAAGGATTAAAATATTTTCACTAAATTTCATTGCAGCCTACCGTAAATATAGCAAACAATATGTGTTAGGTTTAAAATACCCTAAAATGAATATTTTAGAACTTTTTTAGAAGTATTTAAAAGATGGACGCAAACATAACGTCATATTACATTCTTTGCGCTGAAAGGTTATGTCTTTTCACTTTTCTTTCACATTTCACTCAGAGAAAAAGTTATTCGCACGTTTTATTTCCCGCTGATACTTCATGCCGCAGCTGTCACCTTTCTCGCCACGGCCATCATATGATACTCCCTCGCCCACCGATTATCTACTTAATACGCTAATACACTCTTTCCGCATAACTACATGTCTTTAACTATTGATTTATGACTTAAGAATCAATCTGTATCAAGTTATAAATGTATTTGCACAAATTTTTGGCGTTTTAAAACTTCACTACTCTTTTTTTGAGTAAACATATGAAGAGGTTTAAAAATGTCAATACTATTTTGATGCAAAATACTGTACCCGTGAAAGGGTTCAAAATCGTCATAGCCTACTTTTGAACTACAGCAAAATATTAACCAAAAACAAATTAACAAAAATAGAAAACTATTTTTTAGTAATAGTTTTTAATTGGATAGTAAGAATACTTTTTACGATGATTAAATATTTACATAAAATGTAATGATCAAATAAAGTGAAGATATAACGAATTAGGTGAATTTAGGTAGCTTGAATGAAGTAAAAAAAGAAATTTGCTTCATTTTTATTTATTGAAGGTTTTAAGACCATTTTTAGGTATTAAAAAAAGTAATATTTTTTGTCTGGATGAGCAATTTCAGTAAATAATAGGCCTAATTAGTTAATTAATCCTATAAATAAAAAACATTCACACAATTTACACTATTTACTGCTAAAACACAATGAAAACTAACACACTTCGACAAAAATGTCAACAAACAAGGTTTGTGAAAGTGAAAACAGCTGGCTGTAATGACTCGCGTACTTAAGCAGCTGTACAGGAGCGAACAAATACTGGCCCAAGTCACCTAGCAACAGATTTAATTCACTAAATATTACAACAAAGGCGCCATATTGGTTTTGTGAGTGCATAGAGGCAAATGCAACATCACCAAGCATCCTATCGGTGAAAAAAATATTCTATATGTAGTAAGGTTGATGATATTTACATTTTAGAATGACGATTGCGATTTTATTATAAATTAAGATGTTTCGATGTGGTGGAAGTCGTGTTTCTATTATTTGGGAGTGTCAGCCATGGTTCTATTCCTATTTCATATCTATTGCTACATTCATTTCCTTAAAAGTCCTTAAAATACAGATCATGATAAGTAATCTCAGCAACTGGCGAGCTTAACAGGGTCGTCCAATGTATTCATGATTTTTTAATCAGATTTTATCTGATCAATCAAATACAATAATCATAATGTTTTTCTTACATGTTCAGGTTTCAAGAGTCGACGAGCTTCCAACTAACCTGTGCTACCAGTGTGCATCCACGTTGATCGCTTGGCATGACATGGTAGTTAGCTTTGTGGAAGCTGATGATAAACTTAAGGCTGTCATCCACAGTAGGTCCAAGGCAAGTGCATTTTTATAAATACCTAGCATTAATAATATTCCCACATAATAAATAATCTAAGTGGATTTATTCAAAATTATTCAATCCTAAACCTAAACCTAAACCCAAACCAAACTTAAATGCAATAAATGCCTTTTTTAGGAAAGATTACAGTACATTTTCTGAATTGCGGCATTGTTTATAGTAGGCCTAATACTTGCGTAATCTAACATTAATTAGGCCTAATTACACTGGGACAAACAACCAACCAGTAATCTATACTTCTTTTAAAACAATCACAAACATTCGCTGAAAATGATGCACAAAGACGTTAGCTGTCGACTGCTGAAAATAAAGCAACCCAAAATCAGCTGTTATTAAATATTCACATTATTTATGTATGCTTATGATCAAAATGCATCATGTCTTTTCCTTATAATCTTAACACATGCAAACTTTACAGGCCAGTGAGGCTTAGCCCTAAGATTAAATTCAAAACTAAATATGCCTATAGCCTACTCGGAGCAGAGACAAATCCAAAAAATTAAAGATCATTAAAATCGGTCTAGCCGTTCTCGAGTTATAAACGGTGTTACAAACACTACTTTGTTTTATATATTTATAAATACAACAGCTGATTATTATAATAGGTATACTTAATACTCGTATGTATAAACATTGTAATTCATTTTTAATTGGCCAACACATAAACACTTGATCAGAGTCAAGATATTGTCATAGGACTGATTTACAGCAAAATTGTCATATTTACAGGAAATAAATATTCTCTAACTAACAATATTTGTATCAGCTAAAAGTCCTGCACATTAACTCTGCTGAATAAAATGTTCGCATCTGCTTCTAAATATGTCTGTATCTTTTCTTATTGATAAGGGCAATGTTATAAAAACTTGATTATGTTATAAAAAGTTTGTTTTTTAAAAAACAGTTGCTTGTGCTTAATGGCTAACAGTTATTGTTCCTATTATAATGATTGAATTACGAAAGGGAAAAAAAATGTTTATTCTAATAAAAAAGAAACATTCAAATGTATAAACTTGAAAAAGTGAGAAGATTATTTGGAAAAATAATTGACAGATTCAGATTCTTTAGCACAACAAATACGAATTGCTTTTTTCTGAAGGCAAAAAATTGAATTTGTTTTTGTCGACTCAGAATTACTATTCCATAGCTTATATGTGAAGTAAATAGTAAGCTGTCATAAGAACATCAGAATCAGCAAATTTTGAAATTCTTGGATAAATACTGCTGTTGATCTTACGCCTAACATTGGAAATGTGCTCTAAAAATTGATTTGCAGTCTACATAAGCCAAGAAAACTATGATCACATGAATCAACTAATCTTCACCAAGGAGGATAAATTTATGATTTTTTCTTTAAAATCAATGAAATAATCAACATTTACTGAGATATCAAATAAGTTTAGAAGACTACTTTGTGTAAATTTCTATTGTTTTCTCGGGAACTACTTATGATTGAGTGTCAAACAGACATAAATCAGCTGTAGACATTGAACGGATGTCATGTACAACAAGAAAAGAATTGGTCCTAGAACCGATCCCTGAACAACTAGAGATGGATACAGAATTAGATGATTAAAAGAGAGGCAGCTGTTTTCATCTAAATGCGGAATTTTAACAGATTGTTCTAATGCAAAAAGGAGAAATAGCTCAATGCGTTGCCTCTAATACCATGTAACTTCTTAAAGTAGCCTATGGTTGACATGTCGAAAGCTTAAAAGATCTAAAAAATCATTTACTCACCATCATCAAGGGACTTTGATATGTTAGATAAAAAGCTAACATGGCGTCAACAGTAGATGAACCTTTTTAAACCAAACTGTTTTTCAAAAATATTTATTTATATTTAAAACAAGTTATTGAAAATAGAATAATATTATAAGTAAATTTATTTTATTTTCTATTTTAATCAGACAGAAAATAAAAAATATAAAGACATAATCCCCCAAAACCGTAAACTATTAACATGGTGAATAAAGCTGTTCATTTTGCAAAGCAAATATTTACTTCATAGTTTTACATTAATGAATGTAGAATAAATGGCATTGGATACTAAAGCATATTGCTAATGGAAAGTAAACCAACAGCTGTAGCTTAAGCAATTAAATGTTTTAGTTGTAGAAAATTTGTAAACAAATTTATTCCCCATATGGTTAACATTAGAAATTTAAAACACCATAAAATGGAAACTTAAGGAGTTTTTGAAAAAAATTGTACACTAAAACCTTCCCAGACACAAATAGAGCAACTTTCATGGCGATTAGATAAGTAGTTTGGCAACGCATAAAAAACACACACATACATATACAGTAGAGCGTGAATGGTGGTAAATTTTGTTTTCAGGATTACTTGTTTCAGATATATTTTGTCAACCATCCATTTTAAAATTACTCTGTCAAAAATTTAAGTTTTGTCTATTACAAAGGTATATGGTGAAGTAATCCAATACTATATAATACGAGCAAAAGTTGTATATATATATATTTTTTTCTTTAAATTTTGGAAATAACTAATTTCTGAGTAGAAAATAAGTTCTAGATAGGTCTAATGTCCAGGAAAATTCTTGTTTTCTTGTAATATTAAGTTTAAAATCTAAAAATTTAACATTACGCTTATGGAGAATCAAATGTAAACAATACAAATCAAACAAGCTGTTTAAAAACGTTTGACATTGTTGATTGAAGATGGTGGCAAACAAATGTGAATAGGGGTTTTGCATTAATATTTATTTTATGTATGTAATAAATGAAAAATTATCAAATTACTAAACAATTTGTAAAAACTAAAGGGTAAAATAACTGTGCGAGATAAAAGCAGAGAAAATTATTTCCAAAATCTTTTGTGTTTTGAAAGAAAAGGTATTCATTGTATTGCTTGAAGTCTGTAACAAACCAAATAACTGGTGTAAATTAAATTTATCTTTTGCTTTTCTATCCTCATTCCTTTTCTAGCAAAATCAGTTGATCACAGGATATTAACAAACTGTATGGACATTTAATTCAGTATAAGATTAGCTAAAACAATTGGGTGGCCAAAAACATTACGACGACACAACTCGCCGACACGCAGCTCAGTTAGTAGCGCTCAGGTCTCACGTACGCAAGTTCGCGTGATCGATCCCCACCCAAGGGCTATTTTTTAGTTCAGTATTTATGCCATATTAATTAAGGGGTATGAAAACTGTTTTATTTAAACCACATAAATGTTTTCATTGAGCAGTAAATTTGTTTTAATTTTGCTAATTAGCTTGTAAAAACATGTCTTATTCTATCCGAGCAAAGCTCAGTCACCAGGTATTTTTATATTTTAATACTGTAGTAATTTTATTTTTTTAATTCCTTTCCTTTTTTTAAATACCAGGTTTTGCATGAAAAAGACTCTATTGCTGAAAACGATGGGAACTCCAAGGAAACCATTACAACGTCACTGACTAATAATACTGTGCCTGTTTCAAAGGTAAAAAATATATATTATCATTGTTATAATATTGCTCAAGGCTAAGTTTGACCTAAATCTTTAGACAACTCGTTTTCTATTTGTTTGCTGGCATACAAAATTGTCGATTTTATGTTTTTCTTTGTAAATAAGTATTCTACATAATGCATATTTTTAATTTTTTACACTAAAGTATATAACCTCCATATTATCAGTCCCGTATCCGAGGTAACATTGGTGCCTATTGCCTCAGATAATCAGGCGTCTACTGTATATTACTAATTTTTAAACATATACATCCACTCCACATTATATAGGAGTATTTGTAAAATAAGGTTCTCTATGCCTCTGAGATGGTTATATTCATTAGATGGTTTCCTCTCCTTTGCTCTTTGCTTTGTGGATGTCTTTGAGAACTCTACACCAATTGCGGATATTTTGGACGATGTCATGCAAGCTTCCCTGTTACATTACATTAACACTTTCGCTGAGGTGCTCAAAATCCCCGTTCCTCGCACGGAGCGACCAGTGTAGTTTAAAATCGACCAACTGAAAATTCTGGCCCATACAGAAATAGATACTGTGTTATAACAAAGCTGGTCGTAGTTCTCTCGGATCCCAAAAGATGGCTGCACGATCTACATCGCCAGATCCACCATCTTGATTTTATCCTAAATGTCACCACTCGGGTCAGAGTGGTCCGCACACAACGTGTTAAGAGGCGGAGCCTAGTCCCTAGGCACATCAGCCGATTTTGGCTTTTTGCGCAACCCCTGATAATTATAATGAAGTGTTTAGGTTCATTCCAGTTTTTAAGAGCTTGGCAAACTACTTCACCTTACCAACCAGCTCCTCCTGTGGCAGACACCTGCCACAGGCTGGTGTCTGCCTCTCCATAGCTCCATAGGCTTCACCATAAAATTGGCCCAACTTCCCATGAATTTCATCCGGTTGTAAATTTTTAGCGTGCAAAATTGGATTATTACACACATTTTATACTTGGCGATGACGACAGCTGTGGGCTCTATCAGGGATGGCTGTCAGGCTGCACTGTTCAGGTAGCGAGGTGTTTGGGATAAAGAAAGTGTTGCCAGATTTCTCCCAGCACATCGCATCCAGTCTCAGCGGCATATCGAACATTATTTTTACAATTACCCCTTGTATAAATATTTTTTTTCAAGGTTAATCTCGTTTTACGTGTTCTGTAACCTCTTACACTGCCACGAATTTTTCAATACTGTATTTTGGATCTAAATAACGAAAAACAAACTGTAAAAATAGTAGATTTTAGTTATTCTGGAAACTGTAACAGGAACTAGACACAGTGCTTTGCGAACTAATGTTCAACACAATGCTTGATGACTCGACATGTATATAGGGTAGGGTATAGTTTGGTTAAGAAGCAATTTTTTCAAAAATAGAATGTAGTCAAACAATAGCCGCAGCCCTCACGTTGCACCACCGACCGAACTTTCTCTATTTAGCTATACGTTGCCTTCATCTCGGCCCGATTTTCTTGACGTTATATACGAGGTTTTAGAATTTACTGACGATATATCCGGTATTTACATAGGTTTTACCTATGTAAATACCTATAGTTTGTCGGGACCTAAAAATAAATGACATTATATCCGAGTTGACGTTAAAGCCGAGGTCGCAATAACCAAGTTGCACTGTATTAATACATAAATTATGTATTATATTATTGGCTTAACTTAGGTAATATTGTTCATTCTTGTAGGGTCCTTAAATACTGTTTATTTCTGTAAACACTATTCTGAAATTTTGTCAGAGATTTCTAGTCCTTGACAATTAAAAATATATATTTTTTAATGAAAAATATATATTTTTCTAATGTCTGCATATAAAAAATATTATTTTATTATACTTAAATGTTCCTTTTATAGTACACGGGTTATTTGCGAACAGGCCTGTGAATGTATTTAACTGTTTACTTTATAATTAAGATTTTACTCGTCTTGTGTGGGAATTATGATAAGACATGATATGATGAATGAAATGAGTAAGCTATGTTATGTTCCTTTATTAATTTATCTTTCCTAAACTATTATTTTTTGTTTTGTTTATTATTTATCTTTTGTTTACTATTATAACCTCTCATTAATTCTTTCTGGAAAAACTATTTGATGTTTAAGTGTAACGTTCACTGCTGCTACAGTCAAGTATAACCTTCCCACCGCCTTGCAGAGTACCTACTGAATATAGTTGAGGCTGAGCAAGCACACACGGGTGCATGCTCAACGTGGCGGCAAGGAACTAGCAGCAGCGAACGTGTTAATCAATAAAATAATACCTAAGAGAGAACTTTGGCTATAAACGTAACAGAATATTTACGAATAAATTTTAACCCTTACCGGGTGGCTGATGACATTTCTCGCAGCACAGTAGGGTCGCATGGCGCGGTATACCAAGTTTATTCCCGATCAATCATTTTGCCTTTATCCCTTTAAAGCCTTTTTAGTCTTCTTTTAATTGTTATCACAATTCATTCATTTTCCAAGGTTCAAGAACCTGTAACATCTGATGATGCTGACGATGCTGTAGAGGAAGAAGAAATGTCATCAATTAAACCAGAAATAACGGAAAATGAAAACGATGAAACTACAGACACAAGGTTAGTGATAAGAGCCTGTAGATTATTGCTTTGGTTTAGTGTGCTTTAAAAGAATGTATGTGAGTGTGCTCCTGGAACAATAATTATTTTGTGGGATATTATTAAATGGAAGTTCTGCAATATTTTAACTATCGTTTTGATATGAAACTTTTGTTCCGTAAGATGGGTAGTGCTGAGACGGATGCGTGGAGGTTATGGTTCCTTATATTGACACCTTGACTACAAAAAAAATTTTAAAACTAATGTTTCCCGTATCATTAAATAGTATAATAATTATAACATTTATGACTAAGTTTATCAATTACAATTAGTTTTCTCTATTAAGTACTTGAAATTTTGTGTGTTACCAGTACAGCTTTCATTGACAATCTTAAACAACGGCATCCTAGTTTACTCATACCATTTTTAAATAGATTTTCAAACTTTAGACCAATCTTGCTAATGTCAAAAAATATTTATAATAAAAAACCAATCTGTAAGCGGACTGATTTTGATTTGTTTTTGTATTAACAAGAAGTAATGGTTTAAATAAGGAAGTATAATTGTGAAAAAATATTCTTTAGTGGCAAAAGACTGTCTGAAATAACTCTGACAATATACATACGGCACTAAAATAGAATCATTCTAATAATTGAGCCAAGTATTGTATTTCAATTTATACATTTTGAGGATTTTACCTTGGATGAAAGAACAACATAGTTTTTGTTCCTAGGTTTTGACATGGATATGTCTTAGCTTTGGGGGGGGTGTTAGTGATTTTTAAGATGGAAAATATGTAACAGGTTTCCATAGATACTACCTGGGATATTGTATTACATTTTTAATTTATTGAATAAGAACAGCTGTTAAGATGAATTAAAAACATTCCCTTTAGACTATCCATGATCTAACCTATTTCCCACAGAAATGTTAATAAAACATTTTTTTCTGGTAATTTTAAGTAATTTTTTTATTAAAATGTGTCAAAATTATATACTGAACTTTGAATGACCCTAGAGTTATCAAAGATATCTACAGTTTGAAACTTCTGAGGTACTCTTCGTTAGTAATTTAAATTTGTGAAGCATTGTCAGTGGAAAAAACATAATTAATTTTCTTAGTGGATAACATATTTGAGCCTGTAAACTTATTTGACTTTCTTGGAGAATCAAGAGTACTCATTGGTGGTAAAATATCTATCTCTTGATTATTACCTTATGTAAACACAAAAAAGAGGATTGTCATGGGCTAGACAGTTTTTATGAATAATTTGTGAGCTTTATTTAAAACATCACAAACTAATTTGGTAACCGATGATACACATGAGTTTTCTTTAAGGTCATGTTACACACCTCCTTTATTCCTTTACAGTTCTTGGATAGTGATTGGCTGCTTTATTTTGCAGGTTCTTATCCTTCAGAAACTATCAGGTAGCTATCTGTGCACTGAAGGACAAACTAATGAACCTCAAAATAAAGCAGCGCAAACCCTCCAAGAACTTAATTTTCACCTCAGAGGTTAATACATCAGCGTCAACAACTGTCCCATGTAATAAGACAAGCTCAAGTCCATCTGAGGTGGAGGAGATAAATAATTTGGACTGTGGTGAGATGTTTGGGAAGCCGAAGCATCAGTGTGATATTTGTGGACGTATGTTCACAAGACCATACGACTTGAAACGACACGGTTCGATTCATCTTAATGAGGATGTTTTTGAATCAATCGGGAGTTGTGGGACTTCTAGTGAAAAACATGAGGAGTCAATCAACAAAATTATTGTCACACACACATGTGAAATTTGTGCTAAAGTTTTTAAAGCCAAGGACAGTTATGAACGTCATAAAAGAATTCACACAAATGAAAGGCCTTTTCGTTGCGATGAATGCGGCAAGTGTTTTCGACATTCAGGAGCTTTGGCGAGGCACACAAAAGAAGTTCACGCAAAAGTACGAAATCACCTTTGTAACATATGTAACAAGTGGTTTCTGAATCGTCCAACGCTCGAGGATCACTACAGGATACACACGGGCGAGCGACCATTTGTGTGTCACCAGTGCGGGCTCATGTTCCGGTCCAGAGCAGGCCTGTACCAGCACAGCAAAACACACTCTAATTTTCGACCACATACCTGCGACTACTGTGGAAAATGTTTCCGCAGACGACAGGAACTCATTGCGCATACCCCAATACACACCAACGAAAAAGCCCACATCTGTGAGAAGTGTGGTAAAGCGTTTAGCACGAGGAGTGAATTACATCGGCATATAACCGTCCATTCTGATGAAAAGCCATTTTCTTGTTTGGTTTGCGGGTTTAACTTTAGCCAGAAAAGGTATTTGAAGAACCACATAAAATCACGACATAGCCGAACGGAAGATTCGCTGCATGGGATTGTACCTGAAAGATTTTAGACCTATATTTTTCTGTTGTTAAAAATACTATTTTTATATAATGTATATTTTTACAGTCTGTTTTTTAATAAAAAATATATATTTTGCTAATGTCTGCATATAAAAAAATATTGTTTTATTATACTTAAATGTTCCTTTTATAGTTCACGGGTTATTTGCGAACAAGCCTGTGAATGTCTTTAACTGTTTACTTTATAATTAAGATTTTACTCGTCTTGTGTGGGAATAACGATAAGATATTATATGGATATGATGAATGAAATGAGTAAGCTATGTTATGTTCCTTTATTAATTTATCTTTCCTAAACTATTATTTTTTGTTTTGTTTATTATTTATCTTTTGTTTACTATTATAACCTCTCATTAATTCTTTCTGGAAAAACTATTTGATGTTTAAGTGTAACTAAGGTATAGACATTTTGTAACAAGAAATAATATATTATTAATATACTACATTTAAAATCCCATAACTTTTGAACCATAATTTTTACCGACATGCGGGTAATGCCAAATTATATAGTACTTATAGAGTGGAACTTGGTTATAAAGTCATGAAGGGACCACATAATTAATGACGCTATATCAGAGTGACACTATAAAAGAGGTTTCATAATTTAAATCTAAACCCGAGGAAAAATAGAAAACAAACAAAAAACATGACTGAACTACTCTATACTGTATAAAAAATGGAGTTTAAAAATATCGCAATAAAGTTCGGCTTAGTAAATTCAACTGTTGGTTCAATTTAAAAAAAAACAAGTCCGAACACACGTCTGCTATCTTGCGTCCCTCCTCATACGCTCTTACAATTCACTCTTTTTCTTTAATTGGCAAAACCTTTCTCTTAACACTTGCCATTATTTTTCAATACTGTATTCGTAAATTAAAATAACGAAAACAAACAAAAACACTGAACTAACATAGCTGAAACTATAAATATGCTTAAAAAATCAATAAAGTATCGGCTACATATAAATATTTACTTAAAAAAAAATTGGTTTTTTAATAGAATGTATCTAAAACTAGGATACATGTAGACCGAACTTTTCGTCTTTAATTTTAAAAATCAAAATTTTCTTTTAAAACCATATGTTTCAATACATATTATTATGAATATCATTGCGTTACACAAAAAAAAGTAAACATTTCTACTTTTTTAGTTTTTCACATGTAATTTTTAAAAATTTCTAATTTTAAATTTCACGTTTCGATTAAAAATCTAACTTAAGTTACTAAACTCTATCTTCAACGGTTACCGAGATATTAATAAACACAGTACTGTATTGTGGGGTAATGTTAATCGGAGGATAGGGAAAAATAATATTTCCCATATAATCAATAGGATACTGTATTTAGATGTGGTTGTATATCTAGCTAAAACATAGTTTATGTGTTAATCATGGCAGCAAACTGCATACTCTTTCCATATTAATTATATAGGGAATAAAAAATCTTTATTTATGTAGAATTGTTGAAAGTTGGATAATGTAAATATAATTATTATGGTAAATGACTTACCAGTGCTCACAGCAGCTAATGCACAGTTATGCTATGGAGTACAAATATCTTATTTTTTACTATAAAATTGTCATATACTTTATTGATTTGGAAATCGCTGAGTACGCATTTTTATGGATTTTTTACGTTTTTTAGGATTTTAACTACCCTACCCTTAACTACCATTAAAAATCAAAAATTCCAAAAAATGAAAAAACGCCTGGAGATACGGTGAATAACATGCCAAATTTCGTCTAAATCGGACCAACGAGGAATGCTGTGGCTCTGTACACATCCAGACACACACATGCTTATGGACAGACATCACATCGAAACCCACTTTTTTGGATTCATGGGACCCCAAAACAGATGTATCCACTTCTCAACTCTAATTCAAAAATTTTGATGAAAACAATACTTTCTCCATATACTACGTATAAGAGGAAAGTAAAAGATTTGAGGATTCGCTTAGTTGATGTCCGAATAATTAATATTCTATCGTATGTGATTTATTCAGCTAAAGTGTTGATTCATCCAGTTAATGGTTTTAGCTTCAAACACTTCATTCAACCTCATATTTATGCATATGGTTTGAATTTACATTTTAGGTGTACCAAAATCGATCCCAATATTGGAAACAGAAATAAAGCTGGAAATTGGAAGCCACTATTTGAAAATGAACTCTCCCACGTCAAATCAATTCCCTTCTATTGCATGATGTTGACTCTGGTGAGGAGAAGCCGACATAAACAGTGGGTTTTGTTCACAGGTTGGGATCATTCAAAGCATATCATCAAACTCAGGTCACGTTGAGGATGCTTCAGTGGGCCAGCCGAGGCTCGGTGTATTGTGTGATATGCGGTGAAATGAGAGAGAACCAGATGTCGTTGATGAAGCATCTGTACAATGAGCATAGGATGCAGTGCGGTCACTGCGATGCCAGGTTCACCGACCAGCTCGGCCTGGCCCGACACATGCTGACTCATGGGACTGAAACTAGCAGATCCCTGCAGAAACGCAGTCATATGTTTGAATGCGATAATTGTCCGATGTCTTTTTTGAGACGGTTCGATCTTAAAAAGCATAAAATTAAGTTTCATCCGAAGGTGAATTATGAAAATAAAGAAAATGGCAAGTTGAAATGTAGTAACGCAAATCTAAATAAACCTAAAGAAGAGCGTAGTAATGTAGCCGGAAAAAATCAGTGTGGCGATGATGAAAGTCATTATATGAGTGAGAGTGATGATTCAGACAGGGGAGAGTTCACTGATGATGTATTTGTCAATGCTGAAGTTAAATTGTATGAAGCAAAATATTTCTGTACATCCTGCGATTATTCTTGTAAAATGAAACGTGAACTGGTCCTTCATGAAAGGAATATTCATAGTACTCGAAACAGTGAAAAAAACAGTTTAAAAAGAAACAAGCCACATTACTGTGAACTTTGTAGAAACTCTTATATGAGAAAAACAGATTTACAAAGGCACATTCTTAAAATGCACTCCAGTGAAGAATTTTCTACCACAAAAATCGATACTGTGGAAGGTACAGGAATGGATATCATCAATCGAGCCAAAGAAAATATAAATGGAATCGTCGTTTACCATTGCAATGTTTGTGGGAAAAACCTTCGCACCAAGAAAGGATTCATTCGACACGTTCGAGTTCACACAGGAGAACGACCGTTTACATGTCACATTTGCGGAAAACAATATCGATCCAGCACCGACCTCTCGCGTCATTTGAAGTGTGTACACGAAGGAATTAAAAAATACCAGTGTGACTTGTGTGGACAGTTATTCGCCAACAAGGGGACCAGAAACGACCATCGAAGGACTCATACTGGGGAACGCCCGTATATGTGTGACGTGTGCGGAAAGTCTTTCCCCACGCCAAACTCCATCTATATACATCGTAGAACCCATACGAATCACTTTCCCCACGAGTGTCAAACTTGCGAGAAGAAATTTCGTAGAAAACAGCAGTTGGTGCATCACACGAGAACGCATACAGGGGAGCGACCACATGCTTGCGACTTGTGCGGGAAATGCTTCGCAGTGAAGGACGAGGTAGCTCGCCACAAGCTGACACATTCCAACGAGAAGCCTTATATTTGTCCCACTTGTGGCCTTGCTTTTGCTCAGAAGCGCTATCTTACGAGTCATATCAAAACTCATCATCCTGGATTGACATGATAGTGATGTTTTTATAGACACGAGATCACCGTTTATAATTTTTTTATGAAGACTGGTAAATACAATTTTTTAACGATATGTAGTTCTTATTTTTGGTCCCAAATGAAATATTTTCTTCTTTAATTGATATTATTTATTATATAACTGTCAAAAAAGAAATTTTTATTTGGAACATACCAGTGTGGTTTGTGCCTGAGTATTTATACAGTAAAATTTGAATGTAACGTTGTTTGTTGGACCAGAAAGTTATTGACGCTATATCAGATTGAGACTGTAAAAGGGTTATTAAATCTAATTATCAATATCACAAAAATGTTGATAAAATACTCTTACATTAATGTGATTGGTAAAAATAAAAATTAATTTATGAGCAATAATTCTGTGCTTCGTAAATTTTATGTAATAGGGCCTATCATTATTTGAAGTGACGTTATTTTTACAAAAAGAAAACAGTAAAATTTAAATTAACAATACAGTATGATAATTTTTAATACACAGTCGATACATGTTCACAAGGTGAATCGAAGGAATACTAACGATGGTACTGTCACTGTCTCCACCCAACATATTGTTTACGAGTAATTTGCAATGTGAACAAAAGACAATGTCAGTGTAGGGGGGAGGGGTAAAGCGGCAAGGGAGAAGGCTGTATCCAAAAATAGATTAATGTGTGACTAATGAATACGTTTGCTGTGTACTGTATCACATTTGTTTCACATTTCAGCCATTTTTAAGTTTTCTTTATTGTTCATGGCCAGATTTTGTTGCTGTTATATTTGAAATTGTGGAATTTATTGATGATAAATGCAAGGTGTTATAAATGCTTACTCTCTAAGTTTGGTAGGACTTAAAAAAAAGCGTTATATCCGTGGTAACGTTACGACCTAGGTCGTGATAACCAAGCTGCACAGTACTTTACTTTTATAGATTAACTGAAATGGCAATCTACCCAGGTAGGTATTTTAATTCAAGTATGAATGAGAAATGAGTGTAGGGTGATCGTGGCGCGACCTTGTAGTCTTGTAACCGATTAAGACTGACATATTCCTTAGACAGAAGTGTTAATCAATAGTCCAAAATTCAATCGCTTATTTAAAGAACCAATAATTTAACGTGGAGTCCGAACCATTGCCTCCGTCCAATAGTGTGGACACTAATCCACTTAATCCATACAAGAGAACACTACACCCACCGACCATAACTCACAACTATCCACAATTCGTGACCTCCAAGTAGCTGGATTACAGGACACGCCACGGTCCTAGTCTTGATATAAGTGATAAAATATTCCTCTAATGATCTATGATGAATAACACAGAGAAAATAATTATTTGTTAGGCCAGTGGCAAAATTAAAAAATACTTATTTCCTATTAGTTTTGAGTGGCAGATCTAGATAAATTTTTTCCTAAGCTATTTATGGCAGTAAAATTTAATTTATTGTAAATTATATACCTAATGTGATTATATTAATATGACTTATATACCTAATTATTAATCTTTTTCGTTTCACTTTATTCTAATATTTGGCTACAACCATTCTAAAAAAAATAGTTTAAACTTTGACATTTCACTTTGCAGTTATAATCTTAATAAGTTAACCATTGATCTGTATTTTACAGTTTAAGTAGTAATTATAAAACTGGAGATGCACAAATTATAGAAAACCTCATCAACACTTTTAATGCGTTATCTTTTTAGTGTTGCATTTACTTTTACATTGGGGTCCAAAGACGGATGGTGTCCATCTCGTTACATTAATTAATTAATTCAAAACCGATTTACAATTTTTTTTAACCCGTGCTCCCCCCCTAACCACTAACAATAAGAGTAAAACAGGTGTCCACTGCAATCTCTATTTAGGTTACAAATGTCGTCAACTTCCTGACAAGCCGGTCACCGTTTATTTAAGATAAGTTTAACCCCCCTCTATACCACACATTGGTAAGCCAAATTGGGGTTGCTCATGATTCGAACCCTAGCACTTCCTAAAGGTGTCGACGTTTCACTCGTCAGATACGCCTTAATAAACTCGGCTACACGTCCATAGTGTAAAAGAGCGCTTAGTTGGCTATAAAACATACTCTAGCGGCAAAATATGGAACTCTTAGAGATATTTCCGAGATTGGATCATAGGGGGCAATAGGGAATGTATTTTACGAAGTTCTTGATAGATGTCACTGCCTGATGGGTTACGATAGTCGTCAAATAAAGCCTGTTGTTTTCTTGAGACGTCAGATAAAAAAGAAATTTTAGAAAAAAATGGTTTTACTTAAGTACATTACTCTCATACTCATACTCTTTAAATAAAATGTTCACCAGGGTCCTGGTAATCCGAACTAATTGGGACAGAACCTTGTTCAGATTCATCAAGTTGTTCTGATTATATGGAAATGCAGTGTAAAGTTGTTAAGTTAAAAGTACAGTACTTAAAAAAATCCATTATTTTAGACCCGGCTGTGTAATTAGATCAATGAACCTACGTCTTATCACAGTTCACATAGGTTTTTCCACTACATGTTTTGCCTGAATGGCAACAAGTGTTCCTGCAGTGACGTTCTATCCCTTAAAGACTCGTCTTAAGAAATATAAAACACAACAAACACATTGAAATATAATAACGAACAATGATAAAACAGGTTTTTAGATCATAAAAAGTATAAAACCGAAAAAATCTGCATAATGTTCAACTCAGAGAAATGGTTTGACAACGAATATAAAGGAAAAGAATTCAAAGGTCACATACAAAACCCCTAGTTATATGTGAAATAGAAACCATATTTTCTTACTACTTACAATTAATTAGTAACATTTTCAGAATTTTAAATATGTTACAATATTATTACGTATTCTCTCTTATGGTTATAAAAGGTGTGCATGTAAAATGTTAGCCCTCTATGTACTATAATAACGTAACGTAGAATGTTAATCTTATAGAGGATGAGGGAAAATAAATATTTCACTTGTCAATCTATATTTTTGGATAAAACTTCATATTTAGCTTCATGTGTAGATACTATTATGCTTAAAATTATAGTTATGTTTTATTTAAATGCTTAATTTTTTTGTGTATCTATAGAGACGAGGCAAACATTTTATGGATAGATCATGCAAAGGTAGAATGGTCAAAATGAATATTGTTTATATTTAAATTGTCCTATGTGTTACTCACACAGCAATTGTTTTTTTCTAATTTTTCTTATGGAAAACGTAGGCAAATAAATAATTATGGCAAATACAAAAAAAAATTATGAAATTTCAAATTCATAAAACAAAATGGCGGCCATTTAAAATGTATTTTTCAAAAAACGTAAAAAAAGAAAATTTATACAAAACTTATTTTAGGTAATGTATTTACAAATCGATGACAAATTGTTTAAATTTAATTTAATTTTTTAGGTGACCGCTAGAATTTTAATGACAGTAAGCAGGCGGAGACTGTTGCATTGTTGTGGCAGACTCAAGTCGCATGCCTTTACATGCACTGCAACTAAGCTCTTGCGGTCACCTATCACTAAAGCTACCATATCTCAGTTAATATTTGTCTAATTTATAACAATTTGGTGTCAATCGATTTGTAATTACATTACCTAAAATAAGTTATTATTGTAAATTTTCTTTTAAATCAACGGTTCACGAGTTATTTGAGAAACTAAATTTTAAATGGCCGCCATTTTGTTTTATGAATTTTAGAAATTGTCATAATTTTTTTTTAGCTTTGTCTATTTTCCATAAATGTTTGTGCAAAGTTTAAATTCTGTACGTTTAACCATTACTCAGAAAAAATATTATATGTAAAAAAAACAAAATGGAGGCTGTGTGAGTAACTAAGGACTTCCGGACAGTTTAAATATGATATTTAGATATGTTTCTTACCCAGGAACAATGCCCTAAAGTATTGGTTGGGAATTCTGAAACACCCTGTATAAGATATACATTCATACAACAGGATACTACATGTATGATTATCTACATATTTTGAGTGTGTGGCCAGATTCAGATTTCTGTGCCTTCATATACCTTTAAGATTTAAATTATTAGGTTAGAAGTAACGTAATATTTTATTGAATTAGTTTTGCCAGTTGCTCATGATAAAAAATGCATTTGTTCTTTGATTACAAAAGTTTTGACTTCACTATTTTGAATATCAGTGTGTTTGTGTGTGATTTGACAGTTGATATATTGATTGGTACTTTAAAAGATACTTTATCTCGAAATATTACACAAATATTATATTGAGTTGAAGTCATTCATCAAAACATCAGGAATGAAAATCAAGATTGGAAATTGTATTGCTGATATACGCAATACAAGAGGTTATACGAGGTTATTAGATCAAACAACAAGTATTTCTTTAAAAGGTGACATTAAAATTAGTACTGTACAATGAACTTGTACTAAAGATGTTATCTAAATGAAACGTGGATGGAGATAATTTCTTATTCATCGTCTTTACCCAATCGCTCCAATAATTTCGTACAGTATGCCTAATGTATGAAATTTTCATTTCACTTGAGAGTTTTCTCCCTAAACTCCTATTATCGTACTTATAAAATAACCCTGCTCAATATAAATACTCAGACGTGATCAATACATGTCATGAAATCCAGAAAGGAAACGAAATAGTATCCATACTGTCAACCCTCTTAACAAATATAAGCAGTGAATGATATGAAAAAGATTGACCTGATTAACACAGCATCATTGTATTGCAGGTTTTTGAAAACGGAAGAAGAGTCGGATTACAATGATGTTGACAGTGATGAGGAGTTGGAAGATGAGCTATTGAGTGACCTTGAGAGTGACGAGGATTACGGCACGTTTTACAACTGCAATATTTGCAAAGCGACCAACATGCCACTGCAGGACTTCCTGTCCCACTCTAAGCTGCATAGCAAAGAGGAAAAGAAATTGGCTCTGGCTAAAGAAGTAAATTGTAAAATAGTGCGGGAGGAGGCTGCAAAGAGTGCTGCAGCCAGTTTCGGTTTTAGGGTTCAAGAGAGCCTGGAGTCATCGGTTACTTTGTATCAGTGCATAGTGTGCGGTCAGGGCAACCTGTTGCTGAAAGATGTCCAAGAACACAGCTCGATACATCCGCAATACATCGAAAGTAACTTTTGCAGTCTTTGTCAGAAGCAGTTTCCGACCCAAAAGACTTTAAATTTACACTTGGGGATTCATTTGGACAATAACCACTTATTCTGTCAGTATTGCAACAAGGAATTTGAGACGCTTTATGATTTAGAAGATCATGAAGATCAGCATTACTTATCTGAGTACAAATGTGTCGATTGTCGAGAAAGTTTCAAGACCAAAGAACTAGTTGTAATTCATTTGAGGCATGCTCATTCTAAAGATAACACGTGCTTGATTTGCGATCTTGAGTTTAAATCTGATAAAGCTTTGAATAAGCATTTTGTATTTCACACTGTTGTTCGGGCAATGAAGAGGGTTACACCGTGTTTCACATGTGAACTTTGTCTAAAAAAGTACGAAAGTAAAGTTTCTTTGCAACGCCATAAACTTTTTATTCACAACAATCGAGTCCCTTTTATATGTGAGCATTGTGGATTCTTTGCGTTCCACGAAAAACCTCTTAGCGCACACCTGGAGAAGAATCATATAGAAAGTGAAGAAAAGTGTGTTTGTTTCAAATGTGGGCCTGTGGATAGCACAAACAATCATACAGCTGGGTTTTTAGAAGGAAATTTTTGCAAGTTTTGTGGTTCTAAGTTTAAATCCTCGATGAGCCTAAAACGTCACTACAGATCTCACGGCGAGGTTAAAAGTAATAACTCATTGCCTGAAAATAAACAGATACATAAAGCTTCAAAATTAGACTCTGTATTTGTTTGTAGCCGTTGTGGCGAAATTTTCATGGCCAACGATCTCTGCCTTACTCACTTATCTTACCATGTAGATAGTGTGCTGTGCGATCTGTGCGGCAAACCGTTTAGAAATGAATTTGCTTTGAACATTCACCTGAACGACATCCACGTCAGCAAATGTCACAAACGCTTGGATGAAATGAACACTTTTCCATTTAAATGTGAACAATGTGATTTGAACTTTAAATTGGAATTTGAATTCGATGATCACTGTGAGACGCATATCATTCGATACCAGTGCCATTTCTGCTTTGACGAATTTTCTGCTGATACTGAACTCCAGGAGCATTTGAATAGTCATGTTGAAGAACTAAATGAAGTTGAATAAATATGGATGTGTGAATGACAGTTAGTTATAGGTCTCTTGTAAAAAGGGTATGTTTTACTAATCAGACTCAAATGTTGTTTCTGAATTGAGATTGCATAAAAGAATAGTTTTCATTATTTGGAAATTATATTTAAAGTACCTTGAAATTTTGCTTTTATACCATTATCTTGATTCTGTCATAAAAAGGAAAGTATATAGTTTGTTGGAATTATAACGATTTATTAGTCTCAACTGATCTTAGGTTATTTTATTTTGTGGATAGTAATTTGAACTATACATTTTTATAGATTCGTTGTCATTTTGAACACAAGTTGGAACAACTAACAACATAAATGTTGTCTAGCATATAATGTTGCATAATCCTATAAGCCTTTACACTTGTCTCAATGAATTTCTATAGTATGCATCCAATCTCTTGAATTTTCTTAGTTGATTCTTCATTAAAAATCTGGACAAACTCTTCTTTTCCACAATTTAAAATTTGAAATTACTAGCTGGGATTAGGTGATATGACTAGTTTTGAACTGAAGTCAGAAATTTGTGTATAAATAATGTACTTTATCATTTTTGAAAAATAACAAGTTAAATTAGTTTTTTACCATTTTGCAAATGTGATACTGGAGTATGAAAAATATAAACCATCTCAAACTCAAAATGAGTTGAGTTGTATTTAACTTGTTATGTGATGATTAAAGTCTATTTGTATATTTGCCATTGAATTTATTACCTTGAAAACTCACTTAGAGATTATTTTTTAGTAATATCAAATTTTGTTAAATTGTTTCCTAAATTCTAAATTCATGTATTTATTTTATTTACCCGAATAATGAATTGTTTGCCTCTTTTTCCTCCATTTTTATTTGAAACAGAGTTGTTACAGAAACTGGTAAACACTGTACGTTGTCTTTTGGATCCCAATGTTAATCTTGAGGGAAAAGTAAAAATTGAAATCTCATTTATTATTTGAAATAGTGTGATAAAACTTGGTAAAAAATTCATATAGATAAGTTCTAAATATGTAAAATCAAACTTTATTGTTTCTCGTAGTAGCAAACTTACTTAATCATTCCTCATGTTTTTCTTACAAATATAATTTTAACGCTAATTTGTTGATTGTATCATAAATATGCTTTGGCATAAGTTTTTAGTAAAATATTTTCAAGTTACAGGGTCGGAAATTTTGCGGTATGTATGAAAGGAAAGTAAGAAAATTACTTATGCTTTTGAGCTAACATTTTGGCAAAGTGCATAACAAAGCTTTTTGAAGTGATGTAGGTAAAGTATGAAATTTTGAAAAAAGACAAAAAATTCACACAAAACTTCCAAAAACATAAAGAAATTTAAAGCAACATATTTTATCCGATAATATTTTAAAATATGTCATTTGAAGTTCTAAAAATGCTCCGAAAATAAAATTGTTATCTTAAACAGGTCACTTGTATGAAACAATCACATATGCATAACAAATAAGCGACACTAGCAGATTTCAGTTGACCTTAATGTGGCTCTCACCGATTTAAAGAGAGTATGTAAATTGATTCAACTTTCTTATTATTTGTGTTATTATGATTAAATATTGGTGTAGAGTTTCATCTTGGGATACTTTTTGGCTCTTTTTTGACCGGGGTACGATGTTCTGTAATCCAGCTACTTGGAGGTCACGGATTGTGGATATTTGTGAGTGGCGGTCGGTGTATGTAGTGTTCTCATGTGTAGATTAACGTGCACACTATTGATTACTAGGTTAATCCGGAATGACCATCCTCATAATTAGACTAATTTGTAATTCAGTCACTGTGGTTTGGATTCCACGTTAAAACTGAAGGCCATTGGCTGTTGTGCTATTAATTACCAGTCCTTTTTAAGGAACATGTCAGCCCTAGACAGTATTAACAGTCCTTTTTAAGGAACATGTCAGCCCTGTTCAGTAATAAGACTACAAGATCGCGCCACAATCATATTACACTCAATCCTCATCCATACTAAGGCATGTACCTTCCTGCAAAGCATGCAACATGTTCCTTAGACAGAACTGTTAATTAATAGCCCAACAGTCAATGGCATATCAAAGGGTCCTACAGTTTAACGTGGAGTCTGAACCACTGCCTCTGAATTACGAACCGGTCTAATAATTATGATGATGGTCTTTGCAGATTAACATAGCATTCATTATTTTATTTTGTGTATTTCTACGCCAGTGGCATTTTTAACGTTTTGATGGGGAACGGTCCAAACCCCGGTCTTGTTACTACCTAACGTCGAACTGTTGTTAGGAAGCATCATTAATTAGTAGCCCAATGACAAATGGCGACTGGGTCCAGATTCGACCCTTGCGGGATTCGATCCGGCGACCTTCAGTTTTGAAGGCGGGTATTATAACCACTACACCACCCAGCCAGTTAAATTAGTGTGGACATTAATCCATACAAGAGAACACTACACCCATTGTCATTGCTCACAACTATGGGAAATAGATGGGATGGTTAGTTTTTCTATCAAAATTAACTCATGAAAGAAGAGATTTTTTTGTTATTTTCCCTTTCCACCCAAAATATCTGAATAAAAATTTATGGAACGTGAATTTATAAATAAGTTACAACAACAGTGTTCTGTAGATGTGGTTATTTGTTTATGAATAACCTAAAGATATACTTTTAT
Organism: Nephotettix cincticeps; assembly: GCA_023375725.1. Taxonomy (NCBI): domain Eukaryota; kingdom Metazoa; phylum Arthropoda; class Insecta; order Hemiptera; family Cicadellidae; genus Nephotettix; species Nephotettix cincticeps. The sequence continues at coordinate 10,921,282 of CM041791.1, read as the reverse complement.
GTGTCACTCTGTAAAGTAATAAAGCCCTTAGTAGAAGAGGTGGCCAGGTCACCCCGTTGGCCAGTGGGTCGCCAAAGTGTGGGACATCGCTGGCCACCCTCATGTTAATAACATTCACATGAATCAATGACAAGCTGAGTAGCCAGTTTTGTCGCTGGCGAAGTTACCTGGCCACCTCGTCTAAATAAGAGCCGAAAGGGAAAATGCTTTTATTCTGAAGTGAGAATTTTCCATAAGATTTAAAATTCGATAGTAGGTACAAAAAAGTGTTGATTTACAACAGTGGGTATTCTTTTGGATCCTATAAAAAAATATTAGACATCACTTTAAAATAACAGAAGTAGCATGAGATTATTGTGAGGGAGGTTCACTAGGAATGAATTAATTTTTTACAATATAAATATATTTATTATTTTATACTGTGCCATACATTTCTGATCACTTCGAGAAAAGGACCTAAATGTAAATTGTATTATTTCAACAAAACTTTTAAGGATTTTTCTTTTGGGATAAGAGTAGTACAGTGTAGAAGTGAAATCAATAGATGAGTTGGTAGTGAGACAGTTTCCAGAAAAATGAACGAGTTCTGAAAACAAGGAGTTAAAAATACGAATTGACATCATGCCTGGTTTTAGGTCTCCTGTATGTTGTATCTCAGTAAATATAACCTTTTTTTCTTCTGGAGAATTTCTTTTGATGCTCAGCCTCATTTTTATGAGGGGGTGATAAAGGTTTTCTTAAGCACACATGTAGGCATATACTTATCTGTAGCCAAAAATAGTTCTGCATACTGTATACTCTTAGGATTTTTTTATTGGTAATGGTTTCTGTTTTATTTTATCATCCTTTAAATAATAACTGGTCAGAGCCAGAGCAAGTGCTATTTTCATCAAAATTTTCAAATTTGAGTGGAAATTTATAGGCCTGTTGAGACTGTTTTAAGGTTTTTCATGATTTGACCACAAACCACATTCATGGTCCGATTTTTATGAAATTTAATAACAAGCTGCACATCTGCATAAATTTCTTTAATTTTTATTTTTAAAGGTTAGTTATCCTTAAATACTGAAAAAATGAGTTATGTCTAAAACTAACAATTAGTTTGAATTAATAAAAATGTATGGTCCCACACATGAAATGTGTGTATTTTAATCATATTGGTCCAAAAATAATAAGTGAAGGTGAAAAAAGGTTTCTAATATATCATGGCACATGGTATGGCATGGAATTTAGTCAACTTCACTAAAACCAGCTCAAAATAAGGTAACTTAGTATTTTGAATTATTAGTCTACAATGGTTGTATAGAATATTGAAATATATTTAATTTACTGTCAACAAAAGACAGTACAAATATCTGTAGGGTTACCTAATGTTTTACCTTCCTATACAGGGATTAAAAATATTCAGTTAAATATCCAAATGAAACTTGAAATACACCTTTGTGTCACAATACCAATAAAAAAACATTCAAAATATTTACTATAAACAGTTGACTATCTATTGTGTACGACTGACATGTGAAATTGTGTTAAGTGTCATGTACATAACTGTTACAATTTCAAAACAATAAATTTTTGCTAAGGTATCCACACGGAAATAGAATTTTTTCAGTCATGTTATTAACTTTTAAAGGGAGAAAGAATGTATCAGCCAGAAAAATGTATAACAGTTTATTTAAATATATAGCTGCTGCACAAATTAGTTCTTAATTTCTTATGATGGAACCTCTCTCTACTGAAATAAAATAGGTTCACATTATTTGGTAACACATTAAAATTTAAGGAAATTATTTTTTGGATAGTCAAATTATTTTAATCTTTTTAACAGATATGTACATAATACTCACAATTTCACACATCGGATAGTCAACACTATTAGTAATACCATTATCTAGATTTTTTCCCCAGCTTAAACTTACACTTTCTTTGTTTTCTTTACTTCCTGCGTAGTGATTGGCGCATGTAGCGCGGTGGTCCTTGGGTTGGGTGAAACTTCAAGGGTAATCGCAACATATGTGTAGGAAGATGTAGAAAACAAAGTGTTAGTCTTATTCAGTCCTGCGGAAGCTTACGTGTTTATACATCTATCAATTTTATAAAACCATTTTCTTGTTTCAGAGAGTTTATACTCGTCCAAGATCAGCAGGATGAAGTTACAGAAACAATAGACAGTGTCATATCCGAAGTGGAAGTGTATGAGCATCCAGACGTTGAAACGTCTGTTGTCGTTAGTGACTTTGTAGAAGGGTTAGAAGAAGGACAATACATCGCTTACATCGGGGATGAGTTCATACAACCATCGGTGGAAGAAGTTATAAACCACAACTTTGATGATTCCACAACCTGTCTGGAAGAAACTAAAGGATACATCTGCGAAGAGTGTAATCAAATATTTATGGATATTGAGAGTTTCCAACATCATTTGAGCTTGCATCAAACTAAAGGTCACCTGTGCAACTACTGCGATGCCACTTACAGGAGAATAGATCATCTACAAAAACACATTGAAATCATGCACCCAGAGGCTGGTGTGAATTTACAGCCGAGAGAAAAAAAAATAAATCCTTACGCTAAAACCTTTCTGTGCAACACGTGTGGTAAAATTCTGAAAAGCAGTATCGCATACGAAAACCACACTTTAAAACACCAGAGTAAGTGTCCTTACCTATGCAGTATTTGTTCAGAAACATTTCCAAATAGAGGTGCCCGCAGAAAACACGAAGTCAGAGAGCATAATCTGCTCACTAAAGAAAACGGCAATCCAGATGGTTACCATGTTTGTGAGATTTGTGGGATGGAAATGTTTTCTGATGGCGCGTACTATCATCATAAAGACAAACACGGAGACCCGTATCCTTGCACGTTTTGTGGGAAGCTGTACGGAAGCCGGAGTCTAATGCAGGTGCACGCCAGGCGGCACACGACCGAGCGCCCTTTTGTGTGTTCTATCTGTAATCGCAACTTCAAAGTGAAGCAAGAACTTAACGCTCATATGAACATCCACAAGGACTTGCGGCCGTACCAGTGTCCACACTGCCCCAAGATGTGTCGCAAGAGCTCGGACCTGACCCATCACATACGCACTCACACTGGCGAGAAACCATATATCTGCGACAAGTGCGGCCGAGGGTTCGCCCAGGCTGGCGACATGCGGAAACACAGACAGCTTCACTTTAGGCCTTCTAAAATTAATAAAAACATCTCATCTGTATAGTATTCTATTTAGTGATATTGATATTTTGTATATATAGTTGTTCATTGAGTTGTACTAATAAGCATGATTATGTATTTTTGGATTTTTATTTTATGGCATGAACATAAAACCATTTTTTAACCCTTGAAGGACCAGAGACAGTCGAGGCAAGTTGCTTCAAGTGCAAGCAAGGGCACTGATAGGCACAATAAAAAATCTGTTTTTATTGAAATTTTATGTAATTTAACTTCTACTACATATGCTTTTACAAATATCTGGTTATTCAAATGTAAGGAAAAAATTAAAAACAAATACAGTTTTGTGAACAAAATGTATTTACTCCAAAAGACCTAACATACTATCATAAAGACCCACGGTCTTTTAGGGTGTGTACCAGTTTTTATAAATAATTGTGATGTGCATAGATTTTTGTTACTTATTGAGAACTAGCCAAAGTACCCGTTCTTTGCACGGGTAAAAAAGGCTGAGAGGTGTAGGCTCTACAGATACATTTAAGTTATTGATAATTAATTCTTTATTGTTTACAAAATGACAAAACCTGTGTTTAAGTATATATCTAAACATGACAAAGTAACATATGTCAAATATTGGGAGAGGATAAGCATTAACGTAATAGAGGCAGGCATCGGGAGAAAATTAAAAATCTACCATTCCACTATTTCGAACTAATAATTCACTAATTTCGATCCAGCAGTTTATGTGGAAAAATTAACTTTATTTCTTTTTCTTCCCGAACTGTCAAAATGTAAAGTAAACGGATGTTGACATTAAAAACTGTTAACATTGAATCCCAGGGTATTTATAGCAACCATGTCTTCTGCTTCTCGAACTGTCAAATTTTAGTGTTCACAGCTGTTGACATTCAAGTAATTTTATGTTTTCATTTTCTAAAACTGTAAACATTGAAACTTAGGACGTTCACAGGGCGTATCCCGAGAGGATTTTAAGGAAATGAGTATGCCTATGTGTTGCATGAGTTTAAGATTTGTCTTTGTGTAAAATTTCAAACTGTTTGGTTCAGTATTTTTTACGTTCACTTGCCACAACAAACCCACAAACACACAAACAAACATTCAGAAACCACCTCTTCTTTATAATATTATAGATAACTAATTTGATTAAAATTTAAGATTTTATGAAAAAATTATAACTATGGACCTGACAGGCCCCCTCCCTGGTCCTACAAGAGTTAACTCTAGCTCATATTAAGTTGTAATTTTTTATTCTGATAGTAGACAATAAACCTAAATTAAGAGTGATTTATAAAGATACGAGGGAAGCCTGTGAAACAATCAAGAAGTCGCAAGTTAAATTATGTATTGTTTAATAATTTATTTATTATGTTTGCAAAAAAGTTAAGTAAAAAAGAAACAAATTATAAATATAGTCCTTCGGGTGTTCCTTCTTTCTTCCTGTAGAGAACACTTTCTTTTGACTTCTTGAAGTCCTCGTTTGTTACTTTCATTCGACGTTCTCTCAAAGCCATGAGTCCAGCTTCAGTGCAAATCGCCTGGAAGAATAGTGCTAATTCAATAAAAATTATTGGGAAAGATTTTATATTATCTAAAAGCTAGAGTAAAAGAATAGAACAGATTTATTTTATATTTTTTATGTTTACATCAACGCAATATTAATATTGTACAAACTCACAGAAGAATAAAAATATTCAAAAGAAATAAGTCAGTCTTAGACAATAATATAACAGTAAAACCAAAGTATAAAGAATCAGAGAATCAATAGAAAATGCAGTATTTTTAAACTTTCATAATGTTAGCCTTCCGAATAACATAATTTATAAATGATTTAAATAACTTACGACCTTACGATCATGTGATCCTCATTGTGCTGTGTTTTTTCTCTTGACTAAACTTGCTCCTCATAAGCATCGTGTTTGAATGCCAGAGCCAGTTGTAATGTTAGTAACGTTTTTTCAATTATTCATGTTTGTGTTATTTCAGTTTTTATGTGTACGTAAATTGGCGAAGTCCGTTGGATAAACTTCACGCCCTGTACTTAACCACTTATAAAGACCCCCTGCGGGCTGAAACTGCAGTTGTGAGGAAAAAATCTCAGCATAATAAGGATATTGTGACAGTAAGGTACAGTAGAACCCCGGTTAAACCGTCATAATGCTAAAAATAGCCTACAAACTTGCTACTGTAATCGCAAGCGGTACACTAATTCATGTTAATATGTTAGCAGCTCTATTGTATGTTAAAGTGACTGAGGGCGGGGAATGGAGAAAATGGCAGATATGTCACCGGAAGGGTGATTGGCTGATGGGGTGAGGGAGGTGAATCATCTCAAGGACACGTCAAACGTCTCTCGCAGTTCCACGCAACTCCGAAGTAACGTACGCATTCTTTCTGAAGAAAGAGGATAAGCGCAACGGCTCGCTAGTGACATATTACGTACTTATTATTATTTATGGAACCGTTTCGGTTAACCGGGGTTCTACTGTATTTAAAACATTTTTATAAAAGAAAAGAACCTGTTGAGTATTTTATTTAGAAAGAAAAATTATATTCTGCAGCTCCCTTTAGAAAAAAGGAAGAATAGTTTTAGTTATGTTAAAATTCTACAGTAATTTAATTAAAAATAAGGCAAATCTTAATTCATGAAGGATTAGTTGATTCCACGCAAGAGATTTAATACCTTGATATCAGCACCAGACAAATCGTCCTTGGCCATGATGAGTTCGTTGAGGTTGACGCCCTCCGCCAAGGTCATCCGGGACGTGTGGATGTTGAAGATGCGACGCTTGGTCTTCTCGTCCGGTAACGGGAATTCAATCTTACGATCAATACGGCCAGGTCGAATCAAAGCTGGATCGAGAGTTTCAATCCGGTTGGTTGCCATGACAACCTAATAAAACAGAAAGTAAGGTAAAAAACTATTGAATGTCTTCTCAGTCAATGAGGTGTCAATAATATTCAACTTATGCATCCTAATTTTTTTGATGGATCAAAATTTAAAAATTTGTTTTACCACAAATCCACCGAATTTTTACATAATATTTTTAAATAGCAGTTAATTTAAATGTAGACGTGACACTTGACAAAAATTGGTACAACTCTTTGTTCATTTCTTAAAGTAAATTTACATACCTTAACATCTCCCCTAGAATCAAATCCATCCAATTGATTGAGAAGCTCCAACATAGTACGTTGGATCTCTCGCTCACCACCAGAATTTGAGTCGTAACGTTTAGTTCCAACGGCGTCAATCTCGTCGATGAACACAATGGAAGGAGCGTGCTCCTCAGCGACACGGAACAGCTCTCTCACCAGCTTGGGACCGTCACCCTATAAACAAAATGAAATAAGATTATTCTAATTTAATATAAGAGGCGAATAAAGTACCAAACTTGAGTGGTGATGATAATGCACCTCTGTAACCTATCTAGATAGGAATGATTTTTTTTTTCTTAGACCAAACCGAAGAATAGGACCATATGTCACAATAGGAGGGATTATAACAGTTTTCACATAAGATTCACTTGCGGAAGGTAATGAGATTGATGCCCGTCCTGGGAAACTACATTTTTGTTCAGAGTTTATGCAAGTTAGTAAAAATACCTCCGTCGCAGCAGACCTGCGTACTCAGCGAATTTCCAAATCAATAACATAATAATAATATATGACAAGTTTTATAAAAATCTGTCCATAAACATGAGAATTATTTGCCTATTCTCCATAACATTGACACGGGAAAAGAGTATGCAGGTTTGCTGCCATGATAAACAGATAAACTATGATTTTTAAGCATAAATGGATTGACCTCAACCACATGAAGCTAAATATCAAGTTTTATCCAAAAATATTGATTAATATATGAAATATTAATTTTTCCCTATCCTCCATAAGATTAACATTGGAGCCCCTCAATACAACATACTGTGTTTAGATTTTTTAATATCTCAGAAGCCGTTGGAGATAAAGAAAAACTTTAAGGAACTTAATTGTGTAGTTTTTAAGCTGATTCCAATGGTGAAATATAAAATTATAAATTTTTAAAAATTACATGTGAAAAATGCAAAAAACCCCATTTTGGGGTACAAAACCCCCCCAAACTACCTGTTCCCATTGACCGATATGTCTGGTTTACGAACTCGTCCGAGCATTTGTAGGAATACACGTCTCTACCGTCTCTAGATTTGTGGAGCTACTGTAGTAAGTATATAAGTTAGATACAATTGTTTAAGTTGTTCTAAAAGTCAGTAGAGCTAGTTCACAACAGCCTAATCTCTGTGATTTACTATATAACACTGGTTTATTATTATTTCCATGAGTACTTTCAGTACCATAAACTTTCCAGAAAGTTTGAACCATTAAAAAAAGGAAAAACCTAAAGCTTACCAGATATTTCTGAATGAGCTCTGAGCCAACGACCCTCAGGAAAGTGGCGGAGGTCTGGTTGGCGACGGCCTTGGCCAGCAGTGTCTTACCCGTGCCTGGCGGCCCATAGAGGATCACCCCCTTGGGCGGCTTGATGCCCATCTCCTCGTAGTACTCGGGGTGGGTCAACGGCAGCTCTACTGACTCCTTTATCTCCTGGATTTGTTGATCCAGACCTGGTGAAAAATGTTTATATCTGTATGGCATTCATTGTAGTTTATAATTTTTTTCTTGTTTCCCATCAACATAAAAAAATCCACTGAACACTTAAATTCTAACGAAAGTCATAGCCGTCTTTCTCCATGAACTAACGTATAAGTGGAAGAAATTAGAACAAATTGTTACTAAAAGTTTCTTTATGATTTTTCATACAAAGTGCCTAAAACTAGCTAAATTCAAATCCACAGATTTAACTTTATTGAAGAGGAGACTAGATAGCAGTTATACGTACCACCTATATCTGCATATGTTTCCTGAGGAGCTTTCTCCAGCTTCATCACTGTGACCATAGGATCAGTGTCATCTGACAATACCCCGACCACAGCATGCACCTATAGTTTACAGTTCACCAAGTAAATACTTGACTTTGGTAGCGAGTTAATGTTAAAAAAGAATAAGAATCTTTTCATTTCTAGAAAAATAAAAAATACTTGAGATTTATTTGGAATGTCAATTTATTTTCTGCAACTTTTTACTTTACACAGAGGCCCACTTCAACATTTGACGCTGTAAAAACCAAATCAGCCTTAGATGAATTTAAATGAACATGGAAAATAAAAAAACCTTGATAAACTTATTGACCAGGTAATTTTCATACCTGTATTTAAAAGAATATTTATCTACCACAATCATTCTACAGCCTTCAAAAAGAAAATTACTTGATGTGATTGGCAAAATGAAACGTAAGCCATAATAAACAAGAGAGTAGAACGAAATCAAAATTTTTCAAACAGGCTGCTCAATATACCTTGTGATTCAACAGGACAGAGCAGCCTGGTTCTAGTTGGTCCTTGTCGACAAATGACAAGATGCTGACATAATGTTCGCTGCCAACTGAGGTAGAAACGATAGCATGATTGTCATCGATTATCTCTTCCAGTGTCCCAACGGACATAGGTGTTCCTCTTAAGTCGTCCACCTTCGACCTCTCTTCCTAAACAAAATTTTCAAACTTTATAACAAAACTGTAGTGTCTTCCAAATCGAGTAAATAGCATCTATGATTTCATTTCATGGAACTTGTCATAGCTCACATAACTTATAAAATATCTAGCTTTGTTTAAAAAACTGTTAATAAAATGTGACAAAACAAACAAAATTTTTACTAGAAAAATTGGTGAATAAAGTTATTTGTTATTGCGTTGATGTTTTTACTGTTGTTAAATTGTTTTTTAGTCGTATGTCATTTTGACTAGGCTATAAAGACAATAATCCAATTCACCCATATCCTACTCTGAAGGATCAAGCACAAAAATATAATAACAAGATATTTATCACCTGTTTACTGTTCAGTTTCAACCTAAAGAATAGTAATATTTCATATCAAACTATAGCAAACTGAGTATAAGATCTGACCTCATTTTTTTCCTCTTGTGGCTTCAATCTCTCTTGGTTCCGAATGAACTCTTCCTCCATCAAAAGGTAATCCTTAATTCTTTCAAGTTTCAAAAGTTTCAGCCTGCATCTAGTGTGGGGTGTTACTGAAATTAAGTACAATACATTACTTAAACACAATGTTTTACAATTTAAATCGATCTTCTAACAAACACCATGATTGTATTTATTTAAAACAACAAAATTACTCTCTAAAGCCTAATGTATAGGCTACACTTAATACTTAATATGAGACAGTCACATATATCTGACTTTCCTTAATAAATTTTAGCCTTCACAAACAAATGTAATAATTTAATTGAGTTTGTGATTACAAGCCTAAACCTCAACATCTTTACTCATTATTCTTAACCAGGAATGGAGGTCCTGTACCTTGGGGTAATTTTGTTGCAGCATCAGGTCCTTTAGTTTTTCTCTTCTTTTTTCCTACTCGAGTAGGAATTGGTGGTTCGTATTTCTTCTTCTTTTCTTTATCATCTTTCTTATCTCCACCAGAACCACCACCACCAGATTGGTTCTGGCCCTGAAAAAAAACATAATTTTTGATGACTTATTTAACAGTACAGTAGTTATCTAACAACAAAATGTAAATTTGTATAAACTCAGAATACTGATAATTTCCTAAATAGACTTTCAAAATCCATTTTATAATACAGAATCGGAAACTCATTATTACTCAACATCGTTAGCAAATGGTTGTCCTTTACCTTGGGACTACAATTTTGTTGCGGCAAGACTTCCCTTAGTTAAAAACAATTTGTTTATTCAGTGAATTGGAAAATAAATCTACATTGTATTCTAATTTGGCCATATAGGCCCTACACAGTAAATTAACCAGGTCAATCAACCAAGTAGGTAACAAACAAATGTAACTAACTGTTGCCTAAGTATTAAAACATGCAATTCTTACTTAGCTTGTTAGGTATCTGTGCAGAGTAAGGTACTAAACATGAAATTAAATCGGAGTAGGCTAGCAAACATGAAATTAAATTTGAAACCTTGTTTCAAGAGAAAAGACCCCTGATAGGGCTATGGCTAGAAAATCTCAAACAACTTAATTATAGACCAGGATTATGGAGACAGATTGACTAATAATCCAATTTATTACAAAATAGTGTAGGCCTGTAACTTAATTAAATAAACTCCTATTAATTTAAAATAGTATAGTTTTCCTACTGAATAGGCCTAAATGAGCAATCATAATATAATCTTTGAATAATCGTTCAACGAATAATAATCATGAAGCTATCCAGATTAACTTACCATTTTAAATAAAATTCAGAAAGAATGCAAGATTGATTATAAATTGAGACTTTTTAGGTATAAAAATATAATTCTCCGTTCAGAAAAATTCTAACCCCAACACAAAATCAAGACAGGTAGAACAACCACCGACAACTAAATTAAACTGTTTGTCATTTCATGCATTCAAAGTCCTGCAAGTAAAAAATATTACGCGTAGACTGGCAGAATAGAATAACAAGTTATCCGTTCATCTATGGTTAAATATAATAAAACAAGAGGTGACGAATATAGTTAAAAATATCTTTAAAACTAAACACATAAATGTAGCTTAAAGTCAAAAACACATACAGTATAGCCGTTTTATACTTTTGCATTTTTCGTAGGATTCGAAAACCTCTCATATTGACCAGTTAGTGTAAGCATATCCTGGTGAAACGTTTTAACCATAGTAGATATTTTGGTATATGCTACAATAAACCATGCTACTGTAAGGAATAAATACGGCTTTGAAATGGATTGACATGGATTTGTCTTAGCTCTGGAGGGGTAAAGGCAATTTTAACGACCAAAATTTAAAACAATGACGTTATAAAATACTATAACGACGGCTGGAAAAGGAAACTGAAAACATTCTTTTGACATATACACATGATATAACCAATTTCCCCACAGGGAAGTAAAGGACAATCATTTTTTGTACTTCCACTGGGTGTGTGGTGGTAAAATGAACCTTGGACTATTATTATTGTCTGTAATATAATAATAATATTCTTCGTAGAAACACAAACACTGTCTAAGTACATTTAACAGAGATAAATAATAAATAGTTAACTCAAATATTTAATGGCAGTAATATAATACAGTACATTTAAACAATGATATGACACATTTAGCAATTCCAGCTGAAGGAATGTACAAATACATATGCTCTTGGTCCTTTCAACAATGGCAATTCACTACTTTTGATTAGTATAATCAAAGACAATCTAACAATACAGACTCGCAGAGACGGTTGCGCTTTTTTTAGTTACTGGCATGAACACCAGGCTGCACTAGCGCTGTTGGGCGTAGCGTCGTTGCCGAATTGAACACGCAGACGAGCAGACTACGGACGACGGCGCAGACGTCAGTAAATGTTTATCTCACTCTAACCTACTTACTACCTTTAGTTGTTACTCATTTAAATTAACTGGGGTATCGGTGTTGTGCATTTCACAGATTTGTTTCTCTTTCGTGAACAAAGTCACTACGAATATATACAACAGATTAATTTGTTTAGAGAAGAAATATCTTGTTTAATATTAGGTAATAACCAGCGAAGATTCTAGGCCTGATTGGTCGACCACAACACATCTCAGTGAATTTCTTTGTTTTGCGGTAATTATTTGTAATATACACAACAAACCTCATAATATATAATGGACCTCATTTTATTAAGAATAATAATTAAAATGTTTTGCTTTTAAAGATTCAGTTTTACTACTCAGGAATAAAAATTTCTTCCTCTAGCTTAGGTATCATTGTAGGCTACTCATTTTTGTAAAAACTTTTGTGCTCTTATTTATTTACAATACAGCTAGCTAACCTTGCATCAACAAGAAATGTGTCATGTGTTCTTAATTGAAAACATTCCATATATATCCTTATCATAGCCAAACCTGCATCCTGTTTGGTAGCATACTGAGGAACACATTTTATCAATTATGTATGTAGAGTTATGAATGACATTTTATCATTTCTTGAAAACAAAAACTTGATTAATGTTACACTAGCATATTCACAACTAGTAAAAAGGGGTTTATTAAAAAAAAGTAAAGGGGAAATTATAATTTAGAATTAGTAGGCCTATTAGGTGAAGTAGGCCTATTAGGTGAGATAAGTTGTTTGATTCTGTGTAGGTTAGAGATTTATTAAGAACCCTACAAAAACACATTATGTTACACATTATAAAAATGCATGCATACATGGGAATGTATGCAAGCATTTTTATATTCATAGATTGAATGTGTTAAAGTCAACAGCTTGGCAAGTTAATTTTTTACACCCATTAATATAATTTATCAAATTATGATAGGTCCCCCCCTGGTACTATTAAATCTAAACACACTGATACAAGCCTGTGATGTTATAATAATAATCATTACATCAAAGACAATTTTATTCTATTGAAATATAAGTTATCTTTGACTACATATATTCATCATGAATATTATGTACCAGTATTTAAGGATATTGGGCTAGAACATTAAATAAGAACTACCATTACTAAGTGAGAAATTGAATTGTTATTTTTTATTTTCATATGGTGGTTTTCAATTATAATGTCAATCTGATAAATTTGAAATCAATATGATACTGACTTTATTATATAATCAATAAAGAAACTGAATTTTACTCAAGATTACTATTACAAGTTTTATAACAAGTATAAATAAGTTAAGTTGGAATCTGTGACTAAATGCAAAAATGAACAAACTTTAAGCCTTCAATAATCATAGTCACGGTATAGACAAAACAATAATAAATTCTAAGATAAATAATATAAACAGATACCTAATTTCAATGATACTCATTTAAATTAACTGGGGTATCGGTGTTGTGCATTTCACAGATTTGTTTCTCTTTCGTGAACAAAGTCACTACGAATATATACAACAGATTAATTTGTTTAGAGAAGAAATATCTTGTTTAATATTAGGTAATAACCAGCGAAGATTCTAGGCCTGATTGGTCGACCACAACATATCTCAGTGAATTTCTTTGTTTTGCGGTAATTATTTGTAATATACACAACAAACCTCATAATATATAATGGACCTCATTTTATTAAGAATAATAATTAAAATGTTTTGCTTGTAAAGATTCAGTTTTACTACTCAGGAATAAAAATTTCTTCCTCTAGCTTAGGTATCATTGTACTCATTTTTGTAAAAACTTTTGTGCTCTTATTTATTTACAATACAGCTAGCTAACCTTGCATCAACAAGAAATGTGTCATGTGTTCTTAATTGAAAACATTCCATATATATCCTTATCATAGCCAAACCTGCATCCTGTTTGGTAGCATACTGAGGAACACATTTTATCAATTATGTATGTAGAGTTATGAATGACATTTTATCATTTCTTGAAAACAAAAACTTGATTAATGTTACACTAGCATATTCACAACTAGTAAAAAGGGGTTTATTAAAAAAAAGTAAAGGGGAAATTATAATTTAGAATTAGTAGGCCTATTAGGTGAAGTAGGCCTATTAGGTGAGATAAGTTGTTTGATTCTGTGTAGGTTAGAGATTTATTAAGAACCCTACAAAAACACATTATGTTACACATTATAAAAATGCATGCATACATGGGAATGTATGCAAGCATTTTTATATTCATAGATTGAATGTGTTAAAGTCAACAGCTTGGCAAGTTAATTTTTTACACCCATTAATATAATTTATCAAATTATGATAGGTCCCCCCCCTGGTACTATTAAATCTAAACACACTGATACAAGCCTGTGATGTTATAATAATAATCATTACATCAAAGACAATTTTATTCTATTGAAATAAATTATCTTTGACTACATATATTCATCATGAATATTATGTACCAGTATTTAAGGATATTGGGCTAGAACATTAAATAAGAACTACCATTACTAAGTGAGAAATTGAATTGTTATTTTTTATTTTCATATGGTGGTTTTCAATTATAATGTCAATCTGATAAATTTGAAATCAATATGATACTGACTTTATTATATAATCAATAAAGAAACTGAATTTTACTCAAGATTACTATTACAAGTTTTATAACAAGTATAAATAAGTTAAGTTGGAATCTGTGACTAAATGCAAAAATGAACAAACTTTAAGCCTTCAATAATCATAGTCACGGTATAGACAAAACAATAATAAATTCTAAGATAAATAATATAAACAGATACCTAATTTCAATGAACAATATAAAAATTACAAATTAAGTAAACCTATATGTTTGGGGGCTTCCAGTTGATAAATTAAGTAAGGTAGTAGATTGGCTGGAAGTGTATTTGTTTCAACTTCTAAGATCATACATGACTGAGAATTTTAAGTTTCTGTCCTCCGGTTATTTTTTGTTGACCAGAAATCCATTTGCACTTTTTGTGAAGTAGTACTTTAAATAAATGTTCAAGCACAAATTTTGAGTTGACTTTGCATCTAGAACAAGTAATTGAATCACATGATATCACTTTGTTCGTAGCTGTGATTAACCTTTTTCTTACATTGAATTTATGAAACATTTTTATACATAATCTTTTGTATACTTTGATAGCTACTTCCACTATATACATAAACCTATCAGATGGTGCTAAAAGTCCACTGGTAGAATCAATTTTTACATTAGAAAATGATCTATTTAGTAACAATAACTCTTTGCTACTTGTCAGTGTCGATTCCAGGTTACACATTTTTTTCAAACATTCTGTGCACTTGTATTTCTTGTTGTACACATGGGCCAAGTAACCACCGAAATACAAAGCTGAACAGTCTTCAAGAGTTACCACTTCCTCTGATGGGACCAAATTGTCTGAGGTCACCTCTGAACACCAATTGGTTGTGTAGGCATCTGTGCCTGATGAGATAGATGACGCCGAAGACAAACTAGGTTCTTCGTAATTTTCAGCCCTAATCCTGTCTGCAGAATCATCATCCCAACGTTGGCCTAAATCCAACAGGATATCATGATCAGGGTTGTAAGATGTACTTCTCGGTGGTTCCAAGATTTGCTTCAATGTTAATATACGTATTGTCGCACGAAGAACTCTAACACTTGGATTAAGATTCCATCCACCTCTCTGTCTGATGGAGGAGAAAAGATTTTCAAGTGGGTCTTGGTTAAGCCTAGAAGTAAGAATGTATTTACATTTCTCTATTGCTAATATTTCATTGTAAGCTTTGATGGTTATGATGAATCCATCAAAACATGGTGGTCGTTTGACTTTTGAGTTCAATTTTGTCATGTTTGTAAACATCAGCACTGCTCTGGAAAAGATTTCTTTTATATGATCATTACTGTTGCTCAAGGCACATGCATCAGGGTTTTTTGCTGTGTATGTTCGGCTGTTCATGGCATCAAACAATGAATTTATTTCTTTCAAAAATCCCACTGTATCTAGAGCAGTACTACTTTTTAATTCGCCCGTTTCAGTAACCGTTTTTAAAGCAGCTGCTGTTGAATGGCTGAAAATCTGGGCTGCAAGTGAGACAGACATCTTTTGGAATGGATTTGGCCAGATATGTGAATGACTTAGCTGAGGTGCTGCTCTAGTGCCCTCACTTTTGCTATCTATGATATATAGTTGTTTGATGTCTGAAAAAGAAAACGTTCGCCCAGAGTAAGAAAAATTGTGTGTCAAGAAGTTATTTCTAAGAGATTTTAGTAGATGTGGAGGGTCGAACAAAGCGAAGACTTTTTTCTCATCATCTGTAAAGAAATATGGTTTTTCAATTGATATTCCCAGTGCCTTATATGCCTTTACATTTGTCGTTGATTGGTCACAAACTATGGCCTTCACATTTAAACCTGCATGTGACAGTTTGATAATGCATTCCTCAATCATGAGCTTTGTCTGATTTCCCATCAAGCCTTTTTCAGAAACAAAATAACCTATAGGTAGTTTCCATTGGTAATAAAGTCCTCGTATCATAAAAACAGTTGCCTCTTTTGCTATTGTTTTTTTACGACCTAGGCTTCCAATGTCTTCATACCCTTCAACAAGATCATACTGAGGCGAATACTCCAGACACTTCTTAATGCTCATTTCATCAAACATTAAAACACAAGCTTTCTCCATATCAGTCATACTTTTAACTTTTGCTTCAATCTTGTCCATAAGACCTTTGTTGAATCCAGTTCTGAAGCATTTCTTTGTTGATAGCCATGACCTTATTGTACTTTCTGCAGGCAAAATCATAAGCTTACAAAGATACACATACATTGATGGGGATCTTAAAAATAAGGTGGCAGAAAATTTTTTTTCTTCAAGTGTCCAAGGTGTGTTTTTTCTATGACTCTGCATTTTGAAAAATGTAGCAGCCTCTTTTGATTTAAATTTCAACCCACCTAGAGATGGATGAGTGAATTGTAATACTTTACGTTTTAATTGGGAAATTTGGGCTCTTTTAGATGCTAAATTCTTACTCTGGGATTCGATTTTTGAAAGAAGTCTTTTCTTTGAAGGTGACTGAATGAATAGTGCTCTTTTAGCCTTAACCAGGGTGTTTCGTCTTTCTAATAGGGAAGCGCTGTCAGTCCATTCTTGTGACATTTTTTCAACACTGAAAGTGGCAGAGGAAGTACTCACAGTGGGTGACTCTTTGGCAGTCTGCCCGGGATACCTCCTCGGTGAACCTTCAGCGCGGTGTACTCGGAGGGATGGAGAAGGTTGGTGGGATCCTTCTTCAACTGGTACTCCCTCCACTGTTGCAGAGTACTTGATGGGAAGTGCTCCATGCATTAGCCTACCACTGGGAAGTATATCTCCTTGTTGAAAATGTCTTTCACATAAAAGTTTCAACTTCAGCGATGGTAGTGATAATCCAATAAGGTCAGGATTTCCTAAGTAAAAAAAAATATATTACTTGTATTCAAAGGTAATTAAATAATCAATTCATAAAGCAAGTTTAAGGTTTAACGTGTTGAGGTTAATTTGTGGGTTTAAAATTCAAAGTATGGTTCTGTTCAAAGGGGTTTAATGGGTTTTTTACTTCAAATTTGTTGTTTATAAATTTTTAAAGATAATATTTTTTGAATGAATTTTATTAGCATGGTAGGAATGAGCTTAAAAATCAGTTTGGTAACTTGAATATTTTCTCTGTGTCAAATGTTACTAAGATATACAGGGTTAGTAAAAATTGTAGACCTTCTTGTGTAGTATTTTATAATAAATTCTTCATTCCTTTATATACAGTGTTATTTTAACCACTTATAAAATAAGGAACCCGCTATTTCATTTGTTCTTTACAGGGCGGTTATTTAAGTTCCTTTCCTTCTCTTTTTTTCAAAATGTATTTTTAAAATAATTTTCAACCATGGGATTCATTGAAGATACTTGCCCTAACTTTTGCCGCAACTTGAGGAGAGAGTGCGCTAGTGATGTCTGGATAGTCCACGTTTGACTCGCCTCCGCCGATTTTATGGTTTTTTAGTGGGTTTTATCTATTAGATATAGCTGAGCTGCTGTACAAAGTTGGATATTTATATATTCTCAGTGATTTGTGAATGTGATGCAGTGTTATTGAGTTTTATGCCCACAATTAGCTAATTAGTG
Source organism: Nephotettix cincticeps (assembly GCA_023375725.1). NCBI lineage: Eukaryota > Metazoa > Arthropoda > Insecta > Hemiptera > Cicadellidae > Nephotettix > Nephotettix cincticeps. The sequence continues at coordinate 10,903,507 of CM041791.1, read as the reverse complement.
ATTGCATTTTGCACGTGGAGCGGTGGAGGTTAGTCGAGCAAAGGTCGTTACCGTCCGTCGATCCAGCGACGTCTTATCGCTCGTCTCTGCTACAGCTGAACTACTCATCATGACCAGGTCACGTAGTAATAGTAAAAGTGATTTAGACTCTAATAATCCCCTGTCTGCTAAACTTGACATAATTTTGAAAGAACTTAGTGAGCTACGATCTGAATCACAATCCTTGGCTAAGTCTGTTGATGCAACGCATGACAAAATTGACGATTTGAAACTCATTGTGCAAGCACAAAAGCTAGAAATTGATAAGTGTAAAGACGCATTGGATGCAGTTAAAAGTGAAAATAATGTTTTGAAAAAAGAAGTATCGAGTTTAAGGCAGGAGCTTTATGCTCTACAACAATACACTCGTAGCAATACTGTTGACATTCAAGGAGTGCCGGAGTTGCAGTCCGAGTGTGTCATGGAGGTTGTCAACAAGGTAGCTCGGGCCGTGCGTTTTGACTTAAAAAACGATATGATTGACGCTGTTCATAGACTATCTGGGGGTAAAGACAATAATAAACCTAGAGGAATTATTGTGAAATTCGTCCGTCGTCGGGATTCTGATGAGTTTTTGAGACTTGCCAAAGTAAAACGTGGCTTCTCGGCTTCCGATTTGGGTTTAGTATCGAACAATAAAGTGTATGTAAACCCATCACTTTCTAGAGAAAATAGAGCGCTGTTGGCTTTGGCAAGAGGGGTTGTTCGAGATGGACTCTATAAGTATGCGTGGTTCCAGCATGGGAAGGTTTTCATCAGAAAGACCGATGGAAGGCCGGCAATCCAAGTGATATCGCGGGATCATCTCGCTAGTCTCACCAGACAGCCGCCGTCGCTGCCGCAGCGACACCCTGGGGGAGGTGAGGGATTGCCGTCAGCAAGGGTCGAGGAGCCAGCTCATCGAGTGTAACAAACTGCAATGAACTGTCCATAAGTAAGCCTATTTTTGTCTTTGTTCTGGTCATTTTACTTTCACTATGGATCTATCATATTTTCTACGCATAGGTTTAAATATATGTTAATGTTGGTTTTTATTTTTTTTCAAGTCTAACGCTAATTATTATGCTGAATATATGATATATTTTAATCTGCAGCATTCAATTTATTTATTTATCGGAACTGAGTGAGTTTAGAGAGATTTGTTTTTTCAGAATGTAGAAGATCTATGGTCAAAAGTAACAGTCTATATTTAAAAATAGTAAAAAAGCTTACTGTAATATTATTTGCCTCATTGGAACTTGGTTATATAAGTTATCATATATAATACTGTACTTATGTTTCCCTGATTAATGTTTAGTTAACTTGCAAGCATTATATTATTCACATTAATGATTATTAAATTTCTTGTAATTAATTGTATTTTGATCTATAGATTATTTAATTTCTTCACTGAGTGAAGTTAGAAATTTTTTGTACTATCAAAACGTAAGAGGCCTGAGATCAAAATGTAAGCTATTTTTTACCAATTTATTAAGCTGTGACTATAATATTATTTGCCTCACTGAAACTTGGTTGGATGAGACAGTTCTCTCATCAGAACTATTCCCTGATAAATTCACTGTTTTTAGACAGGATGGTCGATTTAAGATAAGAGGTGCAGGTGTATTGATAGCTGTTGATAATAACATTTGGAAGGCGGTGCGAGTTCCTCACTCTGCTTGTGATGCAGATATTATCATTGTTAAAATGACGAACATGAAAGGGTTCAGTTTCATTTTATGTACGGTTTATTTCACACCTAGATGTGATCAAATGGTTTATAATCAGTTTTTCGATGTACTTAGTGATGTTTGTATAGGCTCTGATTTGAATATCTGTATAGTTGGCGATTTTAATCTTCCATTAATAAGTGATAGTAGTTTCAGTTTATCTAGAGGTGGCGGAGTTTATTTAGAGCTTAACAACTTTCTGGTATTTCACAGTCTTTCGTTGAATAATGATGTGGTTAATATTAACAATCGTACACTGGACCTTGTTATCAGTAATATTGCCGGCTTATCAGTGGAGAAGGAGGAGGAATGCTTAGTGCCAATTGATAATCACCATCCTGCTTTATCCATTCATTTATCTACACATTTGGGACACTGGTCTTTTACGCCTTCTAATGAATGTAGTTATAATTTCACTAGAGCAGATTTTGTGGGTCTTTATAACACGCTGGCGAACTGCAATTGGGACAATTTGTTTTTTTATTAATGATCCTAATGAAGCTGTAGATATATTTTACACTTATTTTAATTCATCTATTCAAAAACATGTTCCAAAGGTTGCTGGTAAAGTTTATAAATATCCAAAGTGGTACACTAGAGATATCATTCAACTGTTAAAACTGAAAAACATTTACAGGCGAAAATTTAATAGAACAAAAAATCTTAGATTTTTTAATGAGTTTAGCAAGTACAGACGTAATGTTAAGACTTTAATTCGCCGTGAATATGATAAGTACATTTTGAATATGGAATTTAATATTAAGAGGGATCCTAAGTGTTTTTGGAATTTCGTTAAAAATAAAAAAACTACAAGAATAAATGGAATTAATGAATTTCATTGGGGTGACGATAAATTTCAGAATGGTGTATCGGTGGCAGATGCATTCGCTAGCTATTTCAGTTCTGTTTACGATGCCGGTAATAATTATAGTTTTTCAGACATTGTTGAATCGTCTGTTAAGAGTGGCGTCCACTCTCTTTTGTTGCGTCGTATCAATCCGGATGAAGTCAAAAATGCAATTAAAAGTTTACCTTCAAAAAAATCCTTTGGTCCTGATTTTATTCCAGTTTATGTTGTCAAAGGTTGCTCCGATATTCTAATCGAGCCTTTGTGTTACATATTCAATCTTTGCTTGAAATCTTGTGTATTTCCTGATCTTTGGAAGTTGACTAGAGTTATACCTCTGTTTAAGAAAGGGGATAAGCAGGAGGTTTCAAATTTTAGGCCTGTGTCGATACTTTCTACCCCAGCCAAGGTGTTCGAAATAGTTTTATATAATAATATTTTCCCTCATATGAAGTCACACATTTCACTTAGTCAACATGGTTTCTACCCATCTCGGTCAATCACCACAAATCTATGTAGTTTCGTTAATTATGCTTCTAGTATTTTAGATTCAAAGCGTCAGGTTGATGTAATTTATACAGACTTCTCAAAAGCATTTGATAAGGTCAACCATATGATTCTTCTTCGTAAGCTACATTTTTATGGATTTTCTAATGATTTACTTAAATTTTTTGCCTCATACCTCAAAAATAGGAAACAGTATGTTTCTTTTGATGGCTTCAAATCAAATATTTTTACTGTTCCTTCAGGGGTGCCTCAGGGCAGCAATCTTGGGCCCTTAATGTTTAATATATTCATCAATGATCTTCCTGATTCTCTAAAAAATAATGTTCTATTGTATGCTGATGATTTGAAATTATTTACCGTCGTTGACAGTATTGAGAGTTGTTCTTCTCTGCAGGAAGACTTAAGCTTGCTGGACACCTGGTGTGTCTGTAACAGGCTTAAGTTAAATCTTTCAAAGTGTGTGGTCATGTCTATCCATCGTGGGAGAAATCCTGTTTTGTTTCCTTACACGTTAAGTGGCGTTACTTTGGATAGAGTTAATGAGTTTAGAGATTTGGGTGTTTTAATTGAGAATAGTTTATCTTTTAATAACCATATAATTTCCTGTGTTAACAAATCATATAGCTTACTTGGTTTTATCTACAGAATGTCTCATTATTTCAGGGATATAAACACTGTTAAATTACTCTACACATCTCTTGTTCGTTCTAGGCTTGAATTTGCTTCTATTATTTGGTCTCCAAACTCATTTATATACACAGATATGTTGGAAAAAGTTCAAAAGAAATTCTTGAGGATGCTCTATTTTAAGTTTGTGGGTATTCCTAATCATCCGATTTGGTTAATTAGGCATAGGGAGATGTTAGAAATGTTTGGGTTTCAGTCACTAGATTTAAGGAGAAAGGTAGCATTGTTGTGTTATCTGCGTGACGTGGTGGCTGGCGACGTGGACGACCCTGCGACCTTGGCCGGTGTGTCGTGGCATGTGCCGCGATACGGCGGTCGGGCGAGCAGGGCGCTTTATCAGTCCTTCGCCAGGACTACGGCTCACAGCAATTCACCTTTGAATGAGGCTGTGCTGCTGTTTAATTCATTGAATAATAATATTGATTTTTCTTTTCACCGAGCCAAATTTAAAAGAATATGCCGCCAGCTTCTAACATAATTATTTTTTTATTTTTTTATATGTTAACGTACATAGGTACGTCAAAACGTCCATGTTATTAGATTATTTTTGTTTGTCCCACTTAATATAGTAAAGTTGATTTTTGTTTATTGAAATTGTATGTCTGTTATCACGAATTCACTTTATTTGATGTTTCACTTTATTTTATTTTTATGTATAAGTTAGATTTTATTTTATTATTTTGATGGATATAAGTATAAGTATAGTTTTTTTCAGTTTGTATTCCTGGTCATGGATTTTTTTTAGTATTTTCAAGCTTCCCCTATAATTGGGCAATAGTGCCTGTTGGGGCGGCATTTGCAGCCATATTGTGTAAGACTTTTTTTTCATACTTACTTTGTCATTACAGTTATTTATATTTTATATTTTTTACTTTTTATTTATATTAAATTCATGGAACTGTTTCTTTATTTTCTAATCTTGAAATGTATGATATTAATTATTGTATTTTTGCTGCAATAAAGGTATTTATTATTATTATTATTATTATTATAAAAACTTAAAATGCTGCATTGTGGATACCAGAAGTTTAAAATGAAGGATTTTAATTTCAAACATAGACAACCTGTTTAAGAAGTAAATATAATTTTTATGTAAATGTTTTTATTTGAAGAAGTAACTTGAAGAAGTTTTATTTCAAGTATATTTTGCCAATATTAGTTAAACAATGATTGATTTTGATTGTTGTGGGTGCAATATTTTTTTATTAATAAATTAGCTATGGTAGTTATAATTTTTGTGGAAATTATATATAACTTGCACCAGGATTTGTAAAATAAAATTGACATTTGACTTGACATTTATTATGTAAAAATTAAATTGTAGTGTTTTTCAGGGGGGGGGGGGGGGGGGGGGGGGGGGGGGGGGGGGGGGGGGGGGGGGGGGGGGGGGGGGGGGGGGGGGGGGGGGGGATGTAAATATAATAATGATACAGATGTTTGATGGAATAGAGATATTTTTACAGAGGAAATTACTTGTGAAAACCTTAAAACCCTAAAAATTACCCCTTTGGATTAATTGATCCACCCAGTGATATCATCCCGCTTTGGCAATAGCTTCTTGCCTGATAGGGACATTCACTAAAAAGGTCAATAGGGTTCTTACATATGTGAATACAAAAAGATTAACAAAACACTATTGAAACAGGAGCTATTACTGTTACAAGCTCAATTATTATAAATAATATATATGTAAATGCATATTTGTTCAATTAACTAAACCTTGTTCAGTTTCTTACAAATAATCAAAATGAATATTTGATCAAAATTTATTTCATGTCATAAAATTGACATTCTGTTGATTTTTTTGAACTTCATGCTCATCATGCATTCTTCTGTTAATATTTAGATTCTATTTTATTGAAGAAAATGCCAGAGTTATAACCAAAAAAGTCATAAGTAGGCCTAGTGATAACCTTGGTTAAAAATTATGAAGTGAGAGGAAATTAACAAACATAAGCAAAATAATAATGTACCTTATGATAAAATACTTCTTACATACCTGATCTCTGTATCCACAAGTCACAGTTAGGCTTTTTCGATGGAAAGGTGAACATTTTCAAACCTTTAACTTTATATCTGCTGTTAAAACAGTTTTTATAGGAACAACGTCCTCCTGGCATTCTTACACTATTTCTACTAATAAAATATACAAAAATATTTTGATCG